>VXAC01007364.1:242875-303070 GCA_013399225.1 Rhipidura dahli
AGCCGGCCAGCGGCGGGAGCCCTCCGACCCGGGGGTCTGCAGGCGGCGGTGCACGGAGCAACAGGGCTTCCTGGTGACCCGAGTCATCCTGCTGCCTGGTTGGGAAGGCTGTGCCTCCTGCCAGCCCTGCTGACCGATGCCGCCGGTGGCACGGTTTGGCATCTGTATAACTTCGCTTATTATTTATAGAGAAGCCTCATCTATAGCTGTGTGTATGAGATGGGTTGAATTTGGCCTTTTTTTGCTGGAGTTGTGAGAAATTTGGATGCTTGATGTCAGGGCAGGTCACATCTTGCATAGGGCATGATGACAGCCACATAAACGACTCGTTGGCAGCGGGATCTCCTGCTGCCACTACCCCTGAAGGGGGAACTGGCACCTTTGAAGGAGTCTTATTTTCAGGCAGCACAGCTTTGAAGACTGCTTCTTCCGTGGGTCTGGCTTTGATGCTGGAGCTCTGTCAGGGGCCAAGATAGGCTGTTGCAAAGGGATGTATAACAGACAGCACTTTGCAGACCGATGGCCTGGTGAGGCCAGCTGTGTGCAGTGTCTGAACACATTGTTCACTTTGCAGGGAGTGGTGCCCTCCTTGTCGTGCTCTGGAGCATCCTGTCTGTTCCTGATTCCCACCCCACCTCACTCTGCCCCGGCCCTTTTCACTTACACTTTCTAAGAAGAAGCACAAGACTGTGCTTCAGTCCTTGTGGTGCTCTAGGGAAGTGATTTCCTGATAGGATTCAGGGAACACTTGGGAGAAGGTTGACTGATGGTTGCCTTTAAGCTTCCCAGTGCAGGCTCCCCAGTGGGTTAACAAAGGAGCAGCCTGTGTAGCCCTGCTGTTCCCTTTGTTCTTCCTCTGTCTGTGCCCTCTTTGGAGAGCTCTGATCTCTCCTGGTTTTATCAGTGATAGGGAGTGACTGATGAAGACACCAGGGAGTTCATGTTTTGGTTGTGAGCATTTCAGGAAACTCTAGAGCTTTGGGAGGGAGGATAGGGGAGAGCTGGTTGTTTATTAGAGACAAGGAAAAAGGAGATCATCTGTGCTGATGTTGTTTGGTGAATTACCATTATGACATGTATTATTGTAGCTTCGATGAGAAGTATTTAAAATTCATTCAGTCTGTTACTCTGTAGCAACAAATCAAAGCCCCTTAGCACTCTAGAGCTGCCATGGACCTAGGAAATGTGACACGTGAGACCTAGGTACTCGTGATGTTTGGACAAAGAGCCAGATGATTCTGCTGCCTGCACCTCAACTCTGCCCCAAGCTCCTCCTGACCCCTCTTCCTCTGAGGCAAAGCACCTGAGTGTGGCTGTTTTGCAAGTCCAGGGGTGAGGGAGACCACTGTCCTCTGTGTGGTAGCTGCACCTGCCTGACCAGCAGCACTCATCACCTCCATATCACTGATCTGGCTGACTGCTGTCTGTGTCTGTGCAGCAGGTGGATTTCCTGGGAGCAGGTCAGGGTATCTCCAGATGTGGTATGTTTCTCATTCTCCTTTTCTGCCTGGGTAATCTCTGCCTGTCTTTCAAGTATGCTGGTTTGTCCTCTCTGAGCAAATTTCTTGCTCTGCAAATGCCAGTAATGGATAATATTTTCCTGTTTCTGTGTCTGCTACATTTGCTAGTAGCTGGATAATGAGTGGAATTTCAGTTGCTTGAGTCTGTGGCAGGTTTCTGTGAGTCTCTTCCCAGGTGGGTTGGCACTGGGCAGGCTCCTTTCTCTGGAACAGGTTTATGGTGCCTCTGCAAGGGCAGTTCTCTCTTGCCTGTGGGCTGTCTGGACTGACAGATGCCTAAATGTTGTGTGGGCTGTGTTTTGGGGATGAATAGTTGGGTACAGAGCAGGTCCCTGTGCTTCAGGTGCCCAGGCACTCACTGTTACAGAGGCTTAGGGAGAGAACTGAAGGCTCTGGCATATCTCAGAAAAAAGGGTGTTGCTTTGAGTGAGAGAGTTTCCTTGGGGGCAAGCTAAGGTGTATTTCATGCATGATCGTGCAGGCTCCTCATAAATAGTGGTCAGTTTGCTGCCTCTGACATTTTTGTATTCCCCGACCCACAGTGGCTGCATAGCATGAAGTCTCCATGCCACCTTGTTAGGTCCTGATTTCCCTGGGAGGGATTTTGACAGGAAAACTGCTAGGGAGTGGGCTGTGTCAGGGTATGACAGAGTCATACAGTGACTGTGAAGAAACAGTGTGGAGGGAGACTGTCCCAGATCATTTCCCCACCATCCACTCTTGGCTGGTTCAAGGGGACTCAGCAGGTCCTTAGTGGCCACACCCAGTTCTCCACTCTCACAGGAAAGTTTGCTTGAAGTGTTTGCTTCAAGAAAGAAAAAAACGCAAAGCCCCAGCACCTTATCTGAATATTTCTAACTTCCAGCTATAAACACCAGTGGTCTTACAGCTGGCCAGTGTGCTGTCTGGGTGGCTGCTGGACCTTCCTGCTAAAGTGCTGCTCAGAGCCAAGGGCATCCCTGCTGAGGCTGGACAGCAGCTGTGCTTTGAAACCTGCAGTGTCTGGCCACCTCTTGATGCACAACAGGAGCACAGCTGGTCTGGTCTCTTGCTCTCGTGGCAAGAAGACAGCAGAGCAGTGGTGTGGTGAGGTGTTCCACATGCAGTCATTACGTGGCTTCCCCTAAGTGCACGTTAAGCTGCTCTGGCTGCAGCGCTGGCTGAGGCGAGCAGCCTGCAGCACACTGCAATTACGCTGACGCGCCTCCTGCCTCTCCTCAGGAGAAACAGGAAAGACCTTTACATCATCCAGGAGGCTGTATTGGCTGAGGGATTTTGATACTCACAGGGTTACGCTGGCTTGTAAGTAGAAGCCAGACTGGCCTAGTATTTCCAGGGATTTCCCCTCTGTGGTATTACAGGCTTGCCAGCAATTCCCCATTTTGAAAATACACCCTGCAGGGCTCTATTAGTGTAATGCTGTTGCTTACTATTTCTAAAGCGCTTTGAAATTCACAAATAGGGCTTTCTGACCCTCAGCCAAGCAAAACCCTGTCTAAAGCTTGGAGACATGCTTCTGCCAAGGGTAGGACCAATGATAGTGTGCAGCTCCAAGCCCTGTTCTCTCTTCCTTGTTGACCTGTTCCCTGCTCTGCTTCACACAGTTTCAAATTTTCCAGAGCAGTGCCCAAAGTTTGGCCTCTCTTTCCCTCTTTCTTCCAAGCAGCCTTCAGTTTGTTGAAAAGTTTCCCTCCAGTCTGGTGAATCGCTTGGTCTTTATCTCTGTGCCAAGAAACATGGACCTACCTCAGAGATGAGGTTGCGACCAATGATTCTGCACTGACTCTCTCGCTCCATGGGACAAGGTTACCTAGGAAAATGATAAGGAAGGCAAAGCAGTAGAAAATACCAGCAATCCTGGTATTTTTATCGCTGAGATTAAGACAAAGTTCATGAAAGCTGATAAGATAGCTTCCAGGAATGCAGGAGAGGCCAAACTCCATCTTGTTCTTCCTCCTACACTTCTGGGAGATATGCTTAAACAGGAGAGGAGGCAATGCTGGGGGAGAGCTTCTACCAGAAAAAGGTGACTGGGCAAGGCTGTCCATGTCAGGGTTGCATTAATAAAGGAAATATGAGCCGCGTGGCTTGAGGTTGTACATAGCTCAAGTAGAGCAGGGACGGTCAGAAAAAAAGATGCAGGGAGAGGCTAAGGCAAATACTGGGCTTACTCCCAAGAGCAGAAATTAATCAGTCCTTGCTCTACAAATAACATGATTTAAACTTGCCTTGCAGAGCACCTGTGAAAAGGGCTGAAATCCTCCTGGTGAGAATCTGAAATCTCTGGATCCCATCCCAGGCTTTCTGGGAGCCGATGGCAGGGTGCATGAGAAGTGCTTGGTGGACAAGTGCCTTTTCCTCAGATGTGGTTTTCTCTGTGGGCCAGCACATGGGCTGGTGCAGCAGGCAAATGAGAGCCTGTGCAAGCACAGGTCTGGGAGCAGAGGATCTCTCCCAACACTCTGTCCCACCCCAGCCTCACCTGGGTCTTGTTTAGCCAAGGAGTGTTAGCACATAGGACGTTTTCCCATCTGCCAAAAGGACTCCTGAAGGGCTGCCCCTGAACACCACGTCATTGTCATGCTATTGTTCTGTGCTAGAATATGAATCCTACACAGCTACCCTGTTAGGTATTGGTGCAGTTCTGCTTTCTGGGCTGCAGCAAATTTGACACTGACAGTGCGGTTCAGCTCTCAGCCACCTTTCACATGGTTACACTGAGGTTATTTCAAACCAGTTATTTAAATCAGTGTTTCATAGTGTTTTCCCTAAGCAAAAATACACAAATCTTGAAAAATATAAAACATATTGCCTCAGAAAAGCATAGCTACCATTTTGCCTGAACTGCTGGCACAGTTGCAGTGCTCGTTTCTAGGAAGCCTCACACTGATGTTTTTAGGAACACTGCCTGTAACGTGAATGATGCCAGGATGTACCAATCTTCTATGTCATCCTCTGGTTTCTTCCTTTCTATCTGCCCCCTAAAAGGAGCCTGTGCTGGCAACAAAATTGCAGGGTAATAGGCACAGAGAATCCAGACAGGTCTTTAATTGCAAGAGACAAGTAGAAGAAGTCAAAGATTGTCTTGCTAACATCTACTTAAATGTAATTAGTTCACATTATTTTTCTCTGCCATTTTCTCTAATTTAATTTGAATACCAAAATGCACACATAGAGGAACAAAAACAAAATCAGAATAGCATTGCTCCTAGTTCCTGCTCTTGTTATGTTCAGCTGCTTCTACATACAGAGGCTCTTTCCCTTACAGTCAGGGAGGATCAGAGTCTGTCTTCTGACCCCTCCTGCCTGTGGTCATGACTGTGGTTCATGTTTCGCTTTGAATTTGCAAAAGGGCTTTATGTCAGTAAGTGATGCCCGAGTCTTAATTGAAAAGATTGATTTTGCTAATGATAGCCTGGCATCTGACGTCTTCCATAGAAATCAATTGGAATTCAGTGTCTCACAGTTTTAAAAATCATGGCACTTGTTTAAAGGCTTAATAGGCATTGAAGAGTTTGACTTTACAGCCCCTTGCACCTATTTGAGGCTTCTGCCTCTGCCATACATTAATCTCTTGTGCAACAATTCTGGGTGTGATGCATCCTGCCTGGCAAACCAAGTCTTGGAGCAGAAAAAAACACAACCCCTCTAGGAGATTTTATAGGTAAAAGCTCAGGTGGAAAGTTGATGCTTTTGTCTTTCTTAGTCTTCAGGTTGTATTTCTGTGAACTGTTGGTTTCTGTGGAACTGAAAAGATCATAAACCTTTTGTGTCTTTGTAGATAATGGATTCTTCAGCCAGGCTGATGAACCATAATGAGAGCCAGTAGCTGGAAGCAGAAGTTATTACTTGGCAAAATAGTAAGGCAGTTGTGTTTTTAGCAGCAAAGAGGAGGAATTGTGGGAAGAGCTTCTCAGGATGATGCATGACTTGAAACTTGAACAGGATGATCTCCTAAATAGTGTCACCCAATGCAGACAGCAGTGCTCTCTGGAAGGAGATGACATTGCCACTAGCTGAACAGCAGCTACCTGGCCTCCTGCAGAAATTTCTTTCCCCAGCTTTTCACCCCTAGAGCATCCCATCTCACAGAGAAGAGCATACATCTCCTCTCCAAGCTCTCAGCATGTTCTGGTGGGCATTGCTGTTAGGGTCCCAAGGTGGTGTTCTTGTTCCCTAACACAACAGCCAATTTTCTCTCCTGAGTTATGTTTCACAGTCGCTGGAGGGATGACAGTTTGAAGGCAGGAGTCCTCTCAGCCAGTTTGAGCATTGACTGTAAGAGGAGAAGGGCTGTGTTGACTTGTGATGTGGAGAGGGAGGGGTGGGTGACTCATCCTCGTGGAGGCAGAGCACTGTGTATGACCCGTACCTGCTTTTGTGACTGGTGTGTATTGACTGACTGAGTGCACAGTTATTACCCAGACAGGGGCCCAGCAGGGTGGTTTTCTTGCCTGTAGTACCTCCACCTTTGGAGTTTTGCAGAATTCACATGAACAAGGCCATGAAAAACCTAGCCTGACTCAAAGGCTGACCCTGTTTTGACTGGAAGTTTGTGCTGTGGACCACCAGAGGTCACTTCCAGCCTAAATTTGCCTGCGATTCTGTCATGGTATTAGAAGCAAAAATCTGGTAATGATATTAGGAGTGAAAGTTTCCAGAAGTTAAAGCAAGGAAACCCACAGCTAAAATCCACCTAGAAAGTCTGCCTTGGACCCTGTGTTCCATGTTGCTTTCCAAATGTTCATGATGCATGTTGAACGTGGATGAGTGGTGAGAATTCCTAACTTTCTGCTGCAGCACACATAACTGCTTAATGGGTTGATCCACTGAATTAAGACAAAATATTGAAGGATATCCTTGAGTATTTCTTGGTCATCCTTAAGGTTTCAAAAAAAAAAAAAAAAAAAATCAGTAAAGCTCATCTTGCTCTTAGCTTGGGGAATCTTTTTGTGTTGAGAGCTTTGATTTGGTGCCCAACCATCTGTGGGCTGTTAGTAGAACAGGACTTCTTAAGCCCGATTGAGAAAATGTGTTTACTGTGTAAAGAGGGAACTGAAGTGACAATTTCTCTACCTTGTCTTTTTTCAATTTTGAGAAACCAGTCATTATTTTATGTATGTTTTTGTGTATTTCAGAAGAGTTTTACAATGTCTTACCTATACTTCCTTCCCTGACATGACTTGCAACATGTCTGTGACTTCATGACAGCTTACGTACTAAAAAAAATAGCAGCATTTGTACTCTAATTTCTGCCTGTCTTGCAGTCAAGCTCAGTTGTGAGAGTTTGGAAGATTAAAAGCACAGACACCATACGTGGCACTAGAAGTGTTCCACACACCTTTTGTTGTTGTGGGGTGCCACTGGCCATGGCCAGTACAGGCAGATGACCACACAATGTCTTAGTCTATAGGTCTGGACATCTGCAAGTGTCTTCAACTCCCGCAGAAAAGCAATACTTCCCCAGGAAACCCAGATTTTTATTTTGAGCTGTTTCTAAATTAACCCCTTCTTTACGTCCATATCCTGTGTCATCACCTGTTGTCCTTCCTGTGCCTGGAGTTCCCTGCACGATGGTGTTATGCAGGGCAGTGGTAGCACTCATCTGCAGCCCTCAAGCCTGCTCAGGGAGCCATCTGGGACTCTTCCCAATTGCTGTCATCTCTGGCTGAGCTAGGAGCACAGTGCTAACTCTCCTCTGGCTCTGAGAAGTCTTCAGAAGTTTCCTGGAGCTTGAAGGCTCTCTGGTACTGGAAAGCCCTAGATACTAGCCCTAATTATGATGTAATTTCATGAATACATATAAGATACCCACAGAAAACTGCACATTCAGATGGCTGCAGTGAGGCCCGCTGTGTCCACCCAGTGCCTTGCTTCTCACTCTTCTTCACACAGTCAGTCTTTGGTTTTGCTGCCTAAGGCATGGAAATAGCAGCCCAAGCTGCCTGGCCTGCATTATGTCAGGAATTCAAAATTCTGCTTTAATTCACAGCCAGACTTTAAGGTCTGTGCTACCTTTTATTTTATTTTATTTTCTTTTTTTTTTTTTTTTTTTTTTTTTTTTTTTGAGTCCTCCTTTCTACTGAACTGATAAAAAATAAAAATACTATCTGGATGCATCTGTGGTGCAACTGTGTCTTGAATGCCTCCTGCAAAACTAGCTTTCTGCAGCTCACTGAGGACCTGGTAATGCAGAAGAGAATGCAGAGAAGGACAACTGTTTAGCTTGGAAAAGGTATGTGTGAAAAGGGATATGACACATGGCTTTTGACATATGGTAGTATGATGGGATGGAGAGTTCAGATAGGGAGTGATTGTTCCTCTGTTTATCACTGCCCAGGAACTACAGGATACAGATAAACAGTGGAACTCATTGACACAGGATTTTGGGGATGTGGTTCAAGAAAAGCCATTAGATGAATCTGCAGGCGGAAAATCCATTAGGGCTGGCTAAACAGACAGATAAGCCTTTTGGCTCAAAAAGTTGGTGAGGCACAGATGCCCAGAGCTGACTCAAAGGCACAGAAAAGATCAGTTTGTCAGCATGGGTATCAGCTATGCTACTGGCATGGAAAGTAGCAGTGGTAGAAGGAGAGTGAGACTGTAGCAGGGAGGTCTGCTGGGATGTGGAGGCACTGCCAGGGGTGCTCTCTGGCTGGAAGGGTTGAGGAGAAGACTGGTGCAGTGGGACAGAGCTGGAAGATGATCAAAACTCCTACTGGAGGAGATATGTGAAGAGGTTGGCAGGAATGAAGTGTATAGTAATTAAACTACTACTGCATGGGAGGAGATGCTGATCTTCATTGCTGGGAGGTGTGAAGAAGAATAAGACTGGTCACAGAGGAGTGGAGTGGTGGTGAATCAAATGATCAGAGACTGAGGAACACCAGAAGGCAGTATAAGAGTGCAGTACTTGGAGGAGAGGAGGTAAAGAAAATAGTCTGCATGAAGACAGGGAAGGCTGAAGGTCAAATGGAGAGGGATGTCTATGTGCAGAGACTCACCTCTCTGCTAACTGTAACAACACCTATAGTTCAAGAAAAGTAGATCTGCAGAGTGAAAGAGGTGGTACCAGGACTTTTTATATCCACAGGCATTTTGGATGCTTTAATTTGACTCAGATGGTTCCATTAGCAGATGGAGCACGCTGGGTCCTGATCCTGGAATGATTTTAATTTTGTCTAGAGGGAATCCTGTCTGCATGCTCCAAGATGGCTTTGCAATGCAAACTGGAGTGCAGTGAATGGCAGTAATAAGGAGATTTGCTCCAAACTCATGCTCCCAAACAATTCTTATGTACTTGCACTGATGGAATAATTTCAGAGTAATGGCAGTGGTTTCCACAAACTGTATATTTGCCAGGCCCAGCAGGTGAATGAATTGGCACAGAATCTCATTTCCCTGCCAGGGAAAGCACAGGTAGTCTTCCCACTTAGTCAGCATCAATCAAAGCCAGACTAAAACCCCCAAAAAGCAAAACTCAACCTGCTACTGCTGCTCTAAATGATGAATTTTAAAATTTATGATGTACAGGGTACCATACTCCCAGTGGGGTGACATCAAACCAGAGACCAGTCCCTAGTGGGCTTCCACAGGGCTCCATCCTTGGCCCTGTGCTCTTCAATATCTTCATTAACAACTTGGGCTCAGGACTGAAAGAGATATTAAGCAGGTTTGCCAATGACACTTAACTGGGAGGAACTGTCAACTCCCTTGAGAACAGAGAGGCCCTGCAGACTGCCCTTGATCAGTTAGAGGGCTGGGCAGCCACCACCAGTATGAAGTTCAACAAGGGAAAGTGCTGGATTCTGCACCTGGGATGGGGCAGCCCTGAATGTGTGTATAGACCGGGGAACAGGAGACTGGAGAGCAGCTCCATGGAAAGGACCTGGGGGCTGATGGCGAGTTGAACATGAGCCAGCAGTGCCCTGGCAGCCAGAAGGGCCACCCATGTCCTGGGGGCACCAGGCACAGCATCACCAGCCAGGCAAGGGAGGGGACTGTCCCACCCTGCTCTGCACCTGGGGCTGCCTCACCTCCAGTGCTGGGGGCAGGGCTGGGTGCCACAGTATAAGAAAGACATTAAACTATTGGAGAGTGTCCAGAGGAGGGCTAAGAAGATGGTGAAAGGGCCTTGAGGGGAAGCCGTGTGAGGAGTGGCTGAGGGCACTTGGTCTGTTCAGCCTTGAGGAGACTGAGGAGAGACCTCACTGCAGTTACAACTTCCCTGTGAGGGGAAGAGGAGGAGCAGACACCGATCTCTGCCCTGTGTTGACAGTGACAGGACTTAAGGAAATGACCTGCAGCTGAGTCAGGGAAGGTTTAGGTTGGATATTAAGAAAAGGACCTTTGCCCAGAGGGTGGCTGGGCACTGGAACAGGCTCCCCAGGGTCACATCAGCAAAGCTGACAGAGCTCAAGAAGTGTTTGGACAGTGCGCTTGGGCACATGGAGTGACTCTTGGGGATGATGCTGTGCAGGGCCAGGAGTTGTATTTCAATGATTCTGATGGGTCCCTTCCAACTCAGCATATTCTATGATTCTATGATGTGGTAGAAGAAAGCACTGGCTGTTGTGTCTGTGACACCTGCCTTTGCCACACTCTCTTGCTGGCTTGTCATGCTTCAGATAAGTGGCACCTGTTGTTACAGAGCTCAGAAGTGCGTTAGGAGTTTTCTGGAGAACAGAGAGATGCCAATTCTGATTTAATCAGCCACTCAAAGAGAAAAGACTCAACTGGAATCATAATTCCACAGGCACTGCATGGGTGTGGGAGATTTTCCCACGCTTCTCTTCTGTGTGGGCCCCTCATTGTTCTTTTGCATGTGGATGATGCAGCAAGGGAGGTGGAAGAACTCTGTAGCTTATGGGCCTCAGAGAATACCTCTGATGCTGCCTGCTGCCTTTCAAGGAACAAAGCCCTGCTGTTGTTGCCCCTAGACAGACAGGGACCATTTCCCTCTAATTCTGGCTCGTGAGTGGGAAACTCTCAAGTGGTTCTTCTCTGGTGTGTGGTGGTAGGTACCTGTGTTTTACCTTTGCTGCTGAACCCATTTGCCAGCAGAAGGATACAACTTCCAGAAGGGCAGTTACAGAGTCAGACTCTCCTTGGCACTGACAGTGTAATTAGGAGACAAGGATGCAAGCTGCAGCTGGAGGGAAGTAGGTCAGACATTAGAGAAAACTGCATCCCCAGGAGGGTGGTAGGAAGAGGCAGGTGGAGGCCATCATCCTCAGGGATTTTGAAGGTTCCACATCTGTCCTGATTTAGAGCTACGGGTGGGTTGACTGTGAGGCTTTACTGGAGACCACGGAGACAGAGTCTCCACACTGTGCCCCTGCACACGTGGCTGTGCTTTCCTTCCCAGGCAGGTCAGATCCTGGGAAGTGCCCCCCAGCTCTTTAGCAGTTTTCATTTCCCCAGGCAGCTTCAGAGATGAGATACAGGCTTGGTGTCACAGGCCAGGATCTCACCATGTCCTACCAGAATTCAGGCCTCTGTACAGACCTTCAGCCATGGGGGAGTGCAGTGACATTACATCACATTCTAGATGTAAGGGCTGTATATTGGCACATTCAAGTGAAGTGTGTAACCTCCAAGCCTTGACAGAACTCAGGAGAAACATCGGCACTTGGTGTATTTCCATTGCCTCACCATCCTGCTGGGCACTTCACGTTTTTTCATGTATCTGTGTTCTGCTGGTGGTCACAACTCCTCAGGTAGGCAGAAGCAGTTTGGGAAGAAAACTGGATAGCCCAGTGGATCCCACTTGGAATCCTGTGGGCAAGTAACCAAGGTCTTGGGATTCCATGAAGGTGAACAGTCTTGAACCCTTGAGCCAGTGATGCTGAAGGAAAGCATTTGCTGAAAGGAAAGCCTTCAGTACAGTAGCCTTTACAAGAGATAGCTCCTCTGCCAGATGTCTGCAGGCATGGTTAGACCTCACAATAAACACAGGAGAGACCAAGTGTCCTTGTCTTCCCAAAGAACATGGCAGGTTGCTGAGACCCAGCTGCATCGTTTTGATGGGAGCTGAACCTTGGTTTCTGAAACTCAGAAGCCAGCTTGGCCTTGAATAGCAGAAACTTCTTTCTGTGAATCAGGAGAGTGAAAGCATGGCATTCTTGTTTCAGGAGAAACTGCTGAGCTTGCAGAGCTGATGATGAGTTTTTCAAGACTGCCTTTCTGACAAGAAATGTGGCAATGTGCCTCAAAGTTCATAACTTTCTTTTTAAACTGAGCTTTTGCAGGTGTGGGGGGGGCAGAAGAGGCTTCCAGTTTTTATTGTTCTTTGAACCAGGATTGTTTTATTTGCTTTTCTTTTGTAATGAAGGAGGATCTTGCCAGCATATAAAAGGTCTGTAAGATGGAATTTGCCCTCTTGTTGAATTCAGAAGCACATTAGTATTCACAAGGAAGTTGATAAGCAATAATATTTTCTTTGCTGCCCAGGTAACCAGCAGAGTGAAAGAGGGTATTGTCTCTGGAGAATGCCGGCAAGTTAGCTTTATCTTTCTGTACACACGCTATCTTGGAAAGCTGGAGATGAATCAGAGGCAGGAGGGGCTTACTCTCCAAAGAGGCTGGCATTGCCCCATCCTCTGCTTGGGTAACACTGCCTGCTGCCCTTCCTGAGAGCTCTGATAAGCCTAATGAAACTGACCTGAGTTTTGGGCTTACTTTGGGTTTTGCTAGCTTTCACACTCCCCTGATCCACTATGGTATCTTGTAAAGGCCATGTTGACTGAAGACATTTATGTCCTCAACTCACCATGTTTCTTTCTGTCAGAGCTTGCAGCATGCGGCACCACATGAAGCAGAAAAGGGAGTGGTGAAGGGACAGGTTGAGCTGCCAGAAAAAGGTGTTACCACTGAGTGTGGGGTCATCCCTGCAGTAATCCCCTGTGCCTCCTGGCATGCACAAACTCACCTTACACTGACTGAGCACAGGTGTCTTCACAGGCACTGAAGGGTGGTCCATGTGCTTCAGCTTGATTTCTAGCTGGCGCTGGCTTAAAAATATTGATGAAGAAACTTCTCCTGTGACCTGGGGTGATTTGTGATGTTTCACTCCCTGTGCCCAAGTGAGAGGTGTGAACCTTCAAGAAGCAGAGCTCCAGGTGCTGTTGGCAGTGAAGTGACAGCGATGGTGCCTCAGGCACCCTCGTCCTAGAGTGAAACACTTTGGTTGCTCCTGGGCAGAGCGATGCTTGTCAGGCCACTGCAAGGAAGTCCGAGGTCTGGAAACAGACCCTCCATGGGCACTTCCCAGCCCCTGAGCTTCCTAAGCAGCCTTAGGAGGAGGTTGTCAGACTGGCAGCTCCCAGACTGCTTTATGCCTATAGTGAGGGGAAAACCAGCCCCATGAAATTTAATAAAGATAAATGTCGGCTTCTGCCCCTGATGTGCAGCCTCTCCCTGCAGTGAAAGGAGCAGCTCTTGTGAAGGCTGTGAGGGTCCTGGTGGGCAGCAAATTTGACCAGAGTCATTTGTGTAACTCTGCAGGGCAACTGCAGTCTGAGCTTCTCCACAAGACTCTAGATAGGCACATTTCCCAAGGAGGCCAGGGGGATCTCCATCCTCATCAGTCTTTCAAACTCAGCTGGACAGTCTAAGTGACCTGACCTGCCTCTGTGGTGAGCTTTGCTGTGGGCTGAGGACAGGACTCAGGACCTCCAGAAGTGCTGTCTGGCCTGACGTTTTCATGTGGTTCTGTGTGCATTACTGTTGTAATTTCTCTTTGCTTCTCTCAGTTGTCCCAGGGAGGCTCAAGCACACATTCGGTGTCAGGTATGGAAGTGACCACAGCAATAAAATAAAGAAGAGGTGACAATTCAGCCAGTACTTCATAATGTGCAGTTCAAAATGTTCTGGGGGATTCTACCCAAAATATTGTCTTGGATTCCTCACCAGATCAGGTGACAGGAGAGTCTGAGCCTCTTGGGAGCTGCCTGAGGCTGTGATCTCTGCCGGTTTTTCTCTTTGCTCTCTTCTCTGCTCCTCACCATTGCTGCTGGCTGTGCTGGGATGACCCAGTTAAAAATAACCTGGCTGAGCTATTTTTATGAAGCACATGTGCTCCCTTGTCCGTCTCCCTGCTTTCTCAGCATGGCAGAAGAGCACATCCATGAAGAAATACCAGGCAGTGGGGGTGTGGCAATAACATGGACAGGTGTCACCATTAGGGCATTATATAATGCCATTTGACATTGCTGCCTGCCTTGGGGAGCACATTGTGGTTTAACTTGTGACAGAACATGAGTGCAGCTGGAACACTCATCCAGGAAGGGGTTTTTGCTATCTCAGCCTTGTCTTGCGAAGATTGGTCTTGTTTCACTCACTCCTGGCAGCCCTTGCCTACCCCTGGATATATGTGCTTAAAATTATTTTGAGGTTCACAACGCTTAGTGTATCTTTTAAAGCAGAAGAAGATTGCATAATGTGCATTTAGCCAAGCTTGGGACCTTGTTACGAATTTGGCCCTTGTTGGGCAGCCTTGGGTTCCACTGTTAGAAAGATGCTCTGACACCAACAATGTGGCACCAGCTGCTGATGGCTGCAGTGGGTTTCTGGAGTCTTTCTATTCAGTACAGGCCGGGTCTCCATGCATTGTTTGCCTTCCCTGGCCTAAGCCAATAACTGGAGGATGTAAAAGTACTGAATTATCTTTCTGCTTATGGTCTGAGCAGAAGATGCCTGTGTCAGTGGAGGAACCGCTGTCTCACCTCTCCTGAGGCTGTGACCATGCAGTACCCTCTGCATAAGGTCCAGTTTGGCCTACTGCCAGCATGGGGGAAGGTCTGACATGTCTCCTTGCAGGGACTCACATGAGACCTCATGTCCTGCCCCAGCCAGTGTGCATCAAAAATAAGGGGCAAGAGGGGCTGCTGTGTGTTCTCAGAGAAAGCTGTTGACCTTCCTGCTTTGTGGATGAGGAAATCAACTCACTACTTTAGTTTTGAGTGACTCCTTCACCTTCCTCCTTCATGTCCTCTCTACTTGTGCAATGTTTATTCTACAGGCAGAGGGGTTTTTCCCACAACCAGCTTACCATATTTAAGTATCTGTGCCATGCTGAAGAGCTGCAAATATTTTGGAGTGTTATTTAGACCTGGGTTTTCTGATGAAAGACAACATATCTAGAACATGTTGTTCTTTGCGATCTTGCTTGCTGCTGTCATTTTGTCCCCCACCACTTCTGCGGATGCTGGTCCATCTGCACCGGTGGCATGTCCTTCCCCAGTGGCCCGCATGATGTGCTGCTGCCTGTGGTGGCAGAAGCAGTTCCCACAACTCCTGCTGGGCTGTCCAGGAGACGAGACCTTTGTACTTCTGCAGAGAACCAGTGCTCAAACCACCACTGGTGATGGGCATGGACAAAGCACCTCTTTACATCACCTGTTGGGCTTCTGAAAACGCAGACTGGAGCATCTGACTGGTGCTTGGTTTGGTGAAGGCTCTTTCCCCACACTTCATGAAGAGGCTGCTTTATAGTGCAGCAGAAGGATGTGGGGTGTGTGCTGTGTGCTGGTGAGGCCACCGTGTCCCTCTTGGGAAGGGCCGGCTGCAGGCTCTGAGCTGCTTTTGCGAAGAGACGCGTGTCTGTGTCTCAAAGCTGACTGAAACCTTAGTCTGAGCTCCCTTAATCTGAGCCCCGGAACGGTGGGTGTGGATCCTTATGGAACAAAAGACAAAGAAAGGCAATTGATAAAATCGAGGCCCATCGCAGGATGGCTGATTTAAAAGGCTGGTTCCCAGCTGGCCGATTTGAAAGCTTCCAGCTCTGGTCGCAGATAGGGTTGTTTTTCCAAGGATATGCCTCTGAGCAGCTGTAAAAAGGTCCTGCTGCCTGACAGAAAGGCGTGCTGAAAGGTTTTTATTTGCTACTGTGGATTGATTGGAGTACAGATGCTCTGGAAGACGTGCTGCATTATTCATGTGGTAGATACCGTTGCTAAAAGCTAATGTACAGCCTCGAGGCTGTGAGGAGTGGTACGGTCCTTTGTGTGGTTTTGTTGATTCACTAGAGAGCCTGCACTGCTCTTAAGCTTTTTTTTTTTCTGAATACTGAGATTGATAAAGCAAATCGAGGTATGTGAGATCACTTAGTTAATGGCTCTCCACCTCCTTTCTTGTTTACAAAAACTATTCGAAGCTTTTTTTTTTTTTTTTTTTTTTTTTAAAAATGCATTATTCATACAAAACTGCTTGCTAGGCTGTCCCTGTTTGCAAGACTTCACCAGTAACTCAGTTTTCTTGTGGCACCGGCTTAAAATTATTCCTCGTCGAGGCTCAAGTGTCTGCAGTAAGTGTCCCACTTTGGATTCTCTGTTAATGTATATTTAATAGCCTTACCCAGGAGATTCCCACTGTTGTACACAGATGCTGGGGCACCCACCAGCAGAGTTCTTGTGTTTCTGCACAGTGGCTGCAGTGGGAGGACCTCGCGCGGGGTTCAGCCTGCCGTGCTCTGATACACGGGCCCTGTTTTTGTGTGAGGAGGCAAAACTGCGGTGTGTGTGCTCGTGACTGGACCGCCTGGGATCCTGTTCTGGAGACTGAATACAGAGAAGCCAGCCTGGGAAGGTGTCTTTTTCTGTAGCCCTCTGCTGACTGTCAGCAGCTGGCTGTCAAGTGACATGGCCAAGACCATGGTCTGGTGGTCAGGTTCTTGATCTGGGGACTCTGAACGGGTAGACCTCCAAGGGACCCTGTGTGTGGGCAGGGTGTTAATTCTCAGACCACAGCTGTGTGTGGCAGGTGCATGGCCTCAGCGCAGGCTCCGCGTGCCCTGCGTTAGGTGTAACCAAGCAAGGAGCCCAGGGGTGACGGGCACCATATCGGTGTTGCTTATCACCCTGGTAACAATAAACCTGTAGCCACAGAGCCTGTGGTATTGTTTGAGATCACACGTGCAGAAGGTATTTAAAGCTCTGCCTTGCTCTATAATCATATGGTCTGGTTGACTTTGGTTCCAAAGGAATTTATTACTGGTAATTTCTCCTTGATAGTGTTATAGCACGGAAGTGGAATTTGGATGGTAAGGTGTGTCGAGGGGTGTGTCTTGCAAATATGCCTAGGATAGTGTCTATGGCTTTGAGGGAACCCAGCTTAATCTGAGAGGCTCACAAACCATTTGGTGGGGAAAGTTTGAGGGAAGTAAGACCAGAAATAAAATAGTCTGCTTTTATTTGGCATCTGACCCAGAAGGCTGGTGTCTGGTGATGAAATTCTGAGGGCTCTGATTTTGTTTTGAAGCAGCAACTCAACACAAACTGTGATAAAACATCTGTAAAAGGCAGGAAAGTGTTTCTCATGTGTGTCTTACAAATTGTAGATAACACTGACATTCTTCTGTTTGCCTCCAGGGTTGCCTTTTTAAGGGCATACTTGTATTACATTTTGAAACTTTGAATATGGAAGCATGTGTGGGTGGATTTTTTTGGGGAAAAAAAGCAAACTCACAAATGTAAACCTGAGAGGAGCATTAAACTAGTGCAAAATGTTGCCTGGGTGAGGGTCGGAGCCAGCAAACCAGTCTGCAACATGGGTGTGGGAATGGACCCTCTGGGGCAGCGGGTTGTGCTCTGACTGCGGGTTGTGCTGCGGGGAGCAGGGAAGGGACGGCAAAGGACAGCAGCCAGACGTGCTGGGCTTAGGAGGTGCCTGACAGGTTACTTGCAAATGCAATGCATAAATGTTCTGTAGAGTGTTCTTTGGGAGCTATTCTCAACCCCTTTCCTGGGCAGGAAAAGACAATTTCTGTTTTGAAATTAGAGAGCTATGGCTTTAATAAAAGGAAGAAGAAACAAAACCAGCAATGATAGTGTTATCTGCTGAGCTGTAAGGTGTGAGCTGTAGCTGCTCTCTGGATTTCTAGAGCTGTTTCTTTTCATGTATTACAAAGCACAGACACCTTTGCTTATCCTGTTACTACCACTGGGCTTTCCAGGCTTGTTGATGTGGGAATTATTTTTCAGTAGAAGCTAAAGCCTGTAATTATATTAATACAATCACACCAGTATTGCTGGTCCTCCTTGGCATGCAGAAACTAATCCAAAAGAAGTGCCTCTCAAAGGGGAAAAGGAGAAGATGCTTTCATCCCCGTCTTGCCTTTAGAGAACCATGTCTGCACAGGGACATTTGTTGGTGCGCAGAGCAAAACCCAGTGTGGGCAGGAGTGTGAGCTGCCAGGTTGCACAGTGCTGCAGGCCTGATTTTCCATAGGAGGAGCAGCAAGGCCTTGTGCAGCCTGAGAAGGTAGGCTGTGACAGGATGTGTTCTGTGGCTCACTGATTCTGAATCTGGGCTCCTGAGTGCTGCTCCAGATGTCCAGTCACAGATGAGACAGGAGGTCTCCTCCTGCTGCAGATAAGGGTTTCTGTGAGTGATCTGCTAATGACACAGGTATTTGCTGTGCTGGACATGGAGATTAATCTTGTGTGCTGGAAAAACACACAAACTCCTCCCAGAGCCCCAGGAGAGCAAAAGCCTGGAGATCCTGAGGAACCTGCACCCCTTGTAGGCTATGAGCAACAAGCACTTTAATGTCCTGCATGCAGCCCAGTCTGGGGATCCCAGTGGGTACTTGGCATACCAGTAACTTACCTGGTGAGTTGCTGCCCAAGGGGCTTGGCATGCCCTGTGATCAGCTCAGCACTGCAGTCCAGTCTGGTAGGGGTCACAGCTTCCACCCACACTGGGTTCTTCTAGGGACAAATGCAGTGCCCTCCCCAAGCCTGGCTAAATTCCCCTGTAACAGCAAGAGGGGATGAGTGGTGCTTTGGACTGCAGTGGGGCAGGTGATGTTGGACAGTGCTCATGGAAGATGTGTGGGGACCCCAGTCAGTGTGAGCTGCAAATTAACTCAGAGCAATCAACAGGTTGTCTTTGAGGACCCTTCAGAGGATGGAGGAGATTCCTGAACTATGGATACAGGGAAGCTTGAGCCCCTCTATAAGGAGTATATCAGAACAATAAGAAAAAGTGGAACACATGGGAGAAATAATGAGATGAAAAAGGCAGCATGAGCATGGTGAAACCAATCATGTCAACATCCTGATTTCATCTTACAGAGGGTGGTGAGCACAATGGATGTGGGATCATTTATCTTGACTTTATTGACTTTAGAAAAATGTTAACTTACACAATTAAGATAAAAGAATATGCATCTGTCTGTGATCAGGTATATGTAAATCTGGTGAGAGAATTATAGAGGAGAGCTTACATGACAGCTTGGTATCAGAATGTGAGGATTTATTGAGAACAATTTTGCAGGCCTGACATCTGATGCTTTTTGTATATTTATTAGCAATCAGGACAAAGGAATAAATAATAAACAGGAAACCAGGCAGAGCAGGAAGCTTGCAGAATGACAGGGCTCTGGTTTGAAACTGCCTTGATGAGCTGAAGTATTGGCATGGGAAAATTAGGATGCAGTTCAGCAGAGAGGGATTCGAGTCTTCAGATGATGCAGTACCATCAGACCCAGTGCAGTTCTGCAGAAAAGTGTCCAAAGGCTGCATTTCATTCCAATATGACCTACTGAGTGCTGTAGAAAGAAAATGATAAATATGAACTGGAGAGTATCTGGTAAATTTTAAAGGAAGCATTGGATGGTTCTGCCCATCCATGTTAGTGCAATGGATGTATGCCAGTTTTAGGTGCAGCTGCTCTGGTAAAATGCATATGAGCCAAAGAGAGTGGAAGCAAGGAGGAAAAATCTGTCAGCTGTTCACAAAACATGGCTGGCAGAGAATGAGGTAAAAACCAGGGAAGACTGGGAAGCTGTGTGTTAGCTGTGGAGAAAAGCTTGCTGCAGTAAGAAGGGTATAGTCTTTTGCCTGGGATCTGGATAAGTAGAATAAGAAGCAAGGGACACTGATTACACAAAAGGAGATTTAATTTTGGCAGCAGAGAAAAGGTGCGCAACTGCAAAGGCAGCTGTCTGCTGGGTTAAGTTTAGCAGGGTGATGATGGTCTCTCCATTACTTGAGAATTTTGGAAGAAAAGTCCTTAGGGGAAAAAATAGAAAAATTAATGAGAAGGGCAGGACAAAAGATGGACTCACAAAACCTGTGACGATCTTCTTCTGTTCCAGATTTATGCTTCCTGGAAGACATGTAGGGGTGTAAATATGGTGAAAGTCTATTTTGAACTTAAGCCTGCAGCACTCAAATGTAGGTGTTTCCTATTTTTCACAAACCACTTAGCCATTTGAGGACCTTCTTGCTAACCTCATGCTGCCTTATCACTGTGGTGAAGGACTGTCATAGTACTGGAATCTGAATATACCATGTGATGGTGACTTTGGGTTTTGTTAGTGCAGTTTGGCTTGTAAAGCCTGGCAAGGGTTTACAAAAGCTGGGTTGACTCTCCATCTTCCTCACTTCTCTCTGCGAATCTACCAATTTCCACTTTTTAATACTTTGATGTCATTCTCCTTTTCCCAGCCTCCCCAGAAAACCTTCTAACCTGCCTGTTCCTCATCTAGTTGGACTTGAATTAGAGAGTTTACACTGTGGTCAAGCTATTTTTGTTGCTTTACGTCATCTGTTTGAGTTGCTTCTTGTTTTCCTTCCCCTGAGCATGGCTCATCTGATGAGTCCTTCGCGGGCAGTGTTGTGTAACAGGGAGATCTCCTGTCTTTTCTTCACACTGAATGCACACAGAAAGTTCTGGTCTGCTTTCACTGTGTCTGCTCAGGATCCCTCTCCCTTGAGATCAGTGCAGATTTCACAGGGTCATAGCATGGCTGAGGGTGGAGGAGCCACTGGAGGTCACCTAGTCCACTGCCAGCTCAGAGCAGGTTCAGGGTGTTGTCTAGTTGGGTTTTGAGTATCTAAGGATGGCAATTCCACAGCCTCTCTCAGCAACCTGTGTCACAGTGTGTGACCACCCTCAGAGTCTAAAAGTTCCTTTCAACATTTAACTCTCTGATCAAGCTCAGGCTGAGCAGCCTGTGGTTCCTTTCTCTTGCTCTTTTGAAGATAAGGGTGACACTTAGATTCTTCCAGTCCTCGGGGATGATAGATACCCCACTGCCGTGAGCTTTCAAAGAAAAGCAAGAATTACCTTGCAACAACAACACAGGCTAGCTTCCTCGGCTCCTGTGGGTCCATTCCATCAGGAATGTCCATATCCACTCTGTTTATATGTTCCCTGACCTGATCTTCCTCCAACAAGGGTTAGTCTTCCTTGCTTTGAGTTTTCTGCATCTCTCAGGGCTCCAGGGTGCCTGAAGGCTGATCTTAGCAGTAAAGAATAGAATAGAGTTTCGACAAGGTAGAGGCCTTGTCAAACATCTAAAGGGGGAAAATGATGCCTTAGGTTTTAACTTTAATATTTTTCAAATCCTGTACTGCCCAGTGTGTAACTCTGAAGTTTCTTGTAGCCTGTTAACTTCTGCTCTCTCATGCTGGGTAGACACAACAAAGCCTCTCCAGGCTGGTTCTCCAAGGGCACCCAGACTGTCCTAGGCCCAAAATATGTAAACCAAAAGCCTCTGAAAGGGGGGGGCAACCTTATCATTAAACTGAATCTTTAACTGGAGAATTAACCCTGATATGCAAATGAACCAAACCTATAAAGGTGTGAAGAGCTCGTGCCCTGGGGTCCATCTCGAGGTCCATCTTGGCAGCAGCCTCTGGCTCCCCAGGGGCACATTTGAAGGCCCTTCAAATAAATACCCACCTTCATTCCCTTACTCCTGTCTAGTCTCTGTTTTTAGGTGGCCTCTCAAGGCATCAGACTGAGGTGAAGAAGGCATTCAATGCCTCAGTCTTTCCAGTGTCCCTGCTGCTTTTTCTATTGCTGCTTTGCAACAAACATCCTCATTTGTGCCTGGAACTACTTCCAGAGACACAACAGAGTTACAGTTAGTATTTATGCTTTCTGCCTTCTCAGGGCAAAATAAAAGTTTCACATTTCCTTTAAGAAAGGAGCTGAAAAGCAGGAGATCTATTGTGTCACATGCATCTTCCTGGTGCACCACTGAGCAGCCTCCTCAGTACCAGAAGGCTGGAAGGTGGCCCATGGAATACCACTGCCAGGTGTTGGAACAGATAATTTGTTAAAAGCTTGTCTCCAAGACCAGCTCTCAGCAGTATTTTCTCCAGAGGAACAGTAGTGTATTTCACACAGCCTTACTCAAAAGCTTTCACAACCCAAGAAAAGGAATGTTTAAAATGAAAAGGGACAGCATGACCCTTTCAACACAGAGTATGGATGGCTGTATTGATGCCTTAAGAGGTCACCTAAAAACAGAGACTGGACAGGAGTAAGGGAATGAAGGTGGGTATTTATTTGAAAGGCCTTCAAAGGTGCCCCTGGGGAGCCAGAGGCTGCTGCCAAGATGGACCTCGAGATGGACCCCAGGGCACGAGTTCTTCACACCTTTATAGGTTTGGTTCATTTGCATATCAGGGTTAATTCTCCAGTTAAAGCTTTAGTTTAATGATGTAATTCCCCTCAGCTTGCCCTTCCTTAGAGGTTCTTTGGTTGATTCTTTTTGGGCCCAGGACAGTCTGAGTGTCCTTGGAGAGCAGGCCTGGAGAGGGTTTATGTCTATTTAGCAAAAGAGGACAGAAGTTAACAGGCTACAAGAAACTTCAGAGTTACACACTAGGCAGTACAGGATTTAAAAAACATAAAAGTTAAAACCTAAGGCATCATTTTTGAGGGCTTGGCCTTGATTTATTGATGTACTTTCTCATGGGAAGATCTTGTTATAAATGAGATGTCACCAAGGAGGAGAGGACAGAAGAGAGGACCTTTGTGATACAGACCTTCCTCGTGGGGAAGCAAGAGCTGCTAGAAGGTTCAGACAAGGGTTGTCTCAGACCAATCAAGCAAAAGCATGTCTTGACAAAGCCTCCACCCATTCTTCTACCAGCTTGGCAGCATAGTAATTACCTTGGTGTTTTGAGGGGTCTCCTCTAGTTTCTTCAAAGGCTGCAAACCAGGGACTGCCTCCCCACCTGCCTGGTGGTGCATATGAGGTATTTGGGAGTACACCCATGTAATTAGTAGCTCTGTGATTGAGAGAGTCACAAGGCCAGCCCCACTGGCTTCCCTCTGGCTGCTGGCGAGTCCTCTCTGGAAGCAAGAGACAGGTGTTCCTGACAGTACTCCCTGCTCTGCTGGTTCTCCAGGTCATGCATGGAGAGTGTGGGCAGAAGTCTGTGAGGGTAGGTCAGCCTAAGGAAGGTGGTGCAGGGCACCAGGAAAGTGGGGGAGTCTCCCTCCTGGCAGTTTGCAAGGTGTAGCTGGAGCAAGCTGCAGCCACACTGATATGTCACTGAGGATGGCCTTTCCCTTAGCCAGAAAGTTAACTTACATCTGTGATAAACCTGTCCCTCACTGCTGCTTCAGATGAAAGTGAGGAGAGGAGAGTGGGAGCAGGATGAGGTCTGGTTAAATCACCTGGGAATAATACTGGTGTGGGGAAGAACAAATGATGTCTGGACTGTGCTCCAGTGGGCTGATTGCCCATGCCTGAGCCTGGTCCACGTTCACACGAGTCTGTCCCGTCTTCCAAAACCATTTTGTGATGAGTGCATGCTACTTGAAGAAAACTAGACCTTACTACAATACTTGATTTATCAAGAGGGATGTCTTTCCCATTCTGCTGTTTGTAGTGAAGCCCTTTTCATTGCCATGAAAGCTGGTGGCAAATGAGGACACATGGGATAGGAAATTGCACTTGTACTAAAAAGTGTCACCCTCAGACTAGCACAACAAACAGACACCTTTGTCACTGCTTGCTTGCTTTGTGATCACTGTGCTCCTATCAGAGTTGCAGCCAGAAGCCTTTTCTCTGCACAAGGCAAGAAGAAAGGGTGAGGAATGCATTTGGAGCAATGTGAATTTGAAGGTTTTAAAGCTGTCTGGAAGTGAGAAGTTCCTCTGCACACAGTTTTTGTAAATGCTTGTCTCTTTGAATGCTCTTGCTTAAAACCACAGGGCCAGGGTTGCAGTGCCAGGTCATTGGGAGAGAGATCTTTGCCCTGTGAAAGAAGCATTTGTAGTGTTATTCAGAGGAAATACAATTACGTGGTGTATTTTTGTTTGCCAAAAGTGTCCCAGTCCAGCTGTGTGGACCTGGGGCTTAGTTGTCTTAGTTGATTAGTCAGCTGCTAAAAGCAGTCACATCCCAGTGAAGGTGCTTTTATGCTTGCTAGTGTGTCCCGTGCAGGTGACAGGTGTCTCCTGCAGGACGTGTGAGACACATTACCCTTGCTGGCTTGAGGTATGTACTGCACTGCTTCCCAGCTGTGCCCTGATGCTGGCTAGGCAAGAGCAGAAGGCTTTGGAGCAGCCTGCTCAGCAGACAGATGTTCCTCTGCTGCCATTCATCAGGATGCAGGATGCAGCAGGAGTCACACCTCTCTGATCAGGAGAGGGGACAACTGCCTGTTTAAAGCAGGGACACTGAAACCAGGACCCTGTGCCTGTGTGAAGAATGCAGAAGCCTGTTTTGGAAACAAGAAGCACATGTCTTCCTTCTTCAGCATAGATCTATTGTGGGGGCAGCAGAGTGAGGAGAGGGGAGGGACTTTTTATGGAGCTCTCTTGTACAGTTTGCTCCATATGGAGCCATGTCATGAAATTTACAGTGCATGTAGCTGGCTCCTAGGCAGAAACCCAGGAGTACTTCATTATATATTAATTGCCTTATTTTAAATGATGTGTTTAACTGTTTCCTTTCTACAAGTCCTGGGGTACTGGGAATAGGAATGTATCCCCTATTTCCAGTATACAGCTTGGTGTTCAGTGTGAGGCAGTACTGAAGCTGACTTCATATACATCTTATTCTTGTCATCTGGATGTAAGCATTGTCTAATTGTCATTGGTAGAGACAAGATAGCTGAAAGGGCTTTTTGAGTCTCCCAGAGTGACTCTTCTTACCTTTTGGCATGAAGTTACATTATTCATTTTTGCATGGGAAGGAATTTTGAAGGAATAAGTGGTGTGGAAGAAAAGTGGAGGGGAGGAGAGAGATTTAAGCAGGACAGGAGAAGGATAAGGTGGATGAAACTGACGGGTGATTTCAAGAAAGAAGGAGAGAAGGGAGAAGAGAAAATAATGGATGTAGGCAGATTCCAGGAATGACAGTGATTCTTACTTCTGTTTGATTTTATTGCTTGGAGCTGAGTGCAGGTAAAGATTTTATTTCATGGACTGGTGGTAGAGGACTGAGAAGAGGATGTGTATCTTCTCAGGAGTTTTCTAGATGTATATCCTTGTGCCACTTTCCATCAGCTTTTTTTAGTTTGAGGTTGGCGGTTTGAATTTCTTGTGGCATTCTCCTTGGATGCTTGCAAACAGTTGTCTCAAAAGACTTGCAAGGCTGCCCCTATGGGTTTTTTTGGCCATAGAAATATCACTTAAAAATGAGAAGGCTGAAAAGGAAAAGGCATTTCCTATGCAATACAAGTTTAGCATTGCAAAAGACAACGTGAAAAGGGAAATGATGTTTTAATGGCATTTGAGATTGAAATGCTCACAATTACTTTCAAAATCCCCCTTACTAGCATTTGCATTCCTTCTTTTCTCCCATTTTTATCTTTTTTGACCCCACATACAAGAGAAGGAATGAGGGTAGAGTGTATTTTTTCTGTTGCTCTCTCTGCTTTTCAAATTACCTCTAACTTTAAAGAGATTGAGACCTCTGAAAAGTCTTTCAGAACTGTAAATTCTCTTGATTCCCTGGCAGTAAGGACACAGGGAAGAGAGTCCAACTTGTCATGCTAGATCACCTGAACACCTGAAGTGTTTTTCAGAGTCACAGGTAAGAGGTATAGGCAGAGTTTGGAAACATGCCTATGAACAGTAGAAAACAGTACTTAAATTTTTTTTGGTACACTGTCATGTTATGTGCTTTCCCCAGGAGTGCACTAGACTAGGTCTCCAGAGGTCTGGCTGGATTTCAGCCTACATCTCCCAGTGCCAGGGCAGCTTTCATGAAGGAATGCAATACAGACCATGTGGATAACAGGTCTTGAGGAGAATGGAGACTTCTTGCACTAAACATAACCATGATTAATTTGTTGGCATGTGTTTCTGCCCTGCTCAGAGGTGTGCAGCAGAAGGGAACAGAAAACAATTGTTTGGCATGGGGCATGTACTGTAGACATGATGGATCTGTGCAATGGGATCATCGTGCACTGTGAACTGGAAGGCTCTGAGCCCAGGCCTTCTCAGGGGTGTGAGCATCTCGTTGTGGGTTTGGATGGGGAAAAGGTACAAGTTTCAAGTCCTTTCAGGAGATGCTATGCCAGATTCTGGTCTCCTGAAGAGCTCTGTCTGTTCTTTGATCGCTGCAGTAGTGTTTCACAGATTTCACAGAATATTCTGAGTTGGAAGGCACCCACAAGGATCATCAAATCCAACTCTTCACTGAATGGCCCATATGATCCAGAGATCAGGAACAGAGACAGGCAGTCTGTCCCTCTGTTGCTTACCTGAAGGCAGACAGAGCTGGAGATCTTTCTGTTAGAATTTACAAGCCGTTATTTGGACTTAAAGTTCTGCACTGGCTTAGTTGAGTGCTGCTTCTGCAATCCACACAGCCTTTATGTGCCCTGCTTCCATGCCAAAACTGTAATACACTCTTGTGAGAGACTCACAAGACTCATCTAATGTGATGCCCTACAAGCAGTGATCTTGTGCTTGCACAGGCTTAGTTTGTATGGAATTTGTAAAAAGGGCTTTGAGTATCTTACAGCTGATGCCGTAGAATGCCTATTTGCATTGCTGGAGTTGGCTGTGAGCCTCCTCCCTCTGCAGCCTTGACTCAGTGAAACACTGACAAGTGTTGGCACTGGGGACAGAAGGGGTCAAGGACTTGTGTCTTGATGGATGTGTTGGGTGGACACATGCTGGGTGCTGCCAGGCCCCTGCCGTGCAAGAGGTGGAGAGAGGGTGTAGTTCATGTCTGGAACCCGGTCCGGTGGAGATGGGTGTTGGGATGGGCCATGGGCAGCTCTGGGCACCAAGATCAGCTTTCTGCAAACAGGAAGGTGATTTCCAGCCTGGTTAGCTTGAAAAACATTTTGGTGCCAGAGACCTCAGGCACCTTCCTGAAGCAGCTCCACGTGGCCCAGCCAAGACTTGCCCACTGGACTTGTTCAGCGCCTGTTAGTTCTCCAGGCAGTGTTTTGTGCCACTTTGAATGCTTTTATGTATCCATTTCCTTCCTGTATCGTGATGTTCATGTGATCTGTGCTTTTGAAGGTGCCACCCCTTTTGCTCACCATTATCTCAGGTCTGTATCTGGACGGGGTGGTCTCTACAAGCCTTTTTTTGCAGTCTCAGAGAGCTGCTGAGATTAACCTCAAGGACATAGGGCCTACTTGTTTTTACAATGCAGTGGAAAAGGTTTCAGCTCAAACAAACAAACTGGTATGAAACTTTTGGCTTTCATCTACCATTATACCACTCTTAATATTAACCCTGAAGAATGATGTATTTGGAAAGGAGCTGCTCTGGCCAGTTAATGGTTGGAATGATGGCCATTGCTAAAGAGCTTGAACTGCAGCGCAGCTCTTGGTACCATAATGAAGCAGATGGTTCTCAAGTAGCTATATCTGGTTCAGCTGCTTTGTCCTTGGATGTTAAAAATTGAAATTTTGGCATTAAATTTTGGCACCTGAAAATTGCTTAAAATGGAGATTTTGGACGCGCTTCTGAGTGGGTTATGCAGCCGTGATGAGTGGGTGTACAGCCCTGCCACACTCCGGACATAGCAGACTTATTGCACATGAAATTAAAATTATTATCTGATTTCTCTTCCATCTCTGTGAGTCTGTTTTCTGTCCAAATCAGGAGCAGCTGTAGCTCTGTTGTCATTGCTAGGCTTTTATTGAATCTGCCTGGGAAATACCAGGAGAGATTAATGCCATTCTCTCTCCCACTCCTATGACTGATGAAAGTTTTGCTGCTGCCTAATTGGAAACTTCTTTGATGCAGTTAAAACACATGTCTTTTGACTCTCTTCTCTCCCCTAGACTTTGAAAGCAGATGATTTGTATCTTCCTTGTACCAACTTGTTCTGTTTGAAGCCTATTTTCATGGCTTCCCTCCTCCCTCTCCACCCCAATGTTTTTAGGATTTCTTAGCAGATCTCACACCTTTGATCACTGGTCCATAGAACTCTACCCTGAATTCTCCTCTAACTCTCTGACACATCTTCAAGAGCAGCACCCAGAGCTGAAGGTTTTTTGTCTGGTATTCATGTTGCTGGTGATTGAAGCACAAGCTGAACAGTGGAGGGAGAGCACGCAGTATACAGCATCCCCTTGTCTGCACACTTGTTACATATTGCTTCTGTCCTGGAAATACAGACCACTCATGCCATGGCTTGACACTTCAGCATAAAGCCAGTCTACCTTATTTCTTGCTGGTGTTTTCAGAATAGGGAATATGCATGGAAGGAAAGAAAATACACAAAAGAACATCTGGGCTGGTAAATGGTGACGTTTTTCGTACTTTCCCTTTGTATGAAGTCAGTGAAAAATTGTCACCAGCACCTAGCTCGTTGTTGAATCAGGATAGGTGGCAGTGGACGCTCCTGGCTCTGGAAGAGTCACAATGCTGAGCCCTTGGTGTTTGTTTGGCAAGTGGGGGCCTGGTACCTCACAGTCCTGCTCTGTGCACTTGGGAAGTGGAAAATGAGTCACCTTCCTGGCAATCAGCAGTGGGATGCATCAAGGTCCTGGCTCCCAGGTGTTCTGGTGCCATCATAGCTGGGGTTGTGCATGTCTATTCATAGGGGAATGAGGCAAGCTCTGCTTCATAGCTGCTTCTTTCCTGGAGTGACATTGTCACACTGCCTGGCTGTAGTTCCCTGGGTGAGCAGAGTGAGAGATCTCACTGCTGCCAAAACACTCCAATTCCCCTCCTCCAGATGTGATCTGACCCCTATCATTTGTGCTCTTTTTAACCCACACCAGATACTTTTTGTGATCTGATTCTGCTCAAGTGCCTTGTTCTGGTTTTTGGATGGGTTTTGTGATTGGTTGTTGTGGTCTTTTGTTTGTTTGCTCGTGTTTTCATAATTCCCATCCTCCCCCCACATTAATTTTCTGTTCAGAGCAAGGGAAAGCAGCTCGTTGATGGGGCTGAAGGTGCCAGACCACAAGCAGTCCAGGAGTGTGTGCTAGAGAGGTCACCTCCTAGCAGTGTGTGCACCCACACCCAAGAACTGGTATTTGTAGGAGATAAGGTGCCCATCAATCTTCTTTCAGGCCTTTCCCAGGATGTAAGGAAAATAATTTCCTGGTCCACTCCTGGCACTGCCAGGGATATCAAAAACACTAAGGATATCAAAAACACCGAGGATATCAAGGTTGAGAAATAGTAGAATAAAGTGTTGACAAAGTTTTGAATTTTTACACTATTGGGGATGACTCTGCTGCTCTGAGTCTTTCACAAAACACTGTTGTGCCAGAGGAGAGGGTGCTCTCAGTTTTATCTGGATTAGGCTACCATGTCTGGGTTTTCTCAAACATATTTCACTTTTTCCATGTGGTTATTTTGTTCAGGACCAAGATAAATTCATCCAGAATTCACAAATGTCATGCATGGCTGTAATGGGTTGACCCAGGCCAGATGCCAGGCACCCACCAAAGCTGCTCACTCACTCCTCTCTGCAGCTGGACAGAGAAAACAAAATTTTATCAAGGGTTCCTGGGTTCCTGAGATTAAGGACTGGGAGAGATCATTCGTCAAATACCATCACAGGCAAAACAGGCTCAGCTTAGACATACGAAGTGAATTTATTACTAACAAAATTGGAACAGGATAATGAGAAGTGAAATAACCCCTTAAAAACACCTCCCTACCCACCCCTCCCTCCTTGCACCTCTACCTCCCCCAGCAGTGCAAGGAGACCAGGCGTGGGTTCATCCCACTGCTCAGGGAGAGGAGTCATTCTCCTGCTGCACCCTGGGATCCCTCCCCCAGGAGACAATTCTCCATGAACTTCTCCACTGTGGCTCCATCTCATGGGCAGCAGCTGTCTGCAAACTGCTGAAATGTGAGTCCATCCCATGGGCACCAGGCCCCCTCAAACTGCTGCAGTGAGGGTCACTCTTCCACTGGGTGCAGTTCTCAAAAACAGGCTGCTTCATCCTGGAGGGAGGGCCCTCTCTCCCCTGGGTCTCCCATGGGGTCACAGCCTCCTCCAGGCATCCACGCACTCTGGTGTGAGCACCTCCTCCATGGGGTGCAGGTGGTTCTCTGCATCCCCATGGATCCCCATGGGCTGCAGGGCCACAGCTGCCTCACCGTGCTCTTCACCACAGCCTGCAGAGGAATCTCAGCTCCAGTGCCCAGAGCACCTCCTGCCCCTCCTTCTCCACTGACCTTGGTGTCTGCAGAGTTGTTCTTCTCATGTTCTCACTCCGCTCTTCTCTAGTCACAATTACAGCTCTGCAATCCCTTTTTGTTTTGAATTCTTAAATCTGTTATCACAGAGGTGTTACCATCATTTTTAATTGGCCCAGTTTTGGCCAGCAGCACATCCATCCTCGGAGCCACCAGGGATTGGCTCTGCCAGACATGGAGGAAGCTTCCAGCAGCTTCTCACAGAAGAAATTCCCCTTCCCTGTAGTTGCCCTGCTAGCAAAACCAGGCCATGCAAAACCAGTACAGTGGTGCAGGCAAATCTGCAACCCTAGAGTAAGCAGGATGCAATAGGAAAGCTGGGAACATGCTGGCCTATGGAGAAGCACATGTTCAGTCAGATGGACATGCATATGTCTGTTTGTTTTGTCCAGCGTTTCCTCAAGAGTAGTAAATATGCCACAGCATGGCTTTCCCAAGACTGCATCTAAGTGCTGCAAACATCTCTAGGCTTCACAACCCTTCTAGAAGCTCACTCCTTTGGCAGGAGCTAAGGCATTTGCAGTCATGTTTTGCAGGTGAGTCATGAAAAGCTCACTTTCATAAATAGCCTTGTAAAAGAGTGAGAGCTGAAGCAGAGCAAGGTCTCTTCAGTGCTAGTGCATTGTATTTCTGAAGACAAGTGGTAGAACTGGACTGTTCTTGGAACAGTCTTTAACTGCCTGTTCTTTAGAGGTCACACAAGCATTCCTATGGTCACCAAAGAGCTGAGGAGGCTGTCCTTGAGGGTATCAAAGTACCTCAGTGGTTTCCTAGGCACCCTTTCAGGTGCCAGAAGGAAAAATCCCACAAGTTCTGAGCAATGGGCTGAGATTTGCTAAGGCTTTGCTTTTTTATCTTATAGTTTCAGACCCAACTGCTGATACAAGGACAATATGGCTCTGTCTTAAAAAAAAAAAAAAAAAAAAGAGAACCAACCAAGCAACATATTCTTGGTTGATTCCCTTCTGCTCTCCCTCCCTTCCTTGCATGACCTGCTGATTGTACTTGCTGCATCAAGCTTTCATGAAGTTTCCTCTGCTCTGCGGTTGGCTCTCCTCACAATCAGATCTGCCTCTCAGAGTAGTTCATGTTATGTTGTTCATTCAGAGTCAAGACCCAGAAATACGTACAGTGAGAGGCTACAAAAATAATTTTAAACTGTACGTCCTTGCCATATTTCTTATAGTTGCATTATCCTGCTTAGAGAGGCAGAGGAGCTGCTTCCTCTCTTTATGCCAGCAGTGAGGAATTCTGAAGCAAATGGATGTATTTCACTCTGTTTTGTATGAAATATTGTGTATTCTTTCATGAGATGTGCTTCCAGTGCTAGGGCTGCACATCTCAATAGGCAAAAACATGAAACACTGTCCAGCCTGAAAAAGCTGGTAACTAACCTGGTAAGCAGAGATCTGAGAAGTGCTTGCAGGGATCTCTGTATCCTACTCCAGGAACTCTTGGCAGCTTCAGGAAAAGATCTACTTAATGTTCTTTGCTGGAAGAGGTGGTAATGATAACCACAAGGTCCCAGGACTTGGGCTCTGAGAGCTGAGTGAGAGGACATTGCTAAACACCGTCTTTGCATCAGCTGTATGGTTAGAAATACACGAACAGAAGTATTATCTGCACTGTCTGCCTCCATCCCAGTTCTCCCCTCCCCCACAGGGAGAATGGCAATACTGGGAATTAGGTCAGGATGATGGGGAGAGAAGGCAGGAGGCCGATTCCTATGTTGCAAAGGCTATGCTGCCTTCCTTCTCTCTCCAGGATGCAAAGGGGGTCTGTGCTATGCTGGCAGAAGGTCAGTGATCCCTTCATCAGTCACTTTTACCCTTTTGTCAGTTCAGGATCAGTCTGTGTGCTGACACCAGAGGCCTGAAGAGTGAATGAGGGAGGTCTTCTGGCTCTTTGACCAGAGGAGAGGACCCAGACCTCAGTTCCAGCTGCTTCTCAAAATGCACTGTCCTTGTGTGTTGCCCAGTGTGCAGGGGTGGTCTGCATGCCCCTGCTGTGGGCACCCCAGCATCTTGCTGTCCCACACGCAGGTGAGGTGAGCTCAGGATCCCTCATCTCTGCCTTCAGGCCTTACCCACTGCTGCACACCCAGGATTTTCAGGACTTTGGGCTCTGCCCATATGGGCTCACACAGCTCAGACATGGCTGTGCAAGGAGAGACCCTGTACACTGGGGCCAACCTTCCAGTGCAGGGAGAAAGCTAATGCCATTAGTTCAAAAAATATCCATAGAAAGCATATTGTTAAGGGACCATGCAAAACATTTAATTTTTAGACAGCATAAAATGAACAAATCCACCTTTTTTTTTTTAATTTGGAGATGACAGTGCCAGTTTTTGAAATGTAAAACCAATCCTGTCTTACTGACGAAATATTGGTATATTTTTTATCGCTTTCTGCCTGCCATTCCTTATACCAGTTGTTCTTTGCACTGTTTTGAAAGTAGTTGCCTCTCCAAACAGCATATTTTATGAATGAGGAAGAAATGTGTTGTCACCACTTCCTGTCAGAGGAACAGGTGAGAAAGCTGAACCTGCAAGTCACACTTCTGGTTTATTGGGTTGAAAGTCTGCCCTTGAGATAATCTAGTCCAACCCTTCTTCTCAAAGCAGGGTCAACCTGAAAAGTTGGCCAGGACCATACCTCCCAAGGTGGAGACTCCATAATGTTTTGGGCAACCTATGTCAGTGTTGGACAACCCTCACAGAGCAAAAGGGTTCTGTTGCATATAAATGGAGTTTTCTGAGTTTCAGTTTGTACCTATTGCTTTTTGTCCAGTTGCTGGGCACTGCTGGGGAGAGTGTGATTCTGTCTTCTCTACTACCTCTTCTGAGATACTGGTATGCATTGGTGAGATCCTTCTGAACTTCTCTAGGTGAAGAGTCCTGGCTTTCTCAATAATTGCTCTCGTGCTTGGTGACTCCTTTCTCCCTTGAAATGTCCGACCATGCACCCTGTCCCAAGTCAAAAGTAGTGTAGCTAGAAGTTCCTTGCAGCCAGGCAGTTAATTTCCTTTTGGAAAGATAATGGTACTGCTGTAAGAAGCAACTGCTGCATCTGGACAATACAGTGATTTCCTCCCCCTGCCAGTGTGAGTAAACCTAACCACTAAAGCTGTAATGAGCCTGAAATTGTTTGAGAACACTGCACCTCTGGGGCTGTTTGGGGAGCTAGCCAGTTGCATATAACCTCAGCTTGCTTCCTGCATGTGAATGTCCCTTCTTCCAAGATTAGCTTCCAGGATTGCTGCTTTCTTTTCCAAATAACTTGCATTTCTTTGTTTTCATTTGGGACAGACAGCTCTGACTGTATCCAGGATCCTTTACACCTAATGTTTTCTGCAGAAGAGATTGATTCAGCTAAAAATATGGACAAATTCAGGGTTAACATAGGTAAAACATGTTAAGGTAAAAGAGAGCAAAAAAGATGGCTGTGACAGCAACTGGTGATCTGCTAGGACTGTTACAGGCATGTGTACTTGTCCAAGGTGAGGTTGGCTCCAGACTGTGCCAGTAGACTGGGAGGAGGCAGGAAATAGGATAGAACTTGTGTCCTAGTACTGTTCACAGCCTAAATCTTCCAGTGTGACACAGAATGTGAGCTGTGTGAGCCTTTGTGTTGATGAGTGCTTGTAAAGCTCCAGTTGGACTGCCCAGCCTCAAGCCATACAGCTTCTTAGCCTTTAACAGTCAACTCAGGAGGGTGCAATACCATGCCAGCAGCATGGACATTTTGGTTTAGAATTGCTCAGACCTCTGCTTGTCAGGTGATGATGCATTTGGCTTCCTGCCATTAAGTGCATACATGCTTCCCTTCACCCTTCAACTACGTGAGGGTGCTGTCTAAGCCATGCTGTAGCTCAAAAGCTGCTTGCTTGGTTCCCTTGCTGATCCTTGTATTGTTGATCCAGCATCACTGGTAATACTGTTCACCAAATGCACATGAAAGAGGTCAGTATAGGGCAAAACCATGCCCTCTCCCAGTATTTGTCCATATTCCCAGCTATTGTGTGAGGTGCTCCCTCACCCATAACCTTCCTGCCTGGTCTGTGTTTCTTTTCCTATTGGCAGTAGAATCTTCTCACTACACTCATCATATGCCTTTTGCTCTCTAAATCCTGTGGGAGGAGCAGGATTTAATAGTCTTAATTACCTTCTCTGACCAACATTGGTACTTTCCTATTTGAAAACAGCCAGTTAAGGGTCAGGATTTTACCCCTCTGCTCTTGTGAGACCTCACCTGGAATGGTGCGTATGGTTTTGGTGCCCCCAACATGTGGAACTACTGAAGCAAGTCCAGAGGAGGGCCATGAAGTTGCTGAAAGGACTGGAGCACCTCCCCTATGAAAACAGGCTGAGAAAGTTGGGGCTGTTCAGCCTGGAGAAGGCTGCCTGGAAAACTCATAGCAACCTGGCAGTATCTGAAGGGTTCTGCAGGGAAGTTGGAGAGGGACTCTTTGTCAGGAACTGTAGTGATAGGACAAGAAGTAATGCATGCAAACTGAAGAGAGGAAGCTTAGAATAGATATTAGGGGGAAATTCTTTACTGTGAGGGTGATGAGACATTGGAATGGGTTGCTCAGCAAAGCAATGGGGCTGTGGATGCAATGGGGCTCAGAAAAGATGGGGCTGTGAATGCCCCATCCCTGACAGTGTTCAAGGCTGGTTTGGATAAGTCCTTGAGCAATGTGGTCTAGTGGGAAGTGTCAGGGGGTTGGAACTAGATGGTCTTCAAGGTCCCTTCCAATCCAAACCATTCTATGACTCTGTGACTTTATGACTTTATGAAATGTTACATCAGTTCCATTAAGCCTCACTGCTCTCTGTGAGAAGGGATTCTTGTGTTTAGCATGTTTTATGTGTGTCATTTACACACTACTTAAAATGCTTTCTGTCAGAGGGCTGTAGTGCAGTTACAAACCAGACATGTAGAACATAATTGTCAGTGGAAAAAAACATCAACAGGTGACTGTAACTATTCCTGCGATCTGTCAAACTTCTTTTTTCCATTCATGTGAGCAAAATTCAGAATAATTTTTGGTCCTAAACCACCTGAGGGCTAAACAAAGCATGCATCCAGACTGGCTCGTTCACTCACCATGTTTCAGGCTTTCCTTTCCCAAGATGTTGTATTGTGCATGCTTCCTGATCTCTATCCTACCAGAATTCATCTCCTCTTAAACTTGCTGCTATGTGGCTCTGCCCCAGCGATAGGGACTGCTGGCACATGCACATCCCAGCTGGCTGGTGATGCTGAGAGCTGTCATTTCCTCCCTGCACTGTCCTCTCTTCATCAGAGATGTGCAACAGGGTTATGGCAAAGCGGTGAGCACCAGAGAAAACTGCATCTACGTCTTGCTGGCTGAGGCTTGGTGTGAGCAGCCCAAGTGGGGAGGGTGAGCCTGTGGTGGCGAGAGGGGAGTGAGGTTCTGCAAGCCTTGCCGGGATGGCCTGTCCTAATTCCTCGGGATGTTGTGTTTCTCCCCTGGCAGATGTCGTGGCACCCGCAGTATCGCACCTCCAAGTTCCGCCACGTGTACGGCAAAGCCGCCAGCAAGGATAAGTGCTATGACTGCGTGCCCATCACCCACAGTGTCCAGGACAACCACTTCTGTTCTGTGAACCCCGTCTTCATTGCTGTGGTCACCGAGTGCGCTGGCGGAGGTGCCTTCTTCGTCATTCCCATCAAGCAGGTGAGCACCCCAAGGCCAGCTGGCTTTCCAGAGCACATCAAGAGGCTGGAGGAGGGACAGGCTTTTTAGGGAGCTAGATCGCAGAGGATATTCATTTAATGCTGTTGCCCAAATTGCAAAAAGATGGAAGAGGCTCCAGTTGGCCTAGCAGGTGGCTCCTGGCATGTGTGTATTTATATGTCTTGCATTGCTGCTTGCAGATTTTTGACACCTTGCTTCATTTTATAACTCATTTGTCTTTCTTGTATAATCAGCATAATGTGCTGTTCAGATGCTTGTCTCCTGGGAGGAACTGCAAATTAAAAACTATTTAGTGGATACAGAGGGCAAAACCAGAAAGATGCTTTAGCAACATGGATTCGGCTGTGACCAAAGGAGTATATGATATGTTTTGTTCTACCTTCTCCTTTGTGAAAGAATGGAGTCACAGTTATCAGGCAATGAAGCTCTTAAACTTCAAGCATTGTTGCTGTGAAGACTTCCCTTTCAGAAGCAAATGCCATGTATATGAGTTTTGATGACTTAGGATCTGATGAGAGGGAGAAGCTGGCTGTCTGGTGTTTATTGCTTCAGTAAAATTAGGCATGCACTGATGTGGATTAACTTCAATATGAGATTATGATCTCTCTGGAATCAGGACAGAACAGATGAAAGGCAAAAGTTCAGCCTTTAATTAAAAGTTAATTGATGGTGTTACTGCAATGCCACTTTTTCAATATATATTTGCTAAGGATGAAAGTGAACTGGCTGTGCTTGAAGAACCTAGCACAGTTTCCGGCCCTTCTGGACTTTGTTAATTCATTCCTTCAATGCTGGTGCTGTTTAGAGACTGTCCTTCTAAAATTAACCACTACCCTGTTTTTCTTGACTGAATCACTCCTGCCCCCGCAGTGATGGTCTGTTGAGGCTCAACAACTTGTCTTTATCACAGAACTACATCTGTAGGCAGACAGCTGTTGACCGTGGGATGTGGTGTGGGACCAAGCTCTCAAAGTGCTGGCAAAAGTAGCTGAAGCTGCTTGCACTTCTTACTATTAATTTTTCTGTCTTCTCACCTCTTGTCAGCTTGGCTAGTCTTTGTAGTAATTCTTCCTTCTTACACCTTCTTCTGCTCAGATACTCCACCCAGTTATGAAATACTGCATGCAGAAATCAAAGGCATGGTAGAACTAAAAAGATACAGAAAAGGATAATTAAAGTGTGTCAGTGAAAATGTGAAAGTACTTTCATGTGAGGAAAGACTTTGCAGGTCAGGCCTCAATCAGTCTGGGAAAAAAGGCAAATGAGCAAGATGTATAAAGCTGTCAGGAGTCGAAGTTTAAGGAGCAACTCTTCTTGATTTGTTTGGTGAAGGGGATTCTGGAGACCAGGGAGCAGACTATTAGCAGCAGATGTAAATGATGCTGCAGTTCAGATGTGGGGCTCACTGTTCTGGATGCTGATGAGTCTGGAAGAATTAAGGGCTTCAAAACCGAGCTATGGAGAGGAGTTGGTCCCTTGAGGGTTAAGCTTTGGTTGTGGATCAGGGAAATTAGGTGCTTCACACACCTGTTCTCTGAATACCAGTTCCTGACCCATGCTGGGTGGTAAAGCAGCCTCAGCCACCCAAAGAAAAGGATTCCCTGAGTCAGGACCTGCAATACCAGCTACTTTTTTTGTTTGATACGCTTCCAAAGTGGTACCATCTGGTGCAAAGGAGAAACTTTTGGCTTGTGTTTCTGATGGTGCTTTTTGTGACTGCCACCTCCCCCTGTGGAGGTGAGCCATGGCAGACAGTGTACTGGACACTTGGTTTGTGCCCTCAGCTTCCAGGGTACCAAAGGCAGCCTGTTCTGGAGACCTGGGGACAGTATCGCCCTCTTACAATGGACAGCTGACTGTGGTTACTCTTGACTGGATTCATGGGAAGCAGTCACATCCCAAGTGTGACAGAGAACTCTAAATGTGTGATATTGTGGCACTTTGGGCTCTTTGTTGCACATTTAGTCAAAGCAAGAGATAGTAGCCAGGACTGGGAGGGCTGCACTTGCTGGGGAGGATGAACAACCTGTTCAGGTAGCTGTTCTTGTCCCTCCCTCCAATGTTTTTTTGAGTTCATTCTGCATGTGTTGCTACTAGAGGGGCTGCCTGTCTAAGGACGTCCTTGAATGAAGGCTCAGCTTTGCTCTGTTTAACTGTGCCTCCTTGCTTGTTTGTTGTACTCCTCTCCTGCTGAGTCACAGACACCAAAGTCTCTCATCTCTCCTTGAATAAATACCACTTCTTTCCTTCTGCACCAGTCTTCTTCTCTGAGAGCCTGGAGGTGAGGTGGGGCTGGGGACAGCAGAGGTTATGTAGAGAACAAGTTCTTTGCCCTAGATACCATCCTTTCAGCAGGCCTTTGCATTCAGCCTTATAAGAAATTAGTTGAATATTTGCCATCACTTTGGAAATGGTCTGTTGCAGGGTGTGTCAGTGAGGTCCTGGTGAGTATGTGCCACTGAAACCAGCTGGGTGGAAGGGCAACACATCTCACCAGGGAGGGAAGGGGCTGTGGCCACAGGGGCTGCTTGGTGCCCAGAACAGGCTGACTGACAGTAAATCTTGCAAGTTCAAGGAGACAGGAGCTCAGTGACTGCAACTGAGAGATCAGCTGCCTTCCTGCAGTGTGGCCTGGGTGCAGATGTGCTGGGGAAGTGCATGCACAGCATGCCAAGGAAACATCTCGACTGGGAGGGAAATTTTGTGGCCTTCTTTTGAAAGGTGGAGTCCTGCCTTTTTCCATCTCCAGTGATGAGACTTGGTTGAGACCGCATCTGTCTCTGCAGCAAAAGGCAAAGTGAGAACAAGGACCCAGGAGACAGGGAGGTTATTTGTGCCTGGGTCTGCAATCTTCAGTCTTTCAGTGTGTCAGCACCAGGTGTGACTGTGTGGCTGTGTAGACCTCCTAGACACAAACTGCCCTCCCTTCTCTCTGGAAACATGGATTGTAAAACAAAACCGTGTTGGCCCCTCTGGCCTTATGTAGCTGACACATGAGTGAGCGCTGTGCTAGTGCCCTTTAGGGGCAGAGGTGGGGCTGACCTACCTCATAGTAATCTACCCTGCACTAACCTGCTGGGAGAGTTTTGACAGATGTTCCACTACAAGTGATTTTTGTCAGGGAGCTCCAAGCTTGACTACTTTCCAGAAATGCTAGAATTTTAGAAAGCAAGTGGTTAAAAACCTGCTCATTTTCAAGCTCTGCAGGTAACTGTGGAAGTCAAGTACCAGTTCATGGAATGACAACCCACCTAGTTACTGACATAGATTTTGGCCTGTAAAATTAAATTTCCTTCAGCAATGAAGATCTTCACTTCCTCATGCAGATGTGCATCTGGGGCCAGCAGCTCTAGCTTCATGTCATGTATGTTTGTTGGCTCTTGGTGGGTTCATGTGTGGTGAGTCCTGCTCTGTCCCAGGGCTTGCAATGGGGCAGGTGTGACTGGTGGCTGGGAGAACAAGGGCTCCTTTTCCAGAGCCTGTTGGGGAAGCGGGAGTGGGGTAAGAGAGCCTTGCAGAATGGGTCAGGCAAAATGGGCTTAGGTCAGCCTGGGAGTCTCCCAAAACGGAGTGGGGAGCAGACAGGCAACTAGTTCTGGGAAGGGACAAGGGAATTCATCTGTCCCTAACACTTCTGGTTGTCTTCTTGAAACCAAGCTCTGAAGCCTACAAAAGGACACTGTGGGTGGAGGTTAGCTTCTGATTAAAGGCCTTTTATCTCTATTCTGCCTTCCCAAATCTTTTTGCATTGTTGCTGTTATAAAAGGGAATTGTTTTTGTAGTCTAAAAAAGCACAGTCTTTTACATTTCAAAGCCCTTTGGATGTTCAGTTTAAAGCAGGTTAGTCCCAGTTTGTGCAACAAACTTTCCAGTGAAGCCAGAATTGTTACGCAGCAGTATCCTGTTCTGCATTCAAAATTGCAAAAACCCCCCAAAATTTAAAAGCTGGGAAAATTACACCCTATCCACAGCCAGGTTAGGGGCAGCAGTGATTTCCCTTGGCTCTGCACTCCTAAGGCCCACCTCTGGAAAGATGTAGGGAGTACATCAACAGAAGTGTCTGCTTTCTAGGTGAGCACACATTTGCAATCATTTTGGTCTATGATCCTTCCAGGTGGGAAGCAGTAAGCAGGTCAGCATCACCAGGTTGCCATCATGTCTCCCTTCTTAGGTGACTGATTTTTGCTCTTGAACTGATGCCTGGGGTGGGTCAGGGGGCTCCCCATACTTCTTCTGCTTCTTACAGGAGGAGGCAGGTGTTGTTTGAGTGTTAATAAAATCACCAGCATTCTTCCTACCATTTAACTATTCGTACTTGACTTTATAGCAGAGACCGTTTCTGCAGTGTAGTTTTATTCAATGCCACACAGCCCCCATGTGGCACAAGGCTCTCAATACACCTTAGAGTACTTGGCGGGATTTTTCCAGTGCAGATGCTGCCTAAACACGACTTTTTTTTTTTTTTTTGAGAGTCCAGAATGCTGATTGAATTCGGTGAATGGCTGAATTTAAACACTATCAGAGAGAAATAGATAGCGTGCTGAAAGAAAAACTTAGTAATTCGTAATTTGTGTCACAAATGCCTTTTTGCTTAGAAAATTTAATAAATGCCAGCTGGTGAGACTAAAACAAAAACCTAAACCTTTTTTTTTTTTTTTGCTGCTTGTAGGAAATGTCTTCTGAAGGAGGTTTTGCTGTTGTTTGTCCCCCATCAAAGGATCTTTAAAAAATGTTGAAGATTCAACTCATTCATAGGTGTTTTTCCTCCAAGTTTTATTTTGGTGTCTGAACCTAATACTGTCTTCTAATACGCTTGTAGGCATGCACAGAGATTTCCTCACAGCAGCATGTACTTAGGAAGGCCTTGGCAGTCCTTCCTTTCTTTATGGTGATATCATCAAGACTTGGCTAGCAGGGACAGCAAAAACCCATCCTCAACAGGCAGAGAGCAGCTAGGGCATTTGGAGGACAACCAGCAGAAAGAAGTTCCTCTCTGGAGCTGCCTTGAAAATGTCCTGTAATTCCATGGCTCACCTTCGGTTTGGTGTTATTTTTTTCCCAGACAGGCAAGCTTGATCCACACTATCCCAAAGTATGCGGGCACCAAGGAAATGTTCTGGATATCAAGTGGAACCCATTCAATGACTTCATAATAGCGTCATGTTCAGAAGATACCACAGTAAGTTTACTGCCTTCTGCTCCGTGCTAGTACCTGGCTAATGTGCTTTCTGGAGAAGGAGATTCAAAGAACCCAAAGGCCCATGGATGAGATGTGAAAACTTGCATATACTTATTTAAGAAGTGAGGAGAGAGTAAGATTCCTTTCTGTCTCTTGAGTTCAGACCTGTGTGATACCAAATCAGTGCAATGAGGAAGATCTGTTTTGTGCCTTTTTATGGTGTGTTTGCATGATAAAAACAAAATATGAGTTTAAAATGGAATGACTATTCAAGTTTAATCTCTATGAAACTCCATCTTTACTTTAGAATAAAAGCTTCAACACAGCATAATCTGGACTGGCTCTTTCAGATTAATTCCCCGCAGAGCAAGTTTGAGCTTGTTCGGCACTCGGTTGCTCTGTAAAGTCATGCTGGATCAGCTGCAGTGAGGAATATGCATCACACAGTTCTGCAGTGGGAGCTTTGGTCTTAAGTTAGTGTGGCTAAGATGCCATCACTGTAGGAATTGAAAGATTCAAGTCGTGTTTGTAAGGGACAATTTAGCTCATATCTACCTACTGGAAGGTCTTGTAAAAAGTGTGATGTTGACTTCTATGAGGACATCTGACTAGCTACCATGCTTTTGTCCAGAGATCCCATACGAGCTTTCTCCCACTGGGTTTATTCTCACTCTGCCATACAGCATCAGGGAGGTTTCTCCTGTCATTTTCTCCAGCCCTGGTTTGGTTCACGTGCTTTGCTGTTTTAGTTCTGCCAGAAAGTCACCCTCGACTGTAAGATTTTTGGATTGTCTTTCCTGTTTAGTGAATTGTCTTTGCTTGCAGTTTGGATACTCCTGTGGGGTTTTTTTTGAAGGCTTCTTTCAGCTTCTGAACGGATGGTAAAGATCTTATTTTGTCTTCCAACCTATAGCCAAGTTTTCATGCTGTCTCAGGAAGCATGGCTTACTTGTGGCAGGAGGGCACCACCTTGGCCACTCTCTTGAGCCTGATATGAGAAATGAACACAGACTTCAAAACATCCCACTGCAGTTACAGAATCACAGAACCATTTGTGTTGAAGGCAAGGTTGGGTGGTCTCTTTTACAATCTCTCTCTAGGCAACCTGTTCCTGTTCTTCACTGCTCCCATGGGGAATTTTTTTCCTTCCAGTGAAGTTAATGACTGCTGTATCCTGTCCTCCTACCCTGCATTTCAAGACAGAGCCTGGCTCTATTTTCTAAGTAATCTTGTAAGTACTGAAGGCTTTTATCAATTTGCCTGGAAGCTGTCTCTTCTCTGGGCTGGACAAGCCCATCTCCCACAGCATCCAGTCCCAGGGCAAGTGCTGCATACTCCTGAGCATCCTAGTGGCCTCTCCTGGACTCAAAAGTTTATCAGCATCTTTGTTGCATTAGGGGGTGCTGGATGCGTTATCCCCAGCTTTCCTTTCCAGTTTTCTACAGAAACTTGACACTGGATCATTCCTCAGACTAAAGAATGAAAACATGGAGCGTGTCACTGGTCTCAGTACAAAAAGTTGTTCTAGAAAGTTTGTCTGTTTGTGACTGTACTCTCTTTTTACTGCTCTCCCATCCTCATCCTAGCACCAGGAAATGGTATCTTAGGGGTCCTCTGCACTGTGACCTGGCATAGAGACATCTCCCTCCTGCCTGCTGAGTGGCGGGGACAGCAGAGTGTCTGGGGTGACTGTCTCTCCTGATACCTTGTGGCTAGAGCCTGGAGGTCACTGTGTCCAAGCTCTGCTCAAGGCAGGCCAGTTGCACTGGGGTGCTCCAAGCCTTGTTTGGATGAGCTGGGAAGATCTCTAAGGCTACAGATCCTGTGCACCGTTCTGGCTTGTGTGCAAGGATGCATCTAATTCCTTACTGGGCTGGGCCTTCCTTTGAGGAAGGCCACATGCTTCTGGGTAGATGATGGAAATTTCACTTCTCCCACATTTCTTGACCATTTACCAGCCTTTCTGGAGCTTGCCTTGGTGGTACCATTGTTACCAAAAATGAGTAAAAATAAAAAACTCCTTAAAACTAAGATAGCATTAAGAAGCAGACATTCTTTATTCAGATTGGATCAATCAGGAGGGCCTATCTCCTGTGAAATATAGTGCATGCTGACTACAGAAGAAACTCCTGTTTAGATACCGTATTTTACATACATAGTCACTGATCTTCCCTGAATAAACATACATATGATAATAATTTCCCTCAAATCAGCAGCATATTTTCTCTCCCCTTTACACATGCATTTTTCTGTCCTGGGGATCTCTTTGGTGATCCCTGGTAGTTGGTGACCTCCAAAGTCATACCTGACTGCCCAGTGGACTGGTAAAAGTTGGCACAACTGGGCTGGTTGCTTTCCAGTTCTCCTTCTTACAGAATGGGCATTGTGCAGTTCCACAGGCCAGTGGTTTTTGAAGAATAAGCACTGTGTTAGCCCACCAGGTGCAGACCATTTTTCATCTAGAAGTACTGCAGCTATCTTTTGTGGCGCATAGCTGGAGCACGCAGAATGGTACGTTTGGGCATGGGAAGGATTGCATGTTCTCTGTGAACACTGAGTTCCAGTTCCCACTGCTGTTTCAGGCAGGCTGAGGACAGAGGCCAGTGCAAATGGCTAGGGGCTGAGAATTTGAGCTTATCATCTTACCCCTTCTGTTTCTCTTGGCAAATCGTCAGGCATGAAGAGTTCAACTTGTTGAAGACCTTCTCCCCTCTGGCGAGAGGGGCAACTCTGTGCCTTTTACTTCATTTTATCAGGTTTTCTTCAAGATGTAGAAGTGTAGACAGCTTGTTCATGCTTGGATTGCTGATGCTTGGCCTGCAGGCCCAACTCCAAGGCCTACTTATTCTGCACACTAAAGAACTGGCAATTTCTGCCATTTACTGCAGCCTGAGATTCCAGCCAGGTGCTTTTCTCTGCTCTTATCGCCAACCATTTCACAGTGTGAGGAGGGGATGGTTCATTCTAGGCTGTTTTTGTCAGCATGAACACAACCTCTTCTTCCCTTTTCTACTCTCTCAGCCCCATCCCTTTAGTGACAGCTGTTGAAGCTGTAAAGTGTGATCTTTTCTCTAACTGCTGTAGGAGTGCAGGTGGATACTGCTGGACTCTACAGCTGTTCTGTTTCTGGTGGGCTTGATTCCCTAGTAGTAGAAACACTGCTGAGAAGAGTGCTCATGATGTTTTCCAGGAGGTCCCAGAATTTGGGTCCCTTTTGTTATTTGGCTTAAGAAGGAGTCATCCTCATCAACCAAACAGCAGGACACTTGCACAGGTGTGGCTGATTTCCACAAACTATGTTCCAAAGAGCATTTCACTTTTGCTTCAGGCTAAGACCTAGAAAAAATATGACAAACACAGTAATTTTCATTGAGCCAGAGGATTAATCATCTGTTAGCATCCTGAATACTTGTGTTTCTAGAGTTAGTGTGAGACAGACTCATTTTATACCCACATGGGTTCAGCCCCTCTTGCAGGTTTCCTGTGTTGTTTTCTTCCACCAGAGGAGGACAGAGCATTTTTGTCATCATGCAGAATCCTTCTAGAAGGACCCAGAGCTGTAGGTGGACAAGACAGCACGCTCCCAGTGCTGAGTGACTTCAGTGTGGTGCTGCCCAGTCTCTCTGCTCGGGGTGTCTGCTCTGTGTGCTGTTCTGAGTACTTTGACAAGTGGCTGTCTCGTTTGCAAAGCGTGCAGCACCGGTGCAGCTCTCTGTGAGACAAACATTACTGTAGCTGTCCTCTGACCAGAGGGATTCTCAGTTCCTTTGCCAGGTGGCGTTGAATGGATCCTCAGGACCAGGATGAAGAGGGCCAGGAGAGCAGGAGAGGGTTGGGCTTGGATCAATCACTGCTGTAATATCATAGATTCATAGAATTATAATATCTTTTGGGACTCAGATTTGCTGGCTTCTGCTCAAAGTTTGTGAAGAGCCAAGGTCCGCAAGATCAGTGGTTTACTTCTTTCCCTTGGGAATAACTTTGCATAACTGTGCTGACAGCTTGGCCAGGTGTAAGGGTTGGATTACCAAATTTAAAAAAACCCTGGTAGGACTGCTGTCTAAAGATAGGAGGTAAAGAAGAGTCTTCAGGTCCACAGAAGAAAAGAGACACAAATGACAAGAACTGGCATTCAAAAATGCCAGGCACATTCCTATTCATTACAAAGGGAATAATAATTCCTAGGCAGTAATTGCTATTGGTAAATTCCAAATTAGCTCCTGCTCAGGAAACTCACAAAGACCCATCCTGTACTATTCAGATTAAGATCTGGGACATCCCCAATCAGTTGCTACAAACAAACATCACCATTCCGAAGAAAGAACTTACTGGGCACACCCGAAGAGTCGGTCTGGTTGAATGGCATCCCACGGCTGAAAACATCCTCTTCAGCTCTGGCTACGACTACAAGGTGGGTCTGTGCTCCTGGGGCACCCTGTTTGCCTGGGTGTTTGGAATTTGTTTTAATTTCAAGCTGTAAGATTGTACTGAAGAGTTTGGAAGCTTTCTTCAGGGGGCAATTCCATGGTGACCTGAAGGCAAAAGGACATTGCTACAAGTTCAAAAGGACTGTCTAGTTTTCCAGTCTTTTGATGAACTTCAGTCTACTCTGCACTTTGCATTTACTGAATTGGATACAGTATTCAATGCCATCCGCTTTTGTTTGTGCTAGTGCAAATATCTGCACTGGTGTTGGTTTTTTTAATGTATAAAATGTGGTTGCAAAGGAAATTATAATATTGGACATTCTGAGCTGACACTGATACATTGCTCTTAGTATCAGGAATTATTCTGAGTGCTGGAGAACAATCACTTATGATGGTAAGACCTATACACATAGAGAAAAGATGAAGAAATTAATAGAGTACAAAAAGTCCCTGGTGTGTGAGGCAGCAAAGGGCTGATTTTTTTTTTTTAATTTTGCTCCAGATAATGATCTGGAACCTTGAGAGCTCAATGACTGTCCTTTCAAGTCCAGTGAAGATTCTTGATGTTCACCACGATGTGGTCCTCTCCATGTCATTCAACACAGATGGTAGTCTCCTTGCCACTGCTTGCAGGGACAAGAAGATACGTGTGATAGACCCTCGTGCTGGAAAGGTCCTACAGGTAGGTTGGGTTCAGAGGTTTATGGTTCAGCTGATCTCGCCTCTTGGCGTGCTTCCTCTCCTGGGTAGCTTCGTTGCCATAAAGGATGATGCATCTGTGCCCTGAATTGCCCAAGGCACTATATGGTGCTATTGCCTTCTATTTTCTATGGAACGCTTGCTCTCATTATTGAAAACAGGGATTTTGCATCTTGATACATGTTCTTTGCTCCCTGAAACCTTACTTGGATTGCATTGTTTTCATAGGTACCTCCTGCAGCCTCCCGAGGGACATCATGGGAGGGAGTGTAGAGATTAGGTGGACAGGTGGATGCAAGTGTACATTTGTCCCAGTGATCAAGGTTGTTCTTGTTTCCTGTGTTTTGTTTGCTAGGTGAAGCTGGCTGCACTTTGTAGCCATTTGCACAGTTTTGTGTACACAGACAGTCTTGCCTGCAACTGCTAGAGACTGCTGTCTTGCAAATATGTGAATCAACAGTTAGGGAGGAGAGATTGGCTCGGCTGGTAGGAGCAGGATGCTGATAACACCAGGGTGGTGGGTTTAATCCCTGTATGGGCCATTCACTTAAGAGTTGGGCTTGATGATCCTTGTGTGTCCCTTTCAATTTAGAGTATTCTATGATCTGTGATTGGGCTTTTGGGAATGATCCTGAAGAGTTGGGGCCACTTTTTTCAGATGCCCATGAAATCCTGCTCACTGTAGTTCAGCTGGGCTGAGCAGATCTTTCAGACGTGAGTGAATGAGAGTTGTAACATGAAATGTAGCTATGCAACAGATGTTGTCTTACTGATGCAATGTTCTTTCTGTTCCACAGGAAGCAAATGGCAAGTCTCACAAAGCCAATAAAGTCTTATTCCTTGGAAACATGAAAAAGCTGTTCTCTACTGGAACGTCTTGGTGGAATAATAGGCAAATTGCAGTATGGGATCAAGTGAGTTGGACCAAAAATCTTAACCATACCAGCTTCCATTTTCTCTCTTTTGCTATCACTTTAACTTTTCCACCTGCCACATACACAAGAGTTGATTTATAACAGCAATTCAGAAGTGATCTGTCAGATTCCTGAGGGGTGATAGGTCTTACTGCTGTGAGAGCTAACCGAGTTTCTCAAGAAGCTTTCAACACAGAAGCCTACGACAACAAAGAGAATGCTGTGGTCCTGTCCTGGTCTTGGCTGGGATAGAATTAATTTTCTTGTTAGTAGTTGACACAAGTCTGCCATTTTGTTTGGATTTAATATTGAAAGCACATGGACATTTGGGGTGTTGCTAAGCAGTGCTTACCCTAAGTCAAAGACTTTTCAGTGTCTCATGCTCTGCCAGTGTGCAGGTGCACGAGAAACCGGGAGGCAGGATATCCAGGACAGCTGATCTGAACTGGCCAAAGGGATATTCTATACCATAGAACGCCATGCTCAGCTGGGGGGAACTGGCCAGGAGCCATGGATTGCTACTCAGGGACTGGTTGGGCATTGGTCAGCAAGTGGTGAGTGGTTGTGTTGTGCATCATTTATTTTAGTTCAGTTTTATTCCTCTGTCTCCTTTTTCATTACAATTGTTTTTGTTCTATATTTTGCTTTTTCTTCAATTACTGAACTGTTCTTATCTCAACTGTGGGTTTACCTTTTTCTGATTCTTTTCCCCATCCCACCAAGGGGAAGTGAGCAAATGGCTGCATGGTACTTAGTGGCTGACTGAGGTTAAACTACAACAGCCCACTACAAGAAGAAATTGTTCAAAGGACCTCTGTGTGGTTACTGTAGCTCTGACTTAATGTGGCTCTTACTGGTCTTACTTGCAAACTGGTCCTGGTACTGGAAAGAGAAACGAGCTCTAGACACAGCCTACTCAGATGAAGCCCTCAATGATGGAAAGTATGTCAGGTGTTTTTGATTACTGATGATTCCTGATGGTAGTGTACTGAGGTAGTGCTTAGTTTGTCATTTCCAAGACATGATCTCTTGTCAGGATGGCTGCTAGCCTTGTGAAACCCTGCTCTCATCTACCCTTTCATATGCAGTGAGATGTTTTTACTTTGTCAGCATCTAAATATGTCCCTCTGCATCCACCGCCATGCAGCACAATCTTTTGTCTCTTTGTAGTGCTGTCACTCTTTGTTACCAGACAAAGCTGGCAGACCAAACCTATGATTTGCTATGTTTTGGCTGTGTTTGAACATGGCTTCTTTGCACATGTGAGAGGCAAAGCACTGTGCTGCTGTCTGAAAGCTTTCCACAATGCTGGGCAGTGCTGTGACACATCCTGGGTGTCACATCAGGGTTTCACATGCTTGGTTTAAAAACACAGTGGGAGGATCTGAGGCAAGGTATGTAAAGCCTCCTTAGGAGCAGGGATTGGCACAGGACCTGCCCAGCAAGCCTCTTTCTCAGGTCCACCTCCACCCATGCCGTTTTTGCATCTAAACAGAAGCTCTGGCTTCCTGCAGCCTGCAGCTGGTCCATTCTGCAGGACAAAATATGTGTTAACCCTCTGCTAAATACATGTTTATGTGTCACCACATGAACAGCCATGGGACATCACGGTGTGCCCTGATTCAAAGATCACTCCTTCATCAGTACAGGGGTAGCTTTGTACAAGACGTGCCAGCTTTGCATATGGAGTGTTGTGCTGTGTCCTCCTACATGGCTTACCTGCAAAAGGCCAGTGGGAGGTTCCGTCCTTGCAGCAGGCACCACCCCACTGTGCAGTGCTGAGACTGCTTGGCTGATGCTGACTGCTCTTGTGGGTGGTGCACTGTTGTGGAGGTATTGCCTTGACTAGAGGTTTTGAGAGAACGTGAGTAAAATTCCGTGTGAATTTTACACCAGCAATGCAGGTGTACCCTGAAGCCCCCTTCATCTCCTGGGGTCTGTCCCACACAGGGGCAGGCAGTGTTTCTTACCGTATCTACCCTGAAATGCCTGAGGTGCTATAGTGGTAGGAAGTGATGTCCTGCCCTCAGTCAAGGCCTGGGACAGAGCACCCATTTCCCACCCACAGGGCTTTGCAGCAGTCTGTGCATGGCCCCCTGCTCAGGGCTGTGGGTCATTACAGAGCTGTGCTCATATGCCACTGCCAGATGGGCTTTAGGTGAGGTGTCCTGGACTTGAGGTGACTGACAGGTGATTGCAGCTGACTCTTTTTCCTGTGTCCTGTCCAGAATGATCTTTCTGTGCCTTTAATGGAGGAGGATCTGGATGGCTCCTCAGGACTACTCTTTCCCGTCTATGACTCTGACACACGCATGCTTTATGTGGTGGGAAAGGTAAGTGCTTTCCACATCAGCAAGTGCAGGCCTGTTTGATTCTGCTCTCAGCCTGTGTTGCAACAGGCTGAAGTCAAAGATGCTCCTGAAGCATGTTAACTTAAGGATATGAGCAGATGGGATGGGGCCAGAGGGTACTTCAGCATTGGGCCACATTTACCATGTTTACAGATGTTCTCTGGTTATTGTGGAGAGGTACACAGCTGGGTCCTAACCTTCCCATATAGGAATGTGAGGGTAAACATTTGGTTCATTGCTGATCATGCAGGGCTTCTTGGGGCCAGGAATTCTTCTCAGGCTTTCATGCCGAACAGCAGCGTCTGGCTGATGTTGATTTTCTTTACCTTTAGGGTGATGGAAACATACGGTTCTATGAGATAAGCCATGAGAAACCATACCTGAACTACCTGACGGAATATCGTTCTCAGTTACCACAGAAGGGAATTGGTGAGTGGCAGCATGTCTAATGTTTCAAGAAGATTGTGGTCTCTTTATTTTAGAGGCTGCTAGAGTCTAGGACTATCCAAAATATAATTTAGAAAAGAGAGTGGGTCAGATTCCTCCACCCAGGTTTACAGGCACTTACAGTCAGCTCAGCCCAGGTCACCCATATATCAAAGGTGGTGTTACCGACTCAGAGCTTGGACAGGAGCCTTCTGACCAGCAGAGTATGGGCTGGGCAGGTTTACCAGTCACTGCTGCATCTCCTCTCACATACCTGGTCATGGTGGAAAGGAGGATAGTCTGGATTTAAAGGTGGAGAATGCTCCTTGTCATTTGTCAATCTGCTTCAAGATTTTTGTCACTGAACATTGTTCCCACTGTGTAATTTCTCTGGTAAGAGATGCTTTACATCTTAATGCCTTCAGTCTTTATTGCTTGTCTACCTCCTTTTTTGCTGACATTTCCTATTTAGAAATAGATCTGCTGTGATTAGATCACCACTCCTCCTCTGGAGACCCTTGCTTATTAACCTGTCTGTATACTACCCACTGTTTAACTAATTCAAGCTACAGAATTTAGTTTTCAGCCCTCAGACCTTATTGTCAGCCCTTTCTTGAACCTTCTCTTGTCTACCCTATAAGTCATATTCCTCTACAGACTGACATGTTTCTAGGATCATTAATACCCCTCCACACTACCTGTGGACACTCCTGCTCTTAGAGGACATTGGTGCAGATATTTGGCAGCACTGAATTTTGTGCCTGCAGGTTGCCTTAAAAAAAATTAAAAGGAATATATTATTTAAAACTTAACTATAAGGATCTCCTCCTTATTCGGTTTTTATAATCCTTTCAGTACAACGTCCTTATTTCTCATTGTCATAGTGTCTTTAAAAATAATTTAATTAAAGGGAAGTGTACAAGTGTTTCTAAAAGGCCTCAGTGAATCGTGTCTACTTCCCTAACCTGTTTTGTTCAGCTGATCAAGCATACTGCTAAGGTTACTGCACAAAACTTCCTTTTCAAAAATACCAAATCAAAGTACTGTGTGGAGGAGTGGAGTTTGGATTGTAAGATTAGAATACTTTAGATTGTAAGTTTAGATTGCATAATGTAAGGAGCAACAGGCCTTCATGTAGAATCTACTGCTTAATGAAGTTGCTGGGTATTAGTAGAAAACTAAGCCTGGGCACCATGAAGCAAGGTCTACAAGCATAGGGAATATCTTTTGTTAAGGGAATTCACGTGGATATAGCTTTGGATTGTACAGGCTAATGGGAGAGAAACCCACTGAGGTTATCAGGTACTTAGAGACCTAGTGTGGCTTAGCCAGTCCCTAAAACAGATGTTCATATCCTTCTCATACTCATTTCTGTTTGGGGACAGCACTGGGGGAAGATACTGGGCTGGTAGGTGTTTCAGCCATGTATAGCTATTGTGGTGTTGTTTAGGTGTCCTGAAATCCCTTCCTAGTGATCCTGATACTCAAATCCTGTGGCATCACCTGCCAGTTCTGTTCTGGTCACCCTATTTGGACCTTATTAGAATGAATAAGTAACAGGAGGTTTAACATAAAAAACACACACCCTGTATATAACAACATGGTCTGACAGAAAAAAAGAATATTTAGTCTTGTCATTTGTGCCACTGGGCCAGTTTTGGATGCAGACTTCAAACCATGCTGATGTGGTGCTGATACTATGACTCCTTTTATTGTTTGATGACCCTTCTCCCATGGTTGATTACATTAACTTTCCTAAGGAGATTTATACTCCATTTATTTTATGCTCTTCCCCCAGGAATTATGCCAAAGAGAGGTCTTGATGTGGCAGCTTGTGAAATTTTCCGTTTTTACAAACTGATCCCAACTAAAAACCTGATTGAGCCCATCTCCATGATTGTACCTCGACGGGTGAGTCAACCTCAGGTCATGTTCATATCTGAGGCAGATATCAGTGGAAAAATGAGGGCACTGCCTCCTCTCTCTGACTCTTGGGGGCAGGAGAGTAGGTAGAACAAGAGATTTTCTCTCTCCTGGCACGAGGGACATAGCTGACCAGTTTCTGGGGCAGCCCTGCCAACAAACCCTATCTGGATAACTCAAGAGTTATTCAAGGGTTAGGTCTCTGATAAGAGCCTGACTTCCTAAGACATGCTGCCAGGTCTGCTAGCTGTCTGTAAACTTCTCCAATAGAATCTGTTTGACATAATGACAAAAGAGGGAGAGGGGTTGGAGTTGATGTTGGGTGTCATGTAAATCTCCTTGTGGAAGGAAGCAGAGTCACCCTGGCAAAACAGGAACTATGAATTCATGGGTCTCTACACCTTGGGTAGAGTTGTGTTAAAGACAGTTCTGCAGCAAGTAAGGCACGACACATTTGCACTGAGGTTGATGTAGAAGTAAATCTCAGAGAAAAAGAAACAGGCCTTGAATCTGTAGCCAAGGTAGCTTCTGTGTGACTGTGTGAACACAGGGACATGGGAAATGTCAGCACCGTGCCCTCTACTTCCAGAAAGCAGAGTATGAAAAGAAGGTATGAGTTCCTTGAAACCAGAGACACAGCAGAACTAATGCTCATTGCAACTCCCAACCAGGCATATTCCTCCAGCTTTATCTCCTTGGCCAGTTTCTGTCAGTTGAGGATCAGCTGATGCTTTGTGACTTGTCCATCCTTTGTATCCATATATTCATTCTCAGGAACATGATTTCATGAGAGTTGAATTAGCCTATGTCAACCTCCCCCAGTCTGAAGACCTTACTGGCAGGAATTAAATTAGGCCTTTGGATTCAATTCTCCTGAGTAGGGGTGAGGAGCAGAGAGGTTCAGAGCAGGTGAAAAGACTTTGTCCATGTCAGTGAGTGCTCATGACACCCCCTGTGCTGAAGGGGAATAAAAATAATTTCTCCACCACAATCCAATATAACTTCTTTAAGCCAAAATCTCACTGACATGATTACTCTGGACTTTTTGTTCGCTTCCAGTCGGAAAAATACCAGGAAGACATCTACCCCTTGACTGCAGCAGCCAAACCATCACTGACAGCACGAGAGTGGCTGAACGGGATTAACAAAGGTCAGCATATGGAGAGCCCTTCAGCTTCCCAGGGCTGGGTAAGCTGCTGCCAGCTCTCTGGCCTGTTACCTGCCAGAGAAAGAGGAAAGAAGAAAGAGGAGAGACATAGTAATTATGGCTGGAATCTAAAATAACTTGCTGGCTGTGAATTCTGGAAGCTGCTCTGGTCAAGTGCCTCCATGTTTATCTCTGCAGGTTGTTGGACTGAATTGCTTACAGCTGATTTCTGGGTGTGGTATGTAAGTGCTAACTTGTCTCCTTCCTCCCTAGGACCTCTTCTGGTATCCTTAAAACCAGGCTCTGGAGAAGTGAGCTCATTCCCACAGCTTCTTGACGCAGAGCCCTTGAAAGTTAACGACCTGAGCCAGGAAGAGGAAGGAAGAATGTCACAGGAGGACAAGCAGAGTCCAAAAGAGTCCAGAGATAGCAGAAAAAGGCTGAAATGGGAGGAGGATGTACCAGAAGATGAGCCAATGTGCTTCTCCAATGGCTTTGACATATTTGAGTGTTCACCACCAAAAACTGAGAATGAGGTATGAATATCTGGGGTGAAGTGTTGGGGCTGCAGGGAAGCCCAAAGCCAGATGACAAAAGGATGCCTTTCTCCTGGTGGCAGTTCAGGGAGGGTTTATTTTGCAAGCCTGTGTCAGCGCAAGATCTTTGTTCTTTGTGGGGACAAAAACTCTGCCTGACCTGGCTGCTGCATGGGAAGCAGAAATGTGTCCCAGCAGCACCCTGGCTGAGGGGGTCTGGAAAGGAGGGGGTAGTCAGCGTTCTCACTTCCTAGGCATTCTTGTGGCACACACCTGCCTGGTGGCTGGCTGGGGACAAGGAGATCCTTGTGAATTCCAGGTTCTGGAGAAGAGAAGGAGACTTATGCAGGATAACCCTTTGATGAGAGCTGCAGTCAGCAAGCCTGGTGAGGCAGCAGGGACTTCTGCGAAAGGAGTGAGTGTACCCCTGGTGCATCCATGTAGTCTTAATTGCCTGACTGTATTGTGACCCCTGACGTGAGAAAGGGTCTGTTTCTGCCTCTGGCTCAGCAGCTCTCTACTGGGGGACAACTTGATAGTGTAGTGCTAGTGAGGTTGGCTGCTGGTTGCAGCATGCACCTGGGAAAGGCTGTAGAAAAGGCCCTGATAGCTCCATGATTTGTCTTTAGTCATGGACAACCACCTCTCTGTAGAGTGATCAAAGCTGGCACACTGGTACATCTGTGTGGTGATTTGTCAGCCTCCCACTGCTGGCAGCTTAGGGACATTTTCAACTACATGCAATGTGTTTGCTTTTAGGAACTCTGGAATAATTTTCTTCCCATACCTGTGCTGAGGCCCCTTTCATCTCTGCAAGATTTTAGCATCTGCACCTTGATAGGGTGGGAATTACCATATCTTAGTTTCCCTGTGATGTGAAAAAGGATACTTTTCTACATGCTTCTGAGCTGGCACCCCAGGGTTACAGAAGCAGCCCTTGCAGAGCTGGGTGCTCTGCTTAATGCTTAATGAAAGACTCTGAGAATGCTAGCCCCAGCTGAAGAAAAAAAATAACTTGCCCAAGGTTCCCTTCTAGAGAAGGAGATGTGGCATTTAGGAATTTAGACTCCAAATGCTTTCTGTGGAACACCTTCTGTCACAGCCCAATCTAGTGAACAACAGGAACACTGCTGATGTTGTCTGTTGGTTGAAGGCTTCCACCTTAGATATTTCTCTCAGAAGTGATGTGACAGCTCTGGTGGCATTGTTAGGTTAAGCCTGTGTTTTCTTAGTGTAAAGTAAGTAAAATGTGTGTTTTCTTACAGCTTTTGCAGATGTATTTCCGGCAACAGGAAGAAATCCGTCGACTACGTGCGCTGATAAACCGGAGAGATGTCCAACTTAAACAGCTGAAGCTGATGCTCAGGAATGTCGAAATGGACACAGATGATAACTGAGGGTGCTAGCCTGCAGCTCTTTGTACCCCTGGCAACTGGTGGGGACTCCAGTTCTTGCAGATAACTTCTCCTAGGTTTTTTTACTGGGGGTAAAATTGATATTTCAGGCAGCATGGTCTTCCCTGGCTTGTGGTGATCCCATTTCCCTAAATCATCACCAGACAGTTTTTGATGGATTTGCTGCGCTTCTTCAGGCTCCCCTTGCTTGCCTGCTCACCAATGTCAGAAACTTGTGTGTTAATGCTAGTGAGAGACTTTGGAAATTCTTGCTATTCTGGTCCTGGAGAAGCTACATGTTAAGCTCTAGGAGCAACCTGTTTTGCTGCCCCTCCATATGACAGGAGGATGGGAGACTGAAGGCAGCTGCTAGATTCTTTGCTCACCCTGGGGCCCAGCCATGTGGCTCCTGCCCTCTTGCCCAGGGAGTCCACTCTGCTGAGCTTCAGAGGCACCTCTAACTCCAAAGGGATCCTCGAGCACCCCTCTCACCTCAGAGCTTGGCCCTGCTCCCAGGTGGTTTGGGTAAGCTGTGGCTGCCCTGACCTGGTGCTGGGGATAGTCCCGCAATGAATGGGAGGCTGCACTGGGGGTGCCAAGGGCAGGCACTTTTGTGATAGGTAAAGAACAGTCGGCGTTAGAGGTCCTACTTTAAAAGGGTGATGGTGGGGGCTTGTTGTCACCAAGAGAAGCTGCAGAGTCTCTCTGTCCTGTTAGTCAGTGGCCTTCTTTCCCTCCATCTGCCAAAGACCAGCTGCAGTCAGTTGGGGGTCATCAGAGAAATGAGGACAACATTTAAAGCTGCACAGTGTTGACAGCAGGGGAATTTGCCAAGAAGTTTTAAAAGGATGAGTGGGGAGCTGGACCCCCCAACTCACTGCAGACGTTTCAGCAATGGTGCTAGAACTGTTGTGTCAACCACAGTAAGACCACAGAGCCACAGCCAGTCATGAACAGCCCTCCAGGGTTGCTGAAGTATCACTTGTCCTTAATGCCTGCAGCTGCTGCTTCCTTAGCTCCCAGGTGCCAGAGTCTTGTCCTATTTCTGCAGCCATCTACAGCTGCAGGTTCCCTCTTGCAGCTGTGTCCTCCAGCCCCCTGCATCCTCGCAGGCTGCTCAGCCTTCCTGAGCCCTGTGGCCACACTGATCTGTGCCCTTCAGCACCTGCTCTCTGGTTTGGTGCTGGACCTTATGGAGATGTCTTAAACCCTAGCAAAGCAAACACTCTTTAACCTGTATCTGTGCACCTCTATTGTGGCACATAGAAATCACAGAATCAACTAGGTCCAGGGGATATGTCTAGGACACATCCTTGTCACCAGATGTGTTTTATTGGCTGCATTTTTTGTGCTTTTTTTAAATACAAAATAAATTATTTAAATTATTTCCAAGGTAAAGTAACTTTTCCTTGGGATTTTCACATCCTCTTGAGGACTGTTTTTCTGTGACTAACTAGCATAGAGAATGGTTGGTCACTATGGTTCTTATCCTAGCATTGTGTTGATTTCAGCATTTATGGAAAAGAAAGTGCTTTTATTTAGGCTTTGGTGAGACTATTCAATCAAAACTTCTTTTTTAGACAGTATGCCTGTAAGAGCATGGACTGTGAAATGTATTTCAATTTGGAGCTTAACTGCGACCACTAATCTTTCACATGGAAAAAACCTTGACGAAATGGAGTTATGCGTTCATGATCTGTGCCTAAATAGTCTTGAGTGATCATTTTAACAGTTTCTAGGACTCTTAAAAGCTTTGTAAAAAAAACTGTTAAACATGGGGATAAAAACCAAATCTGTGCAATGAAAAAATATAACTGAATAATAAATATATTTAGAGTTTTACTTTTTCATACATGCAGAATTGTTGTTTTATTATGGTATTGTTGAAGTTACTGAAACTTAAGCTGAATCAAGATCAGAAAGGAGTGTCACCTACTGTCTCTTTCGCTTGCGTCAAGCTGTGGCCTTACATTAGTAGGTAGGTTGTACACAGTGTAATGCAGATGGCCCTGTTTTCTTACAGCTTTCCCAGCTGCCCTCGATGCCACAAAGGCACACTGTTTTGTGCTGAATTGCTGTGTATGTTGTCTTGAGTAAAGTCAGTCCTGCTGGAAATGTGTTCTGTGTCATGAGGTGTTTCCTGCTGTCTTGCAGTCCTGGCTCTTCTCTTGTGCAGTACAGTCTGACGAGGCTCTTTTACATATTCCACGTGAGGAGGGCTTAATGTGTTATTACAAAATTTACCTATTTGAAGGTGGGATTTTGATTTAGTAGACTGAGGCAGCATGGACAATACAAGTACAATATAGCAGCTGCAACCTCCAGCTAGAGCACAATACAAACAAAATTCCTGTTACACTTACTGTCTTGATGTTGGGTATCTCCAATCACCAGGAAAAAATGTGTGGGCTGAAGCCAGCTCAAGTCTGTAGCCCTCTTTAAAGCTGATTTTGTTGTTTTTGTTTTGTTTTGCTCAGATTCCCATGGGCATGGTAGCTGTGGTGAAAATCTGAAAAACCACTGCCTGTGCTCATGTCCTCTGAGCTGTCTTTCACTGTCACAACTTTGGGCATGGAAATGTTCATGGCTGCAATCAAGACGTAATTTGTAATGTTTCTTGTAGCATATTTTAGGCCAGTGTAAGGAGAAAAAATGGTGGAAATTGCTGGAGTAAGACTGTGCTGGGAACTTTGTGCACCAGCCATGTCCTCAGGGTGCTGTGCCGTCCTGGCCTCCTGGTCTTGTAAGGAACCTCATGCTGGTGCGTGTGTTTAGGCAGGTACTGCCTCCCTCCTCGGGGGCTGATACAGTCTCACTGCTCTGAGCAAAGCCTAGAAAAAGGCAGCAGCAGGCAGATTAGTGTAAGAGGCAGAGGAAGAGTCTGCAGTGCCTTTGTGACTGGCGTTACGGTGACTAAACCACAAAGAGAGGGGAAAACACAGCCCTGCAGTTAGCTTGTCTTCTAATTTAGAGCCACAGCGCTTGACATCTTCACCCTCTATTCCAGGCCAGCTGCAGAATAAAACTTAGTCAATAGTTGTCATTCTCTATTTATTTCTCATCTTGGAAAGCTGTACCGTTGGTGTGCCCAAGGTACTGCAAGCAGAAGAGATGATGCCTCCTCACTTGCCCTGCAGTGGGAAGCAGCAGGTCACCCTTGTTGGTCTTGTGCTGGATAGCATCCAACCCTACTCCAGGGTGTCTGTGAGCTGCAGGGGGGCACTGAAGTGAAGTTGTAGTATCAGGAATTGCCTCTTGGACATGCTGCAGCACCATCTCAGAGCAGGATCTCTGAGCTTGTGCCGGAGCCACTGCAGTCTGTCTACAACTCTACTGTGCTGGGCAGTGCTGAACCGGACTTGGCACTCCTCACATGGTGTCACCTGCACTGAGGGTAGAGGAAGGTCAAATTCCCCGCAGCTGCTCTCAGTGTGCCTCTAAATACAGCAGGGGATACTGTTGGTCATTTTGGCAGCAAGCCAGCCAGCCAGCTTGCTGGCTCAAGCTCAGCTTACAATCCAGCAGGACCTCACAGAACTTCTCTGCAGAGCTGCTTGTCAGCTGCACAAGTCCCCAGCATGTGCTGGTGCATGAAACTAATGCCGGACTGTGTAGTTGCCCTTGCTGTGCTTCATCACATTCCTCACTGCTCTGCATTTCTCCTGTTGAGGTTCCACCAAAGTGCAGCACAACTGTCTGCTGCACCTTCCTTTCCTCCCACTTCTTTGTGCTCTGCAAATGACTCTGCACTGTTCCAGCCTGTAGGTCACTAATGGAGAGGTTCAACAGCTTTGGATTTGTTTTGTAAACAGTTTTTGGCTTTCTGCTCAGAAATCCAGGCTGACTCCTCCTCAGCACCTTCTAATTCTGCATGCCTTTGGAAATGCTCTCTGGGAGCATTTTTCCCCACATCTTCCAAAGCATTGCGTAAGGCTGTAGTTCATTCATCTTCCTTACATGGTTAGAAGGCAGGGCTGAGAGTCAGTCATTTACAACCTTTCCTACTCACCTCCACCTTTCAAAGCACACTGAGAGTGGCCCTGCAATGCCACCAGCCTTCACTTTCCCCAGCACACTTGGGTCAAACCCACCTGGCCCACAAACCTGTGCACATACAGGGTGCTGAAGTATACCTTAACCTGGTCCTCTGTATTTTATACTCCCTAATCTGGTATATGGCAGGTATCTACTTATCTACCTCAACAATATCCATTTTTCTGTAGCAGCTTTCCCTCTCCTTATAACCTCATAATGTTTTTCAGAGTCTCACCATGGCTGCTGTGCTCACAGTAGTCAGAAGTCTGCTGTGAACAGCAGCTGGGCAACCGGTGGTTCATGCACAGTTTCTGCTGATTCCTCTTTGGGCACAATGGAGAAAACCACTTGGGTGCAGTGCCAATGCTCTTCAGCAATGCCCCTCAAGTTGCTAGTTACACTTGATAACTCTCAGGTCACTCCTGGTTGTGTCTTTGGTACAGACTTGAAAAAGCAGCACTGTATAGAAGAAATCCAGATAAGCCTTGCTAGCCTCTGCACAACATTCTCAAGGAAAGCCCCAGACAAGCAAACCTCCCTAAATGATAAATCTGATCAGCAGATATGGGGTTCTTAACCCCTGTTGTGGACAGCAGCATCCTCTCACTTGTCACTTCCTTCCAGTTGTTTTAAGTGGCTCACGTGCACCTAGGAAACCCCTTTCTGTTTTTCCTGACAAGGCTGGGATTTAAGCTACATGGTCAGAGTGATGATGCTTAAAATTCTGTACCTCTGAGCTCCTGGCAATTGTTGCTTCTGTCAGCAAAGTAACCTCTCCTGAGTAAGATCTTTGTGCAAAACTAGAGGAAAAAAGTTTCTGAGTTTAATTTTCTGTGTCACAACATGGCAAACACTATGCCCAGTTCTTTTCAAATCCTTGTATGTGAAAAAATGATGCACAATAATCTCTTTAAGCAAGTTCTTATGGTGAATGCACGCATAAATGAAGATTGTTTCCTCCTCGGATTTTCTCTCCTCTTGTTTGTTCTTCAGTAGAAATTTGCACATCCAATAACTTCTGATCCAACCATAAACACCCCAGAGAATTCTCAGAGGAAGGGGCTTAATAGCAGAAGGAGTTACCTGTGTTCTTCATTTTTCCCTGTGCTTAGCCATCAGATGTGGGAGGCATATGTGAGGGGCATTAGAAGTGGATAGAGACAGCATAATTTTACTATTTTTAACAGTAGAGAGCTTTTCTTTAACAGTAGAAAGCTTTAAATGTTGCCTCATATTCTTCCCTCTGTATTAGAGTGAGTGACTGGGCTTCTGACTACAAAGCTCTTCTGCTCTGTGTTGGATTTGATGCATTGTATTTTCACCATCTTGACTCGTGTGGATATATTTGATCAGACCTTGTAAGGTGTGTGGGAAAATACCTCAGCTTCAGGTCTATGTGTTGTACATGTGTCAGAGACTGACACAGTTCATGCCTCAAACATTGATACAAGGTTTTAAAGAAGCTGCAGCCACTGAAACCTCCTTGAAGAACTTTGGTCTCTAAGTCGAACTGCTGATTAGATAAAAGGAA
>VXAC01007365.1:3501-16476 GCA_013399225.1 Rhipidura dahli
GGGGGGGACAGAGGGGTCACAGGCTCTCAAGGCAGAGCAGTGGCCCCGGCCAAATTCCCTGGAGCACTGTAAATATTGTGTGAGAGCCATGGGGACAGGGACGATGGCACGTGGCAGGTGTCTGTGGCTGCTGGGGGGCCCGGGGGGCCCAGCCCTGCCCCTTCTTGGCTTGTCCCCATGTCCCTCCTTGCTGTGGATGGGACAACTGAGCTGCAGCCCTGTCTGGGACCCCCCGAGGGGTTCTGGGTCCCCCCACCCTGGTCACACGATGGGTGACAATAAATCTGGGCTAAAATTAGGCGCTGGTGCAGGTCCTCTGGACCGCAGCCCCCCCCGCCCCGGTCCCCAGTGCCACCCGCTGCCATGCCCAGCACCACTGGGTTTAAACTGGGACATACTGGGGTTTACAGAGGCACTCAGGCTGGTGGTTCCCCGAGGAGCAATTGTGGGGTTGTGCCAGGATCTGGCCACTTTCCTGTGGACCTGATTTTGGGGTGACTGTGCAGCATCAGCGGGGGTGTCACTGCAGGGGGGTCCCTGCAGCGGGGACATCACCCTGGTGGGGATGTCACCTTGACAGGGATGTCACTGTAGCCGTGCCACCCTCTCCAGCAGGCCACTGAAAAAGGGGGAGCACCCCATGTGCAAGGAGCACGAGGACGAGCGGATCAACATCTACTGCGTCACCTGCGAGGTCCCCACCTGCTCCATGTGCAAAGTGTTCGGTGCCCACAAGGACTGCGAGGTGGCCCCGCTGCAAACCATCTTCCAGGGACAGAAGGTGCCGTGGGGGGGGGACCCGGGGGGGGCTGCGGGGGACACAGCTGGGCCGGGGCGATGTGCTGAGCTGGGACAGTCACAAATAACAGCGGGACTGGCTCACGGGGTATTAATAGCCCCCGGGTGAGTTCGCCCAGGAGACAGACTATATTTAGAGCAGCCGTGGCCGGTGAGGGGTGTGGGGGAGCAGAGCTGGGGACAAGCAATGCCCAGCCCGTCCCCGTGCTGGGATGGGAGAAGTTCTCATCTCCACCGGAGTTAAAATTTCTTCCATCTGTCCCTCACCAGACTGAGCTGAACAACTGCATCTCCATGCTGGTGGCGGGGAATGACCGGATCCAGACCATCATCTCCCAGCTGGAGGACTCCTGCCAGAGCACCGAGGTGAGGAAAGAGGGAAAAGGAGTTCCCCAAAAACCCGGGGGTGCAACCTTAGCCGGGGATGGCCGGGAGCGGGGTGGAGCCCGTGGGGATGCGATGTTGCAGGTGCCGGAGGGACACGGAGGTGGCATCCCTCGTCCCTTGTCCCCGCAGGAGAACAGCGAGGCGGCCAAGAGGGAGCTCTGTGCTCGCTTTGACGCCTTGGCAGCGCTGCTGGAGGAGAAGAAGGCGGAGTTGCTGCAGCGCATCTCGCAGGAGCAGGCGGACAAGACCGCCTTCATCCAGAGCCTCATCTGCCAGTACAAGGAGCAGCTGGAGAAGTCGAGCCGGCTGGTGGAGACAGCCATCCAGGCAGCCGAGGAGACCGGGGGGGCTGCCTTCCTCATGGTGAGACCCCCAAACCTTCACCCCATGGGGTCACAGTGCTGGGGACGCCCCGTGTGTGGCTCCACTCATCTCCTCCTTCCCCTTCTCTCTCTCCACAGAATGCCAAGCAGCTTATAAAAACGTAAGTACTCTGGAAATCTCCACGATCCAAGCCCCACGGGCAGGATTTGGAGGGTGGGGGGACGCCCTGACCCCCTGCTCTGGTGCCCCACACTCCCCGGCTCAGCGAGGGGACAGGGACACACACACATATCCATGTTCTCCCTGCCCAGGATCGTGGAGGCCTCCAAGGGTGGTCGCCTGGACAAGATTGAGCAGGGATATGAGAGCATGGACGCCTTCTCCGTGAGCCTGGACCACCTCACCGAGGCCGTCCACGCCTTGGACTTCGACTCCGGTAATTCAGCCCCCAACGCCCCTTTACCTGGTGGCACCCACTGCTTTTCCTGGTGGCTCCTGGTGACCTTTGGCCGCTTGTTTGCAGCAGAGGAAGATGAGGAGTACTTTGATGGGGAGGAAGAAGAGGTGGGAGAGAACGCCGCGCCCGAGAGGACAGTGATGGGTAAGGGGCAGGGCTGAACCCACCTCCCCAGGACCCTCAAGCACCCGTGGGGGAGCTTTGGGGGCTTGGACCCTCCTTGATCACCCCATCCTCTCCCTCGGCAGCTTCCCTGTAGCCACAGCAACGTTGCCGGCGCGGGAGAAACGCCCCCGGGCACAGGATGTCCGGCGACGGATTTGGGATGGGGGGGACACACGGCAGGGACCGGCAGCCTGGCGAGCCGGTGCCTGCTCCAGCACAGGACACTTTTCTATACGGGTGCAAATAGGACAATTCCGCACGTTTTGTAATTCCCTTGTTTTGTATATAATTGTCACGGATTTGAAATTTGTGTATTTTGTAAAGAAAACCGGTGCTTTGGGTGGTTATTTCTTCCTCGCCTCTCGCTCTCTGCTTTCCAGCCCCGCGGTGGGTACGGGGTGAGAGTGGTGGTGCCATCACCGGTGTCCCTGCCAGCGCCGGTCCAGGAGTCCGGTCCAACTCTTAATTTCCAGCCTCATTAGCACCTCTGGCAGTGCTGGCAGCCGCTCCTGGCCGCCTGCCCGGGATGTCGGCACCCGGCAGGATTTATCTCCTGGGGATGGGGTGCCCTGTCCAGAGCCCGCTCGGGCTTGGGGTTGTGTCACAGAGGGGCTGAGGATGCTCCAGGCTGGGCCAGCCTCCAAAACGGGGATGGTCTTGGCATCGAGCTGCTGGTTTGCTGCTGGCTGAGCTCAAAAATACACCTTGGATGCAAAAGTACACCTTGAATGCAAAAAATACACCATAAATGCAAAAAATACATCCTAAATGCAAAAGCGCCCCATAAACACTTTTCTCCTGCAAAAACACGGGTCCAGCTCAGCGGGGACCAAGGGGGAAACTGAGGCAGCGCCCAGAGCTGAGCCGCAAATGCAATTAACGCCAGGGCAATTAACGCTCTCGCCCAGGGTGGGGGGCAGGAGTCCCGGTTGTGGAAGGGGGGGTCGGGCTCCAGGCTTGTCCGTCACATATCTGGATCTAAACTGGGGGGTTCCGAGGGCTCCCCAAAGCGGGGAGGGGGGGTCACCGTGTGCCTTGGGAGGGGACACGGGGATGTTCCATCCCCCTCTGCCGCGCCCGTGCCNNCCCAGGGCAATCCCCCCACACCAGCAGCCCCCCGGGTGGAGGGCGAGGGGCCCAGCCCGGGGCAGGCTCCGCGGGCGCTTTGCAGCCGGTTTGGCCGGCCCTCCTCCCGCCGGGATTTGCACACGAATCCCGGCTCTTCACACGAGCCGAGGCCACCGGCTGCCACCAGCGCCGGCCACACGCCGGGGTCACCCTCGCCGACCCCCCCGAGCAGGAGGAGGATGGCAGCCGGCGACGAGAAGCGGCACCTCCTAAGCGGGGGCACAGGCGGGTACGGGGGTGCCCGGGGGGTGGGGATGTCGTGTCCCCTCTTTGCCGTGGTTCTCCCGAGTGGGGTCCGACCGGGGAACGGGCTGGGGGGAGCATTCAGGGTCCAACCCGCTCTCCAAAGCCCTCCCAGCCCCAGACACCCCTTTGGCCGGCAGGTCCTGTGTGGGGGCTGCGCAAAAGGACGGGCAGGGCTCGCTGCAGGGACAGGCGACCGCCCTGGAGCTGGGGACACGGCGGGGCCAGCACTGCCACACGCGGGGGGCCGACGGCCACCCCGGCCAGCAGCAGCGGGCACGCAGGAAGCTCTACCTGGCCGCTGGCATCTGCCTCTTCTTCATGGTGGGGGAAGCCGTGGGTGAGTCCTGGGTGCGGGGTCCAGTGGGGTGGTCCCGATGGGGTCACCCCAAGTGGCTGCCCAGAGCCCCTCTTGTCCCGATTCCCTGCTGTGGGTGCGGCCAGAGTTCCCTGTTGCCTTTCTGTGGGTCAAAACACCCAGCGGGACCCCACTGTGGCACGGGGTGAGCTGGTCTGTGCCCAGCTCGGGGCAGGACCACTGCCATGTCCCCCCGATGTCCCCCTGGTGTCCTGTGTCCGCAGGCGGGTACCTGGCGCACAGCCTGGCCATCCTGACGGACGCTGCCCACCTCCTGACGGACTTTGCCAGCATCATGATCAGCCTCTTTGCTCTCTGGGTGTCCTCACGGCCCCCCACCAAAACCATGAACTTCGGGTGGCACCGGGCAGGTAACGCGGTGGCACCACCCCGGGGATGCCATCGGAGCACCCCCAGGGTGCCCTCCCCGTGGGCATCGGGTGCTCTGGGGTGCCCTGAGAGGCCTGGGGAGCCCCGGCAAAGTCCTGGCACCACGAGCAGGGCGAGGCAAAGGCACTGCCAGCCCTGTGCAAGGAGCATCTGGGTGCCAGGTGCCCCCTCTGTGCCCCAGAGCTGCCGGGGAGCCGGGAACGGCGCTTGGAATGGCCCGGCAGTGAGGCAGCACCGTGGGGTGGGGTCTCTCCGCAGAGATCCTGGGGGCCCTGCTCTCCGTGCTCTCCATCTGGGTGGTCACAGGGGTCCTGGTCTACCTGGGGGCCCAGCGCCTGCTCTCGGGGGACTACGACATCGAGGGCGGGGTGATGCTCATCACCTCCGCCTGCGCCGTGGCCGTCAACATCGTGTACGTACAGCCACGCGGCTCTTGCCCTCCCGGGGTGTCCCCTCCCTGAGCCTGGTGGCCCCTGGGGTGTCACCAGTGCCCTGCCCGCAGGATGGGGGTGGCTCTGCACCAGACGGGGCACGGGCACAGCCACGGGGCAGCGGGCGAGCAGCCCAATGCCAGCGTCCGCGCCGCCTTCGTCCACGTCGTGGGGGACCTGCTGCAGAGCGTCGGGGTCCTCATCGCCTCCTATGTCATCTTCTTCAAGGTCTGGGTGGTGCTGGGTGCAAAGGGGGTGCTAGGGGCAAAGGGGGTGCTGGGGACACGGGCACAGCAGCTCCAGACAGCCGTGGCCAGGCACAGGGCGAGACAGAGGGTTGTGTGCCCGCCCTGCTGGTCCCGATGGGGATTTGGGGTGAGGTGATGGTGCCAGAGGGGCTTCACCCCCCCCGCCCTCTCCAGCCCGAGTACAAATTCGTGGATCCCATCTGCACCTTCCTCTTCTCTGCACTGGTGCTGGGGACGACGCTGACCATCCTCCGCGACGTCCTCCTCGTCCTCATGGAGGGTAGGGACCCACCGGGGAGGGGGACTGGGCTGCAGGGTCACCCGTGGGTGCCGTGGGCACCCCGTCCCTGCAGCTCCCGCGGCTCTGCCTCCGCAGGGACCCCCAAAGGGATGGATTTCAACGCGGTGCGGGAGACGCTGCTGTCGGTGAGGGGCGTGGAGGCCGTGCACAGCCTCCACATCTGGGCGCTGACGGCGGCGCAGCCGCTGCTCTCGGTGCACATCGCCATCAGTGAGTGTCACAGCGTTGGGTGGGCAGGGCCGGGGTTCCCCCGCACCCCGACATCCCCACGTTTTCTCCTCGCAGACGCGGCTGCGAGCGCGCAGGAGGTGCTGGAGGAGGCCAGCTCCCGGCTGCAGGGCGCCTTCCGCTTCCACACCACCACCATCCAGGTGGAGAGCTACTCCGAGGAGATGCGGGACTGCCGGGAATGCCAGCCCCCCCGCGACTGACTGCCGCCCTCGCGTCCCGGGGGGACTTTTTATGTGTGGGAAATAAAGCAGAGCACGCAGGGTGTGTGGGGGGATGTTGGGTCTGGGTGTTATCTCCGCTATCTGCAGGAGTCAAGGACAGACCCAGGGCTGTGGCAGCAGCCTGAGAGCGGCTTTTGGAGGCCAACCAGCCAGTATTCCCTATTTCTGTTCAGCTGGGAGGAAAGGCAGCTGAAACACCCCTTTTCCCTTTTCTGGGGAACGCTGCGAGGCAACGGGGTGCTGGGCTGCCCAGGGACTGCAGAGGACGCAGCTGGAGGGAAGGAGGGAGGTCACACACACCTCTTATCGCTCCTCTGTTTGCCCTCGGAAAGGTGAAGGACTCGCCCTCCCCGCAGGGCTGGGGGGGCCCGCCCGGGTTATTCCCAGCGTGCCGATCGCAGAAGTGTTGGAACACCCAAAAACTGCTGCTCCCAATGCTCCCAGCGCTCCCCCCACATCCCACAGCCACCATCCGGATCCTACCTCTCCGCCCTCCTTTATTGCACTGGTAAAACCCAATAACGAGTAAACCCCGTCAGCAGCGGCCGCCTGCTCCCGCAGGGCTCCGTGCGAGCCAGCCCCGACCCCGGCAGCCCTCATGGCTTCTCCAGGCTCGGGTATTTCTTGCGCAGGACGGAGACTTGGTCCTTGAAGAGGACGGGGTCGAGGCGCAGCTGGGAGGACACCAGGGGCATGTAGCCAAACCAGTCGGCCAACTGGTTGAGGCAGTCCTGCCGCTGGGAGAAACGCCGGCTGCCGGCCGTGCCCTTCACCCTGGCAGGAGCAGAGTGCGGGGCTGAGGGGCTCCGCTGCCCGGGCGGGGGGGTCCCCGCAGCCCCATCCCTGCACTCTGCCTGCTGGGCCACCACGTCCTTGTGCTGCTTCCGCTGGGTCACCTTGATGGGGGGCAGCTTGGTGACGGCGGCCACCAGGACGTTCATCAGGATGTCCTCGCAGGCGGCCAGCCCGTCCACCAGCTCCCGCAGCCCCGCGGGCAGGTACTCGGTGAAGAGGCTGTGGTAGTACCTGGGGGGAGAGCGGGGTGAGGGGCAGGATGTGGCTGAGCCCCTCCCGGCCCCACCAGCCCCGCCCCGGCCGGGTACCGGTGGTAGAAGGCGGCGGCGGTGAGGACGATGGAGAGCTCGTTGGTCCATCTGGAGGTGTAGCCCCAGCGCCCCTGCTCGGGGTCCCAGAAGTGGCTCTGCGTGGGGAAGCCCACGATGCGCTCGGGGAAGCTGCGCCACACCAAAAAGGCAAAGTCCACCTGGCACAGGATGGGCACGGTGTCACCCACTGCGGTGTCACCCACTGCGGTGTCACCAGCCGCGGGGACCTGCGGGAGGGGATCACCGCTGCCCCTGGAGGATGCGGGATATGGGGACAGCTTTGTGGTGACCACTGAGCACCCGAGGGAGCCGGGAGCACGGCCTCACCTCGCTGGTGGAGAGGCTGGTGTCCTCGTCCAGGCTCAGCACCGCGTCCGTCTGGATGGCCTCGAAGGGGAAGAAGCGGTCGCTGAGCTGTGGAGGGAGGACAGACAAGGTTGGGCTGGGCCGCGGGTGGCTGCCCCGGCTCCCTGCCTGCGTCCTGCCCCTCTCACCTGCCTCCTGCCCTGGATGATGGTCAGAGGCACCGTGGTCTGGGGCCATTTCCCACTCGGGGGTGGTGGCTTCTCACAGCTCCACAGCACCACGATCTGCAAGGGGGAGGACAGGTGTGTCCGGAGGGGTTTGGTGGGTTCCCTGCTCCAGCCCAGACCATCCCAAAACCATCTCATGGCAGTTTGGACCAAGATAAAACCCCAGGTGGTCCCACCTCCTCCCCGAAGGGCTGGGGACGCAGCTCTGCCCACCCAAAGGTGACACTGTCAGCCACCTCCTCTCACACCTAAACCCACCCATCCCCTTCCTGACCCACAGGGCCCGGCCCCACTCATCCCACTGGATCGCCGGGAGCTGCCCCGAGTGGCGCAGGACTCAGCTCCTCCCACCTGGGCACAGTACTGGGATCCAGAGACGGCTTGGATGAGCCTGAGAATGGGCTGGGACAGGGACCCTCCTTGCGAGACCACCCGGATAAAAGCCGTGAACTTCTTGGAGGGGCTGTAGCCTGAAAAAAAGGGTGGGAAAGGACCGGTGTTGTGGCATGCCCCGAGCTTGCCGCGCTCAGCCGGGGCAGGCAGGATCCTACCGTGCTGCAGGTAGTAGAAGGGAAAATCCCCGAGGTGGGTGGAGAAGTCAGGCAGGACCAGGAGCCCCCCGGGCAGCGCATTCCAGAGGAAGCGGGAGCGGGAGCGGTGTGGAGACAGCCGGTCCTTGATGATCTGCCAGAGGCCCGAGTGATGCTCCCAGCACCCCGGCGGTGACCCTGGCAGCTGGGGAGGGGGGCTCGGGGTGGGGGGCTCACCTCCAGCGTGGTGTGCACAATCTTGTCCACGGAGGAGAAGTAGGCATCCCACAGGAACTGGGTCTGCTGCTGGAAAGCCAGCACGCGCTCGGGGTGGATGCAGCGCACGGCGGAGGGGATCTGGGTGGGGTGGAGCAGCGGGGTCCTCGCTCAGCTGCCCCCCAGCAGGGCTCCTTGCCTCTGCCACCTCTATCTATCCCAGGGGTCCCCAGGGACAGCCCCTGCCCAAGGATGTGGTGCCACCATCCCCCTGTGGTGCTGCACCTCCTCTCCCTGGAGCAGAATCGGGCCCAGGATTCCCGAGGGTTTGTGTCTGGGAAGATGCTCCCCACATCCCCCCGAGGTGAGCAGTGCCCCAGGGCTGCAGCTGGAACGGGACCCCCATTCCGGGCTGGGTCAGACCCTCCTGCATCTGCCCACAGGAGGATTGCCCGGCTCAGCTGTGAGGGGTTCAGCCCCACACTTGGCTGGGGGCTCCACTGGCGGTAGGACTGGGGGTCTCATGCCCGGTGTGGGGCAGGATCTGGACACGGTACCTGCAGCAGGAGCCTCTCACTGCCCACAACAGCAGCTTTGCCCCAGTCAATGGCCTCAGCAAAGGGCAGCTCCCAGCCATCACTCAGCAGCACCGGGATGCAGGCGGCCTGTGGAGGGACCCCACGGTCTGGAACAGAGCCCCCGGACCCCAGAGAGGGGGTCCCCTGTCCCCCTGCCCACCCTGTACCTGCAGAGCCTCGAGGAAGCGGAAGGAGCCCAGGCGCCTGCCCCGGGGCACGATGCAGAAGGTGGAGTTGTGCAGCAGCTCCTGGTAGTCAAACCTGGGGTGGGAGATGAGGTGGGGGTCAGGCATGGCCCCCTCTCCTCTGTGAGCATCCGGGGGTGCTGCTGGTGCCTGGCCGGTGTGGAGCCAACCCAGGGCAGCCTTAGGATCGGTTTGGACTGATTTTGGCTCCGAACCTGCCTGGTTTTGTGGGAGCAGAGATCTCCTGGGTGATGAAGGGATGTACCCGGGCACCCCTTAAAGAAGGCGGTCAGGATAGGACCCCAGTGCCCTCCGAAGGCACGACCCAGCTCCTCCCACCCTCCAGCAATGACACCCCACGCAAGGCCACCACCCGAACCCCCGAGCCCTAAACTGCAGCGACTCCTGTGCCGTGCCCAGACTTGCTGGGCAGGACCAGCCCTGCCTGTTCCGGCAGCGTTCGGGGGAGGGCAGTGGGTGCCGACAGCGCGGCCCCCCCGGCCGGGCTCGCCCGTGGGGCTGTCAAAGCCCCTTCTGTGCCGCTGTGGGGAGAGGCTCGGCCGCTGCCGGGTCCCTGCGGCCGCGCCGGAAAATCCAATATTGACTTTAGGTCGGGACAGACCCTGTCTGTTCCTGCCCGCGGGGAGGGGCAGCCGGTCCTGGATGGGCTGGGGGGGACTCGCATGGTCCAGCCGGGTGGGTGGGAGGCCAAAAAGCGCCCTTGAAATGTGTTGGTCTCCAGGAGGAAGGGTCTCCCTGCGGTGGGGATGTGGTGCTGATGCCAGGCTGGGAATTGAGGATGTCACCTCCGCGGGTGCTGCAGCGCTCTGGGATGTGGGAAACCAGCCCCGATGCCAAGACACAGAGTTTTACAATAAAATCCGCCTCTGGATGAACCTCCCCAGTGTGTCCAAAGGATGCCAAAACCCTGGACTCGTTAACACCCAAACTCCAGGCCGGGCAACGGGAGGGGTGACAGTGCCCAGACCCCTCTCACGAAACCACATCAGCGACAGCCACTTCCCCTGGGCCAGACCCTGCTGCCACCGTTCCTCGGGGACCCCAAACCTTGCCGTGACCCCCGGCAGCTCCGGGGGCCGTTCCCGCTGCCGGGGCCGGGTGGGCAGCGGGACGCGTCCCGGGGGCAGCTTCCCCTGGCCTCAGGCGCGGTGCCGCGGGGAGCCTGGCGCCGGCCGGGCTGCGGGGCCGAAGCCTCCCGATGGAAATACTTCGCTCCTGACGCGCTGCGGTTTCCGGGCAATCGCCGTCAGGGCTTCCTTGTTTTGTCAGGAGCCGGGACGGGCGCCCGCCGCGCTCCCTTCGCCCGGCCCCTGCGCGGCTCCGGCCAGGCACGGTGCCACCGGCACCGGCGGCTCCACAGAGCCTCTCCCAGCCCGCTCCGGCTGCTCCGGACGCGGGGCAGCACGGCCGCTCCGCAGCGCTGCCACAAGCCGCCCTTTATCTCAGCACAGAACCGGATTGTTTGGGGCAGCTCCTGGGGCGTGAGGAGGGTGATGGAACCCCCCGCAAGTCCTTCCCCTGCTCCCCGAGCTGCCGCCGCCGCGACAGCACCAACACACCGGGTGAACGGGGCTGCTGGGGTCCCACTTTGTCCCCTCCCCGCTGGCCTGTCCCCTGTCCAAGTCTGGGAACATCTCCCGGGGCAGGAGGGCACCAATCCCCGCGGGAGGTCGGGCAGAGCTGGCTCTGATGGAGAGGCCGGTGGTTTTTTTGCCCGGCGTGCCACAGGGCCGGGCAGGGCGGCTCAGGGTCACACACGGGCACACTGCCCTGTGCCACGTGTAACCCATCGATCCGCTGCCCAAAGCCCTCCTGGGGGAGGTGTAAATCTCCCTGTATTTGCAAACAGCATTAGGCGATTACCTGGGTGGGAGGGTGGGGGGGATTCTCATCCCGCTGCCCCTTGGCACAGTGTGGGGCTGACCTCGAGCCCCCTGTCCTGCCAACCCCACTGTCCTGCGATGCCCCATCCGGAAAAGACTTTGCTGCAAGTGCTGACTCTGCTGGGCTGGTGGCATCCTCCAGACAGGGCCATGTGGTGCCTGACCCATCCCAAAGCCCTGGATAATCCCAGTGCCAGCACCCCAGTTCCACTATTACCTCCCAGCACCTCCTAAGACGCTTTGAGGATGATGCCCAATGTGGCCTCTCCCCATCTGCTCTCCAGCCGGGTGTCTGGGGGATGTCTCCAGGCAGTGGGATGGGGTCTGTGTTTACCAGCCCTGGACTGGGCAGCTGGTGATGGGTCCCAAGTAGCGGGACGGGGAGGTGAAGAGCTGGTGTGTGTCCCTGCAGCATGGAACCCCCAAACTCACAGAACTTCGTCCCCCAATTTTTCCACCAGTGTGTCCATCACATGCTGCTGCCACCACGTCCATTTGTGACAGGGCACACAGGGGGACCCCCACCCAATGCCACCAATTAAGCTCGGGGCTGCCCACACTGGGATGCCCACAGACCCGCCAGTTTTGTGGGATTTTCAGTGGAGCCAGTGAGGGGGGGACATTTCGGGCTCATCTCCAAGAGAAACATTTATGTTGGGGGAGAGCGGGAGGGGGGAGAAGAAAAGCGTCATTCATCAGCGTTCGGAAAAAGGGAAATCGTATTAGAGGCAGTGGCAGCGATTGCAGATAAGAGCCGCTCTCGCCAGATTACTCCAACTTTAATACAGAGCAGGAAAGCCCTGAGCAGTCAGCGCCTCGCTCCCCGCTCTGCCATTAAACCCTCATCCATTTCAGGAGAGCCCAAAACTTCCCTCTCTGGAGGTCCGGCCAGCACAGACGGTCACGGCTGCGCCCCGCAGAGAGGCAGGAACATCTGTGGGGTGTCCCACCGCCCCAGGCCCTCCTTCCCCGCCCCGTCTCTGTCTCACCTTTCATAGTCGATGTTATCCCTGTCACAGCGCGTGTCCTTGTGCTTCTCCCAGTCCTTGCCGTGCTTGCAGGTGGTGAGGGAGATGATGTCCTTCCCGTTGTGGATGTGGTGCAGCGCGTTGCGCGTGCCGGAGCCAATGCCGGTCAGGTAGCGCTTCCCCTTGAACACCAGCAGGTATTTCTTTCTGGGGGGCACCGAGTCCTGGGACAACCACCCCCTGTCCCCGCCGCGCTGTGGGTGCTCCTTGGAGAAGAGAGGGATGGAGATGTCAAAGCCGGGCCGGAAGCTCTCGGTGTCGAAGCTGGCTTTGGCCAGGATGGCCTGGCCGATGTCGAAGCCCAGGTCCCCGGCGTAGTCGGGCCAGGTGCCCGAGTAGAGGTTGAAGATGAGGTGGTTCCGGCCGCCGTTCCAGAGCGGGAAGCTGCGGATCTTCTCATCCACATCCCGGACGTACTGGCCCGAGAGGTGGTCGCGGTCCAGCGTGTCGATGCTGAGGATGAACAGACAGGCTTCCTCGGGCTTCGCCGTGTGGTAGCGGGAGCGCTCGATGGAGCTCAGGATTTTGCCGTAGGTCTCTGAGACGGGCTGGCCCCGCTCCTGGGGGTAGGTGAACACTTTGAAGCCGTGCTTCTCGCACCTGGAGAAGTCGAAGCAGGTTTCCATCCGGCATCTGCTGCCCCTGTAGACGCTCAGCCACGCCGCCCGCCGCTCCCGGGGGGACAGCAGGGAAGGGTCCCCATCCCTCTGCAGCTCCTCAGCATCTGCAAAGCTTTTGAGGAGGGACCGATCTGTCCAGCGGGGCCAGTTCCTCCGGGCTTCGGCTTTCCTCCCAGAAAAGAAAGAGAAACGGCGCAGCTGGTCCCCTCCAAAGAGGAAAAGCAGGAGCCAAGAGGCAAGGAAAGTCAGGAAAATGTATTTCTTCCTGGTCTGCATAGGTTCACACACAGCCCCAGCTCCTCATCGGGCTCAGATGGGTGCCAGAGTCTGGTCGAGAGGCCGATGTCACAAACCCCAAGAGGGTGGTGGGACAGCTCCTGGCCCCCAGGTATTGTCCTGTGCCCTTGCAGTCTGTGACAAACCCCACTCGCTGCCTGCTCTGCCTGGGACTGTGCTGGATTTTCAGGACTGTCCCGGTTTTTCAGGACTGTCCCGGTGTCCGGCTGCAGAGCAGAGCCCGGTGCCCCGGTGTCCCAGCCGCTCACTTCTCCGGGCCCCCGAGCCGCGACAATGACATTTCCATCGCTTGGCCC
>VXAC01007365.1:20430-34173 GCA_013399225.1 Rhipidura dahli
GGGATGGGGATGGGGATCGGGATGGGGACAGGGATCGGGATGGGGACATGCGGAGCAGGCTGGCTGCAGCCAGCTGGTTTCGGACACGGCCACCCCCCTCTGTGCTTTCCCCACTGTGTCCCCCTTCCCTGTCTCCCCCAGGGGCTCTTCCTTCGCCTCTTCTACCCCTGCCTGCCCCGGGCAGGGGCCACGGAGCCGCTCTGGATCCCGCGCTCCGAGTACTTCGGGGGCCTGGCTGATGTCACCCTCGGTCGCCGCTGGTGCTCGGCCCTGCTCAGCATCGCCATCGGTGAGGGGGTACATTCCCCACCCTGGGGGCTCCCCGTTCCTTAGGGACCCCTCCCTGGTGGGGTTCAAGCCCACCCCCTGTGGATGCTGCAGGCAGAGCTGGAGCTGAGCAGGGACCTCCTCCAGCAGCACCCACTGCCCGTGTCCCCCCCTGTCCTGGGGGTTTCTCCTCCCCGCAGGCTCCTGCAAAGTCCCGGTCAGCTGGAATGGGCCTTTCAAGCCCCGCAGCAGCGGGTACCCCCTGATCATCTTCTCCCACGGCCTGGGAGCCTTTCGGTAACGTGAGCCCTTCCCAGGGCTGGGACAGGGATGTGGGGGGCCCCACCCAGACCTGCCCTGACCCCTCTGCTCCCATCGCCCTTCCAGGACCTTGTACTCCTCAATCTGCACCGAGTTGGCATCCTGGGGCTTCGTGGTGGCAGCACTGGAGCACAGGTGGGTGCCCAGGTTCCCACCAAATTTGTGCTGGGGCTGGTGGGACATCGTGCCCTGGGGGGGAGCTGCCGGTGTCCCTTGTGCCCCCACAGGGACCATTCTGCTGCCACCACCTATTTCTGCACGGCAGAGGCCGGGACAGAGGAGTGGATCCCCTTCCAAAGGGTGCCCCAAGGGCAGAAGGAATTTTATTTCCGAAACAAGCAGGTACCAGGGTGGGGGGTTCAGGGTGGGCTGAGGGGAGGTCTGAAATCCCTCCTGCAAACATCCCCCTGCATCCCTGGGGGTGCTCTTCCCAATCCTCTATTGCCACGATGCTGGGGCTGACCTTTCTCCTTGGGGATGAGAAAAATCTGTTTAACCTGTTTCTCTCTGCTGCCTGGGGTCCATCTGTCCAGCTCCAGCTGACCCTGGCAGGAGCCAGGCTGGGCTTTGCCACATCCCTGGACAATGTCCCCCACACCCTGGGGAGAGCAGGACTCCGTGCCCAGCCCAGCTCTGCACCGGCTGCTGGGTTTGTTCCCACTCAGATTTTTGTCTCTCTGGGATTTTCCCGGACAGCTGCTTGCTGGGGAGCAGGAATGCTTCCTGCTGAGCCGAGTTCCACCCCGCTCTGTTTGTTTCTGCCTCATTTAAAAGGACAACAGCAAGTGAAGGTCGGTCGTGGAAAGGCTCTCTAGGAACGGAGGTGCTCTTGGCAGCCTTGAATCACCTCCCAGCCTGTTACTTTTGTGTGTGCTCTGCCTCGTGGCACATTGCACAGAAAAGGGAAACAGTTTTCCTGAACCCACGAGCAGAAATAGTGAGGGAGAAAGAGAAATAAGTGATAAATAGAGGAAATAGTTGCCAAGTCAATCTCCGTTCCGGCGTTTTCTGTTACAGGGAGCAGGAGAGGGGTTTTCATTGGAGTTTTTTGTCACTTGTCACCTTAAATGTGCACAGACACCAGCACTGGAGTCCTCAGAGCAGCAGAGGACATGGCCTCAAAGTGCCTCCAAGCCAGAGCATCCTTTCCCTGAAGCATTTGGGATTTTAGGATGCACCTGGGTGGAGTCCCTGGGCTGGGTTTTAGGGGGACACCCGGGTTTGCTCCTGGGGGTCTGGGGTCCCCGTGGGGGTTTGGAGCAGGGGGTGGCTCGGCTGAGAGTGGCTTGTGAGGATTCCAGGCTCTCCCTCCTCTGCTCCCTCCCCAGAGCAGAGGCTTTTGCTCATCTCCAGCCGTCTGCTACCAGATTAACTGAATTAAACAAACACCAAAGGGAAACCATCCCGAGAGATGCTCTGTATCCCTGTGGGAGCCGCGGCGCTGCCGCCTCCAGCCTGCTTTGGCCTCTGCTGCAATTCAGGGAGAGAAGCCCTGGAGGAACGAGCCTGGCTGGGCGCTGGGGGGAAGATCCGACCCCAGAACGGTGGGATGGAGGAGCTGGGTGTGCCAGGGAAGGGCTGACTCTTGCAGGTTCACCAGAGGGCGCAGGAATGCGTGCGGGCGCTGCGCCTCTTCCAGGGCATCGCCGGCGGCGGATCTGTCCCCAACACCCTGCACCAGGACTGGGACCTCTCCGTGCTCAAGGTACCCGGCTCTGGCTGCGGGGGGCTCGGGGTGCAGGGTCAGTCCTGGCCGCCTGAGACTTTTCCTCCTGGCACAAGAAGGGTCCGTGCAGAGCCCCAGCCTTCCACCCCTCGGCTTCTCAGAGCCTCTCCTCCCCTGGGAAGGCAGGTCCTGTCACACCAGCAGTGGGACACGGCATTTCCCCCCCTTGCAGGGAGACTTTGCTGATCTTCCCTTGGCTTCTTCTTCCCTGACTGGCGGCCTCCAGCAGTGAGGTTTGGGCTCAGACCCCTCTCCCTTCTGCAGGACAGCCTTGATCTGACCAAAGTGGCCGTCATGGGCCATTCCTTTGGGGGGGTGACAGCCGTGCTGGCCTTGGTGAAGGAGCCCAGCTTCAGGTAAGGCCTGGCAGGCACGAGGAGCTGCAGAGGCACCGGGGACGTGGGGCCCATCCCGTGGGATGGAACGGAGCCGTGGTGGGTGCCTGTCCTGCTCCAGGTGTGCCGTGGCTCTGGATGCCTGGATGTTCCCTCTGGAGAACGTGCTGTACCCGGAGGTGCCCAAGCCCGTGCTCTTCATCAACACTGAGAAGTTCCAGACTCCGGAGAGCGTTGCCAAAATGAAGAGGTTGAGCTCCAGAAACAGCCAGACGAGGATTGTGACTGTGCTGTGAGTCAGGGGAGGGAGCACCCAAGGGCTGTGTCCCAGCAGGGAAACCTCTGGGTTCTGATGCACATCCCCCTGATGCACATCCCTCCCCTGCCCAGGGGAACCGTGCACGAGGACCAGACCGACTTTGCCTTCCTCCCTGGGAAGCTCTTCAGCCGCATCTTTGGCAGGAGGGGGACCCTGGACCCCCACAAGGCTCTGGCCATCACCAGCCGGGCGGCTCTGGCCTTCCTGCAGAGGCACCTCAGTATGGCCCGGGCTGGGGGAGCAGGGTGGGGGCTCGGGGGGGACATGAGAGCTCCCTGACTTGGGGAGGCTGTGGGGTGGCCGCTGCCCCCCAGAGCTTAGGGCTGGTGCTTCCCAAAGCACGGGGGGTCCGGTGGCTGCCCCTTGGTGGCTCCTGGCGAGGCTGTGGTCACCCTGGCACCTGGAGGGGAGGCTGTGGTAACCCTGGCACCGTCTGTGCCCCGTGCAGAGCTGGAGGAGGAGTTTGGTCAGTGGGATGAGCTCCTGGAAGGCGTCGGGGAGTCGGTGGTTCCGGACGCGCCCTTCTGCCGCTCACAGCTGTAGCTGCCCCGAGGGCTCTGCTGGCAGCTGGGACTGGGAAAGTGGCTCCTTCTTGCCCGGAGTGGAGGGGCCAGGAAGGGCAGGAGGACCCGTGAGGAGAGCAGGACCTGGGGACAGTGCCCGTGGGACGCCTGGTGACTGAGGTGCTCAGGGAATGTGCCAGGAGAGCCCTCCCTGCTCCTGTGCCTGCACTGGGGGCTGTGGGATGAGGGAATAAAATCCCCAGGGATAAAGACTGAGTTGGCTTTTGCAGAGAAATGAAACCACAGAGGAGGCTGGGTGGGAAAGGCTTTAAAGGCCATCCACACCTTCGCCGTGGGTTGGGGGTGGCTCAGCCACGGCTGAAAGAGATGCAGCATCAGGGCTCCGAGCATGAGGGTAAGGAAAATCCCATAACTGCCCTGGAAAGCCGTGCAGATGGCTGACTCCACGCCTAAACTCTGCAGGGGGAAAGAAGGAGGATGGTTTTCAGCGGGCTGACTGGAAGGAGGAGTCTCTGAGCAGCCCAGCAGTGCAGGGATGTGGGATGGGGACTGGCATCGGCCTCGGGACTGGAAAGGAAACAGCCCAGCCCGGCTGTGCAGCACGAACGGCGATGCTGCTGCCAACAGGGATGTGCTGGCAGGAGGAATAAAGCTCTGGAATCACCTACAGCACATCCCCGGGCCCCACCAGAGATGTCAGAGCAAGAGGTGCTTTCTGAGGCGGGTCCGATCCTCACCGTGCCCGGGAAGGGCTGGAGCCGGGGGAGCTGCGGGGATTTATCCCGGCACAGCCCTGCCCGGGGTCCTGGCTGGCTCTGTGCTGGGAGAGGCAGCGGGATCCTGGACACGCCGCCGGCTCCTGCCGCACCATCTGCCCCGGGCATTGTCCCCGCCGCGCTCCCGGGGGACACCGGGCTGGTGGCGGCGGCTCCGTCCCCTGCCGTCCCCGAGAGGAGCTGCAAGCGACAGTGGGCGACGTTCGCAGGGGAGGAAGGGAATGGGAAAGCAGCATCTCGCTCCTCCAGGGCCGGAGTTATTCGTGTCACCGTGACGGGAAGGGAACGTCCTCAGCTCCCAGCTCCCGAGTGAAGGACAAGCCCTGGGGCTGGGGATGCTCCAGGATGGCCTCGGGGGAAGGCACAGCAGCACAGGGGACATCCAGCAGACAGGACATCATCTTTAATTTCTCTTCCAGTGACACTGATGTGAACAGACCCAGCGGCTTTTAAGCCTTCCAGATATCAATTTTTAAATGTTTTACACCTAAAGCAGCGTTTCTGGCCCCGCGCTCAGGCCGGGGTGTGGCAGCCCGTGGGGACAGGGCTGCGCTGCCGTGCTGGGCTGCCTGGGGGACATTCAAGGTCGCTGGGTGTGATGAATCGTGTGGCTGAGCCCGACAGGTCCCGGTTGGACAGCGAGAGACAGTGGCTGGTGCAGAAATCAAATCCCATTTTGCTGGCGGGCTCAGCGGGGCCGCGCTCGGCGCTGGCAGCCCCCGGGGAGCGGCCGGCGGTGGCACAGCTGAGACGGGCTGTGAATTCTGCAGGGCTCTTATGTAAAGGCTTTCGGAAGGGGGTGGCAGACACCGGCTCTGCTCGGGGGGGCTCTGCCGTTCGTTAACCCTTTCGCTTCTCGGGGAGCGGGGGGAGCAGGCGGGGATCCTCCTTTCTGCCCCACACCCCTCCAGAGCCGGCCACCAGTGCACTCCCGCATTGGTTTTGTGCCTCTGAAGAGAAATCCTGCCAGAAAAGAGTTCAGAAAAGCCCTGAGGCCGCTTGGGCAGGGCGGACACCCTCCTCCCGCAGCCCCATCGCCTCTGTTCTCCGTGGGATGCATGGTGCAGGAGCCCTCGCGGGGCATTCTCCTAATGCACTGACTCACTGCATCTGCTTTAAAATGCAGCCCGGAGCCATCTCCTCGCCCAGGCTCTCTCCCAAGCAGCGCTTTGCTCCAGATCTCCATCACAGCCGCAGCCCCGGGGCAGGATGAAGGATGCGAAGGATGCGGCGCAAATCCCGGCGGGGCTCACCGGGAAGGTGCTTCCCTGGCATGCTCCGATCCCAGCCCCACGCCGCCGCTGCGATGGGGGAGAGAATCAGACAGCTGAGGAAACCTGTGGGTTGAGATAAAGGCAGTTTAATAGGAGAAGCAAAAGCTGTGTGTGCACGCAGGGGAAAGCCAGGAATTCCTTCCCCGCTTCCCACGGGCAAGCAGGGGTTCAGCCACTTCCAAAGGTGAGTCGGGAAGACAAACCCATCACTCCCAGTGTTCCCCCCTTCATCCTTCTTCCTCCTGGTTTATACCCTGAGCACGGTCTGGGATCTCCCTGGGGTCAGTCAGGGTCATTTGTCCCCCTGTGTCCCCTCCCAGCTCGCCGTGCACCCCCAGCCTGGTCCCCGGGGGTGACACGAGGAGCAGGAAAGGCCTTGGCGCTGTTCAAAGGCTGCTCAGAGACAACAAAACATCTCTGTGTTATCAACCCTGCGTTCAGCACAAACCCAAACACGGCCCCAGCCCAGCCAGAGCAGGGAAATTAACCCTGCCCCAGCCCAAACCCAGCACATCCCCAGCCCCAGCTTGCTGGGGTTGCTTTGCTGACGGGAAAGGAAGGGGCTGGGAGAGCTCTGCTGGAGCTGGTGCTTCCCAGGCAGGGACTGAGATCATTCCCAGAGACAGGACAGCACTCTTTGGGTTGTCCTGGGCTGCTCCAGGCTGCCTGTGCCACACTGGGAGGTTTTGTGGCCAAAAGCAGCAGTTAAAGGTGATGGCAGGATGTGATCTGCCTCCAGCAGCAGCTCTGGGCTGCCAGCACCCAGCTTTGGGTTTGAATGTGAACTCGTGGGCTGTGCACCCCTAAATCCAGAGGGATTTTGTTTCTCAGGGGTGTGGGAAGGAAACACCGACCCCGTTACTTTGGGGAGTCGGCCCTGGGAGCCCCACACCTGCAGGATGGCAGCCCAGGGATGCTGGGAGGATTCCCTTCCAGCCCAGAAGCTGCCCCGCTCCAATATTCAAACCGGTGGCTTTAAAAACAAACAAAAAAACCACCAAAACCCCCAAACAAACGGCTCTGCCCATTGATATTCCCCTCACAGCTGTGCCTGCAGCGTGGCCAGGGTATGAATGGGCACATTCCTTCTCCCCACGGCTTCTCCCACCCCAAAGCTTCCCAGGGCAGGAGCTGAAATCCCACGGGGTCAGCACAGCCCCGCTCCCAGCTCCTCACACCCCAGAGCTGAGCATCCCCTTCTCCTCCTGTGGCTCCCTCTCTCCTGGAAGGCCCTTCCAGAGGCACATCCCTGCAGCAAACCGGAGCTCCCAGCTCCAGCTCTCGCTGCCATTTACAGAAAACCTCATTTGCTCAATTGGAGCTTCCCCGTCGATTTAATTAATGCAAATCCAGACACGTGTTAAACCTCCTTGTAATTACTGTAAGGCTCTCATGGTTTTTGTTGATTTTTTGGGGTTTTTTTTCACCTTTTAATTGTGTTTTTAAGGGAAATAGTAAGGCCTGGGTTCACAATAGCCTGTGGAGGTGCAGGGCCCTTCCAGTGGGAGCAGTGGGGACACACGAGCTTGGGGGGCTCAGTGTCCAGCCCCAAAGACCACCATGGACACAGGTGCAGTGCTGCCCCAGCCCCAGACCCAGGCAGCACCTCCTTGAGCAGAATTCCCTAAATCCCTTTGACTGGTGAGTGTTCACTTGCTTTCATGTTGGATTTTTTCCCCCCTCCACTGGAAAAAATCCCAGCTTTGCTCTGGGTGAAATCCTGAGGGAAAATCAAGTTTCTTGCTCTCTGAAGTGAATTTTTATCATCTGATCCTCGAGCTGAGGAGCCTGGATGCTCCCAGTCACGAGGGAGTCAGCTCCACGTTGAAACCTTCCCAAGTTCCTCCCACGCTGGGCCCTGGGGCGGGAGAGACCCTCGGGATCTGGAGCAGCTCCGAGCGGCAGGCACGGTGCTCCCCCCATTCCCTGCCCTCCAGAATGCACCAGCACAAGCCAGGAGGGCTCCTGTTCCCCCAGCCAGCAGCACCCAGGGGATTTCTGAGGCACAATCGGTTTTTCCAGCAGTTTTCCCTCTGCAGCAGAAGCCCCATTTTGGGCTGGAGCCGTCTCTTGCTGCCCCAGGGATGATTCCTGAACAAACAGGGGGGAAAAGGGCTGAGGAGGGAAACTGAGGGAGAGAAGGGGCTGTGTGAGGTCTCTCTGCTCTGAAACAGCCACTGAGAATGATTGAAATGATGCATTTTGGTCCCAATCCAGCTTTCCCCCATGTTAGGAAGGACAGGCTGAGCTCAGCCTGTGGATGCTGCCTCCTGCCTTTCCCCTCAGTGTGATGGGAAGTGGGGAGCTGGCTGAGGAGGAGACCCCAAATCCTCCTTTTTAACCCTTTAGCTCGCATTTTCACCCCAGTCCAGGGTGCTGAGACTGTCAACAGCCCTCCCTGGGTGACACCAGAGCCCCCAAACCCCTTCAGGCTGTCTCGTGTCAATCACAACCCTCTGACAACGTTCACCACACAAGGTCTTGGCTGGGGGTTGTTTTTTGGGGGAGTTATTTATCTTTAATTTAATTAAAACAAAGCCCTTGTGGTGCCCATCGCACGAGGGTGCCTCTCAGGGTGTTGATTTTGGCGTAGAGCAGCAGATTGCTGGTTTGTTGTATAAAAGATGGATGTTTTTCCACCAGAAAGTCTGGCTTTGTCTGTTCTCCCAGCCTCCAGTGCATGTGTCAGGCTTTTGTCTTTTAATTTATATATTGATCTATCACGGGCTCAAATTAGTAGGGGAAAAAAGGGATCAAGCAGCACGGAGCAAATGTTAAGTGCAGGTATTGTTTGCAGGCTGGTGCTGCTGAGATTCCAGGGGAAGGGAGCGGGAATTAACCCATTTGGATGCGGAATTGTCGGGGGAGATGGGAGGATTGTCCTGGCAGGATCTGGAAGGTGGAAGGGCAGATCTGGGCTGAAGTCCAAAGGTGCCTTAACCCCGGCACCCCGACTCAATTCCTCGGCTCACAAATCCTGGGGGACGAAGCCCCCAGGGTCTGACACCCACAAATACCCACAGATATTCCACGGGAGAAACGAGCTCTGGGATCTCCTGCGTTCCCTGGGTGTGAGGGGCGGGGGGAACACTCCAAAATCCTCCCTTTTGGCCAGAATTTCAGCCTCGTGCTGTGAGTCTGCAGGACCCAGGCACTTGAGAGCTGCAAACCCACCTGTTCCCCAGGCGGGAGAGCTCCTGAAAAATAAAACCCTGTTCCCATTTGGCTGTGCGCTGATTTTGCCTGGGAAACTGCTCTGATTTCGGGTGGCCCCAGAGCTCTGCACTGAGAATTCTTTTCAGATTTGCTCTTTGTGGGGACAGGCTCAGTCTGGGGGCTCTCAGCAGCCCCTTCATTTTGTTTATTTGATATTGGGGAAGTCATATTCCTTTAAGAGGATTTCCATCCCTCAACTCCTCCCCTCGTGACACTTCCAAGCCACATTTTGTCTTGAAAGGGTGGGAGTATTTTTAACCATATCACGCCAGGGAAGTATTAATAGCACAATGGGCTTGCTGAGCTGCTGGTGGAGCCGAATCCATATTTTAAATTCAAGCAACTAATTAGGAGCTGGGGAATAATTAGTGCTATGCCCAGCCTTTCTTCAGCTTCCCCCCCCCATTCAATTTTCAAAGATCCACAGCAAATGTCTGTGCTGGAATGTTCTGTGGCTGATGAATATTTTATAGCTCCTCCGTGCATTGCTATTCCATGTGGCTGTCAAAATCCCACCGTCCCCCTGGCTGCATCCCGGCTGAAATGGCTGCTTCTGACACTCTGGGAATGGAATCAGAGCACGGAAAAAACCCCAAACCCTGCTCCCCTCTCCCTCGTGCTCCCGCCGTGCTCGGAACAGCACGGTTATTTTTGCACCCTCGGCAGCGAGATGTTTACGGGGCTTCCTGGAATAGCAGAAGCTGCCGGTGCTCCATATGGGAACGCAAATGTGCTGGGGTTTGGAGCAAAGCGGGGTTTGGAGCAGAGCGGGGATGCTGCAGAGAAATGGGCCGGGGATGCGCTGGGAGCGCGGAGAGGGGGGAGAGCAGCGGGAGGAAATCTCCGCGATGGCTCCCAAAAATGCGTTTCTGGACACGGGGTGAGGGTGGGAGGCAGCAGCCACAGGGAGCTGGGCTTGTTCGGGGCAGGGAGAACCCAGCGGCACGGCCGGGGATGTCCTGCGGGATGCGCTGGTGCCGAGAGCGGCAGCGGCTCCGGGAGCGGCTCCGGGAGCGGGGCTGCGGCGAAGTTTCTGCTCTCTAAGAATAGCCGGGCTCCTCATGGAGCCCTTCCCTCGCCCCTGCCTCTCCCCAGCCATCTGCTGCCCAGAAACTTGTGGAATTCGTGCCGCCGAACTCGGGTTTACCGGAGGGGCGGCTCGCAAAGCTGGGAGCCGGGGGACAGCAGCAGGCTCCCTGTAAAACCCCATTTTCTTAGGGAATAAAAGGTGGAAAACACCCACGGGCAGGCTGGGGAGGGAATTCTGCTGCTCCTGGCCCGGGCTGGGTCAGAGGTGACACCAGAGCCCCCCAGTTTAGGGGAAAGACCAGACCCTGCTGCAGCGGGGGTGAAGCTGCTCGTGGTGAAACCCCCCGGCCTTATTTTAGGGTCTGTGGCCCTTTCTGAGTGTTTGGGTATTTTTTAGGAGGGGAACAGCGTTCCTGCAGCCTCTGTCTTTATTTCGTTCATATCTTCCATTCCTTCTGCTCTCCAGAGCCTTGTCACCCCCACCACCACAGAATTTGGGTAACGCAGTGGCTGCATCTGAAGGGGTGAACGTGACATTTCAGGGCTCTGTTGCCCCAATATCGAAGCAATTAATTGATATTTCCATCCCTGTCGCTGCAGGCGTGGCCGCCATCTGTGCTCAGCGCTTTTCCTCGTCTCATTTAAGGGAGGAATTAACAGATTCCGAGTGAATTTCTCAAAAAAACCAACCTGTCTGATTTGCAAAAAATTCAATTATTTCCAACAGCACGTTGGGAAGTGCAAATTTATTCCGAAGGGAACATTTTCTTAATGGTGTTTTTCAGCATAAATATAGTACCAGCCTAAACACCTCCAGTAAACAAATCTCAATTACCTTAAACATTTCCTGCCTGTGGAAAAGCTTTCATTGTGAGGGAGACACTCCCTAAAAGTCTTGGTTTGTTCTTCAGTTCCGTGGGCTCCTCGGCTGCCTTTGGATTAAAATATATTTTCATCTGAAGATCAAGAATTGTTAAGGTTGGAAAAAACCCCTAAGACCATTGAGTGGATTGAAAAGAATCTTTTAGCCTTTCTCTTCCTCCAAGTTGCTTTTAAAACATCGCTTCCTCCAGCAGGCTGGCTATTAAATCTCTTAAACCAATCCACTCAGGTCACATAATACACTGGATTTCTAGTTTTAAAATAACCTTTGCTAATTCAGGGCTGTTGCCAGCCCGGGCAAACCCTTGCAAGTATCACTAACCAAGGTGCTCTAAAACATCCTCTGATTAACAAATAAGCTGTCAGTCCCTCCACCGCCACCAGTGCTCAAGGCTGGCAATTTAATACTCAGAAACCACATTTTCTTATTGGAGATTAAATATTTTTGCAAGTTAAAAGAGCTGCCGTGGGCTGAGTTGTCACCTAATTATGTCAGTCTCTTTGTGGGGTGTTTTGATAAGCACATCACAGGAGAGGCTTTCATCTTTGGGCTGAATCTGATCACCTCACGTCCCAAATTCACACATTCCGGGAGCCCTCTGCTGAGACCTGGGGTTTTTGTGCTTCACCCCGAGCAGGCTGGGCTGGGATGGAGCTGAGAGGCCTCGGGTTTGGTTTTTGGTGGGGTTGAGGTCCTCCCAGAGCACCAGACAGGATTTGAAGTGGGTGCTGTTATCACCGGCTCGGGTTCTCCATGGCCACTGGTCATAGTCCTCATTTACAGAGCCTTTGTCCTTTCTGCTCTGGGAATATCTTCTGCAGGTCCTGCTGTGATCCTTTATTTTCCTCAAAAGGCATAAATTCACCTGGCAGAAATTCGTTCTGGTGTTAAATTTGGGCTCGAAGCGATGTTTTTCTTCTCCAACCTGTTTTGGGGCTAAATGGGACACGTAGGAGGATGCTTCTCCCACTGCTGCCTGCTCTTCTAGTGGTAAAACTGGGATTAAAGCAAAAATAAAAGCTTTTGTTGGTGATAAGGACTCCAGTAGATAAAAACCACCACAGCCACATGCTGAGGAGGGAAGAGTCTGTTTGGAACCGCAGTAAATGTGTCAATAAACACAAATCAAATGCAAATTAAATAAAAGCTTTTCATACACTCCATTCTCCTCGAGATCAGACAAAAACAAATGCCACATAAACAAACGGGGTTTTATGAAATGCTCCCAAAATAAAACCCCTCTTGCGACAAGGCCAGAAATGAGATCACCTCTGTGCCTTTCCACCTGCTGGGAGCTCTTGTTTCCCTTTGCACCACATCAGAGCTCAAAGATTTTGGTTCAAATCAAAACCAGCAGTGGCAGGTGTTGTAAAGGGGTTGGGGAAGAGCCTCATCCTAAAGGACAGGGCATGGAAAATGCCAGAGCTGAGAGCAGCTCCCAAATCCTCCTCCCAGCTCGTCAGTAAGTTGCCTCTTACATAAGACAGTTCTTACCCGAAGGAAATATTTTTGGCTTTTAAGCCAATCTGCAAAGGAAGGTAAGCTACAGTCAGGTCTCCTCTTTTTTCCCTTTTTTCCCTTTTTTCCCTTCCTTTTTTTCCCCAGAAAATCATCTGGGAAGCGCTGGCATGACTCGCAGCTTTGTCTCAGCCTCCTCCAGAAGCTGCAAAGGAAATTTCCTCCCCCTCTCGCCAGGGGTGAGCCCCGACTCAGGGCCCTCCTCACACAGGTACCAGACCAAAAGCCCTGAGCCCAGGAAGCCTCCTTTCCTCTGGGAAATCCTGGGATCACCCCAGGATGAGCCCATTGATTCCACTCAGAAGCATTAATATCAAACCATCCAACCCGGGCCGTAATTAATAAATGATAAAGTGAAACACAGCCCGGTGGTGGGGGGCTCTGGGCTGCTTTGTCTCCCACCACATTCCATCCAAGGGACATTTCCTTGGAGAACAGGAGTGCCGTGGGTGACATGGGTGTGTTTTCCATGGGATGGAGCCGGGAATGATCCCAAAGGGCCCAGAGGCTGCCTCAGGGTTCAGGATTTGGACCTGGGATCCCGTCCATCCCACAAAAAGGTCCAACCAGGCAGCTGGAAAATGGCTCTTCCCAATCCCACTCCGGCAGGAGCCTCTCCCAGTTCCAGCAGCTCGGCGGCTGGATGTGGTTTCCATGGAAATAGACGTCAGATCAGCAAAAAACAGGGCAAGTGTTTAAAATAATCTCTGTTTTGAAAGCTTCCTGCCTTTCTGTCACAATATTAACCTTCTGCAAGGTAGGATCCCTCTTTTTTTGGGTGCAGAATCCTCGGGTTTAAGAGGGTGCACGGCAAGGGGGGGGTCCCAGGAAAGCCTTTTTTGTGGGATTGTGGGTCTGGGGGCTGCTGGGCTGGGGCTGGAGCAGAGGATTTTGTGGTGTGTCCATCTGCCTTTTGTGTGGAGCGGCTCTTGGTGTGGCTGGAAGGGTGGGAACCACCACGGGAACCGCACGGGGTTCGTTCGTGTGGGACGTGTGGACGTGGAGTGGATTTTTGGGAAGCACTTTTGGGAGTGAAACGCTTCTCTGGAGTTATCCCGGGATGGGGAACGCTCCCCGGGGCAGATCCCCACGGAGCCACCGTGCCCATCCCAAGGAATCGGCACAAATGGTGGTTTTTCCTGGATGTGCTCGGGTTCACCCAAAGGAGAGGGTGGCCTGGCCCCCAAACACACTGCGGGGTCTCTGTGGGGCTGTTCTGCGGTGCTGGGACCCTGAGGTGACCCAAGGGACGTGGTGGTCATCTCGGGGATGACCAAGAGCCCTGCAGTTATTGTGGCCCTGAGGTGGCCATGCCCTGACGGTGGTGACCGTGGCTTTGAGGTGACCACAGCAAGTGGCCATGGCTCTGAGGTGACCGGGATCTTGTGGTGACCCTGGCTTTGGGTGACCGTGGCCATGAGGTGACCATGGCTTTGGCTGACCACAGCAATGAGGTGACCATGGCTTTGGGTGACCCTGGCTTTGGGTGACCACAGCAATGAGGTGACTATGGCTTTGGGTGACCGTGGCTTTGGGTGACCGTGGCCATGAGGTG
>VXAC01007365.1:54862-90917 GCA_013399225.1 Rhipidura dahli
CCGTGCGCGGCCCCTCCGCCGCCATCGCCCGGAACCAGAACCCGCCCCGCGCCCTTCCGGGGCGGAGCGGGGACAGCCCGGGGACAGCGGGGACAGCCCGGGGCAGGGGGGACAGCGAGGAACACCTCGGTGCAGGGGGAACATCTGGGGACAGCCCGGTGCGGAGCAGCGCGATCCCGGCTCGCCCCACGCCCACCCGCAGCCCCCGGCGGAGGAAGGAGAGCGGAGCCGAGCTGGAGGATGCACAGATTGTTTTACCGGATGGTTTTACCCGATGGTTTTACCCGATGGTTTTACCGGGTGCTTTCAGCGGGGCCGCTCCGCAGCCCCTCCCGGCCGGCATCGGCCCCGGCCCGCCGCGGGTTTCGGGCCGGGGCGTCACAAGGCGCGGGAGGGGGGACGGCGGGACCCGCTGCCCACGAGGGATCGCTGACCCCCGGGGAATGTACAGAGCGAACGGGGTACAGAGAGGAGACGAACGCTTGGCACGAATGAATGGAGTCTCGGGCAGCGACAGAGCAGCCTGGGGGAAAAGGGACACAGGCGGGGTCCCGGTGACCCCTCGGGAGCCCCCCGGCTGCTCCAGCCTGGGGGGGCTTTGGGGTCCCTCTGCCCTTGTCCAGCCTCATGCCCTTCTCAGGCTCTCCCAGTGGCTGCAGGGAGTTCATGAGAGGATGAACAGGTACTTTGTGGGATGCCAAAGGCTTCCTCCGAGCTGCAGCCCCCAAGGGAGGACAGGAGCTCTGTCGCCAACAGACAGAGCCCAGCCGGTCACACTGGAGTGTGAGAAAGTGCAGAGCTAATGCATAGTTACACAGCCAATACTGAGAAACATCCCGGGCTAATTAATTAACCTCACTAGAGCAATTAGTGAAGTGACAGTGGTTGAGCCCAGAGGCCCAGCTAAGCTCAAGCTCCAGGCTCAGGTATGGACAGGAAGACTGCGGCAGGGTGGGGACAGGGTAATTGCCACCCCCAAGCTCCTCCCAGGACCTGCAGCTCAGGAATGAAAATACCTCGTCAAAAAAAAAAAAAAAAAAAAAAAAAAACCAAAACAAAACAACAANAAAAAAAGAAAAGAAAAAAAAGGCTTTTCCCTTAATTTGATTTGGTCCAACAAAATTGTGCTTCAGAGAGCAGAAAAAGCATCACCAGCCAGGGCTGGCTGCAGGCAGCTACTGAAGATGCTTTGCCTCCTCAAGGCTGTAGGAATATGCCTTAAAACCCGTTTCACTTAACCTTTCCTTCTCCAAATTACAAATTGATGCTCACTCTGTATCCAGGCACTGGCACAGAGTAGGAGCAACTGCTCAGGGTGGCTTCAGATAAGGGATAATGGCTTTGTGTGTGAACAATCTCTTTGGAAGAAATTCCTGAAAATATCTTTTGTACTTCTGGCTTTTAGAACTGCCCAGTTCTCACCCAGGTGATGCTCTCAGGGCAGTTACCAGAGGGAACTTCACAGTTCCTCACCCAGCACGAGCTGGAAGCTCAAAGCAAACATGGACAGAGTGGCAGCTCCAAGGGGACACTGGGAGAAGCTCCCAGGGCTGCTGGGGTGGGAGCCCTGGTGGGATGGATGGATGGATGGATGGGTGGGACACTGCTCACTGCTGTGCCCTTCAGCCTGGGCTCACTGGGGGGGCTCCTGGGGGCTCTCAAACTGATCCTCACCTGACCCCTCTGAGCTGCACCAAACCTTCATGCCCTGTTGTCCTCTCCTGATGTCCCCGTGCCACCCTCAGGGGCACAGACCCTGCCTGCCTGAGGCCACACAAGGCACTGGGGGCTGCTCCAGAGCTCATCCTCAGCTCCTGGCTGCACATCCCCACCACAGTCCCGTCACACAGATGGTCACTGCCACTGTCACTGTCCAGAGCTGCCACAGGGCCCCAGGCTGGCTGGAGGTGGGAGCAGGGGCTGCCCACGGCTGCTGGGCTCCGTTCTCACCACGAGTGTTGGGTCGGAATGGCAGTGCTGCTCCCCACAGTCAGCAACAGCCCTGCAGAACAGCAATTCTGGCCTTACACCAGTTTCACCAGTCTCAGCAGGAGCTGCAAAGAAGTGAGGGTGGGTGGCACACCCAGGCATGAGCACTGGGGACGTATTCAAGTATTTTCTCTCCTGTAAAAATGTGCCTGAAGTGAAAAGGGCAGGTTGTGTAAACTGGTACCCCCTGGAACTCAGCCTCACAGCGAGATCCAGAGCACAGCCCCGTCCTGGGGCTGCCTGCAGTTCAACACCAATGCCTGGCATGAAGATGAGGAGTTGCTGTACTCAAAACACATCTCTGAAGTCTTTGGCCATCTCAGTGGGGCATTCAGGTGCCTGTTTCTAGGACTGCAGGTATGGTTTTGCTCTCTGCAGCCCTTCCTTCAGGAACTGCAGGTAAGTTGCAGTTGAAGGGTCTTCAAAATTGGTTGAGAAACTAAAGATGCTGCTTTCAACATCTTCAGGCTTCATAGAAGTAATGTCCAGGAAATAGTTGGCATTGATATGGTGAATCTGGCAAGGAAAAAAGATGAGAGGAGACTTTTAAGGGTCAGAACAATTCCCCATCCGCTGCCTTGGCCTCCAGCCAGAGCAGAGGTGACAAGGCTGTAACAGCTCTTACAGAATATCTAATTCTCTGCAAATGCTAATTCATGAACCAGGATTTGGGTCTGAATTTTACAGTCAGAGAAAAATGTGTGATCTTCCCCCAAGGGTGCTGACCCCTTGCTTAGGTTAAGAAGAAGATGAAGGCAATTTGGGAGAAATCATGGAGGCTCAGATCATGTCTGTGAGCAAGAGCTGGGGAGATGGAGCCCGGGGTGCTGCAAAACCAGCACCTGAGCTTCCCACACTTCCTGCTGCCCCACAGAGCTGGCAAAGAGGGACACTGACCCATTGTGGCTGCTGAGCACAGAGCTGAGGTTTGTCACAGCCCACAGCCTCATGGAGAGACAGCGAGGGGACCCTGCAGGTGTCTGGCCAGGATTAGCCCAGCCCAGCAGCTGGCACTGACAGCACCACACTGCCAAGTGTCAGAAACCTTCCCCAAATCCAGGGGGAAGGGCTGGGGGGGCTGCTGGGGAGCACAGCAGAGCCAAAGCATGTGGGCTCACTAATGGCTGATCTGCTGTGACCAATATGGGGAGTCAGGAGAGGGATAAATGGGCTGGAAGGTGCTGCTCGGGAGGTTTTCTTCAAAGGATGAGCACAAAGGGCCATGGGCACAGGAAACAAAGCTACAGGGGCTTCCCAAAGCTCAGGACAGTGAGGAATCACACTCGGTTCAAGTCTGTTCTGCCCCTGCCCAGAGCTGCTGCTCTTCTGTCTCTGGATAAAATCTCATTTGTTTCAGAATTCTGGGCAGAGGGACAAAGGCTCAAGGAGCAGGGCCTGGCTGGGGCACGGAGACCCTGCAGGGAACAGATTCCGTGGGGAAGAGCCCAGCCCTACCACCGTGCCGTTGGGGAGGCAGATGATCATCTCCACAGGGAAGTTGTATTTCTCCAGGTGCAGCTCGGCCAGTTTGCTGTAGAACTCATTCTCTCTGTTGCTCTGCAGGGAGACACCAAAACCACACATTTGCACACCTCCAAAGTGGCAGAATGGCACAGGGGGAGCACGCAGCACACAGGAGAGAGGGGAGAGAGGGACCAGAGAGCTGCTTTGCAGCGTGCTGGTAGCTGGTACCATTCTCACAGGCTGCTCTCCCATTCCCTTTCAGGCTCCCTCTGACATTTCAGCTGCAGATTTTCTCTCCAGACAATAAAATCACTCCATCCCAGGCACACCAAGAGTCTGATCCCAGCCTCTCCCAGAGTCCCCAGCTCTGTGACTGATCCCAACTGACAGCACAGGCTCAGAAGTGGGGAAAGGCTCAGTCAGGAGACTCAGGGCTCAGACAGTAATTTGGTTATTTGTTGTCCCCTGGGTTGCAGGGAAGTCAGTTGGTTGATGGCACCAGAAGCCTTGGGCAGGGCTGTCTGGCAGAGAAGCATCTGGTTTAGCTTTAAACCTGGCACCAGGACAGAGCCAAGGGGGTCACTGTGCCACTTCTCAGCCTGCCTCCATCTGGCGTCTGCTTGGCCCCTGCAGTGGCCGAGGACAGGGAGGGCTTGGAACAAAAATCCCCCTGGCACAGGTGGGAGCTTCCCCTGCCCCTGGCACCCAATGGCACCCCAAGCAGAGGTGTGAGCCTCACCTGCAGCTCCTCCAGCTCCTTCACCAGGGACCAGCTGCTGATGAAGCTCTCGTTCAGCAGGGCGAGGATGGGCGAACTTTCCAGGACGGTCTCCCGGAGAGTTCGCCCCGAACCTGGCACAGGAAGAGGCACAGGAGGCTTTGCTGTGTTTCCTGAGGTCACTGTCACCACACTCGATGCCACCCTGCTGAGTGGCAGCTGACTCTGGCTCCTCCCAGCCCTCCCCACTGTCTTCTCGCTCCTTTGTTGGCACTTTTCCATGGCTTTTGTTCCCTACAGGTGCTGCTGGCACAGAGGACTCAGCAGAGCAGAGCCCAAGCTCATCCCTCCAGCCATGCTGGGAATGTCCTCACCTCAGCAGGACTGGTCGTCCAGGGCACCCCACAGCAGGATGGAGTGCACCAGCTTCTTCTCTGCTCTTGCTCTCTCAAAAGCTTCTGTGAAGGGCAGGTAGGAGATCTGGGGGCAGAGGGACAGAGTGACAACAGGCACAGAAGAGCCCAGCTCCAACAGGAGCAGGTCTAAAGGAACCAGACCCAGGGGTGACACACACAGAGTTCAATCTGCACCAGGACCTGCAGATTTAAATGAGTGACAACTGTGGTGGTGTCCCCAGGGACAATGTCACCTCCTGGGGAGACTGTGGTCCCTCTGGCACCTGCAGAGCCCTGATCTCACAGAGAGCATCTGCACCACAGTGGCCAGGCTGTCTGCAACCCCACCTCAGCTGCTGGGGAAATCTGGCCTCGAGATATTTATTCCAAAATCTCCTGAAACAGCCTGAGAAGTGGCTGTGAGGGACCCTGCACAGAGACTGCTCCAATCACTCAAATGAAAGGAACCAACATGAACATCTTGGCAGCCTGAAGGGACATTTGTAAGCTCAGGCACAAGGAGGCAGCCACTGAAACGTGTCCCTTCAGCCAAGGAAGCAGTGACAGGCAGTAGCCATCTGCTCCACAGGCTGCTGGCATGTTAAATAGTTTGGGTCACCCAGAGCTATAAATTTGTGTCTGGCTGTGGGCTGCAGAGGCACAGGCAGATCGTGTGTTCTCTGCTGATAAGGAAAGCTCAGTCCAGAGGCACCTGGGTGCTGCAGAAGTAATGCCAGAGGAAAAACCATCTGTAAGCAGCACGATTACCTGCCTGCTCCACAATCCCAGCAGCAGCCACTGATAAGAGGCAGGAAGGATGAGCCTACACTCGCAATCCAATCCTGGAGACACCTGACATGGGGGCTTTGCTCCTGCCTGTGCTGCTGTGTGACCCCAAATGCCCTGGGACACCCTCCCAGTGCCCTGGATGCTGCTCAGGCTGTGGCCTCTGGACTCTGCTGGCCCTTGAGGTCACTGGACATGGCTCAGGGAGGACAATCTGCCCCAGATCAGTGTGCCGAGGGAGCCCAGCCCCTTCCTCACCTTCTTAAATGGATACATGGCCACTTCCAGCCTCTGGGCTGCCTCCTCCCAGGGGATCTCCTGCTGCCAGGTGATCTCCTCGAACACAAACTGGATGGGCTCCCCCGAGGGGGCCCTGCTGTCGATGACGTTCCCGTCCTCGTCGTGGATCACGGCGGGGATCGAAGGCCCTGTGGATTCCAGCTCCATCTGCAGAACAGGCTGGGTTGGACCCTGCACACAGCCCTGTCCTGGTTCTTCTGTGCTCCAGGACAGGATACAGATCCAAAACAACACTGTGCAGCTCATAATGAACATCTGGTTTGATCTCCCATCTCCTGGAGCTGCACTTCCCAGTGAAATACCAGGAAAGGAACTTCATTTCCCTCAGTTTGGCTGCACTCTCTGGATTGGAAATGCAGAGACTCCGTGCTCCCACCTTCCCAGTGGACACTGTGGGACACCAGATCCTTAAAATCGTTAGGACCTGCAGGGCTAATTGGAAGCTCTTGCTCCTGTCACCAGCTCAGCCCTGGGAAGCCACAAGAGGGAGCAGCAGGAAAAGCTGCCCAGGAGCTTCCCTGTGGTTTGTGTTCTGGTACAGCTGCAGTGATTCTGTTAAATCTGCCCTCCCGGCTTTTGGTAATTAAAAATAAACAAAAACCTAGTTTAGGAGAATATGGGGCTGTTGAATTCAGGCATTCAGAATTCAGACTTACGTCTCCTGTCCCAGGAGCCTGGATTACCACAGAACAAGGGTGCAGTTTCTAAATCCAGACCCACTGTTGTTCGTACTCTGCTCTGGGCTCAGGGCCTGGGTTCAGCTCCTCACCTTCCCTCCTGCCTGTCAGGAAATGTTTTAAAGAAGGAAAAACTCTCCAGGAGCTTAGGATTCAACCCACACTGAGGGAAAAACGAAAACATAAAGAGAACTGGAAACAAGGAGCCACACAGCTGCAGAGGACAGACACAGATAAGTGGAAATTCTATTGCTGTACTGAAATGATCAAGAGAAAGCTCCAAGGAATGGGGGTCACAGAGGCTGCACAGCACAAACCCCTGGGGAGAAGCTGGACACATGTGGAGCTGGGAGAGGCCACAGACCTGAGGCAGGTATCCAATGTCCACTTCCATGTTGCTGCTCTCGCTGGCCCCGTACAGCCACTCCATGTCCACGTTCAGGGACCTGCACGGGGAACCCAGGAGTCACCCAGGGCTAAAGCTGTGCATGGGAAACCCCAAACAAATGGGAACATCCTCTTGCAGGCTCAGCACTGAACCCAGAGCCTCTGGAGAGCTCCGTGCTCCCTGCCCCAGCCCAGGAACAGCAGATCCCTGCTGGACCAGGGCCCAGGCACCCACTCAGCACTCTGGGAAAATGCACTCAACACCTCTGAGCTCTGTAAAATGACAGCAGAGAGAGATGTCTTTGCTCCCTCTTCCTTCCCAGCACTTCACTTGCACATTCTGATCCTGCTGAACTTTTAAAAGTGTTTTTCTGGAAGCAAAAGGATGCTGGCAGAGCCCAAAGTGTCTGCTGGCTGTAAGAAATGTGCTGACAGAGCCCCCGGGGTTGAGTCGCCAGGGTAACGTTGTAACAGAATTTTCACTCCCGTCATGGGCAAAGGGATTTGAAGCTTTTTACCCCTGAAACACTTCCAGCTCCTCGCCAGAGAGCAGGAACGAGCTGGTGCAGAGCTCTGCACACAAAACCTTAACCTGTGAATGTGTTGGAGCAGGAGCATCAGGCCTTGCTGAGCTCCAGTGCCTGCAGTCCTGCCACAGCCTGCCTGTCCCTCCCCATCCTCCCAGCACCAAGGGACAGTTACTGGAGAGTCAGTCAGACCCTGCATGGGTCAGGGATGCTCAGCAGTGCAAAGATGCATTTAAAGGCAACTGCAGAGCTCAAATCACTGAGATTTTCCAAGAAACGAGAGGGAAACAGCTGTACCTGTTGTTAGGAACAAAGAGCCTGAAGTCCCGGACGTGGGAGGAGTCCTTGGACAGGACAATGTAACCTGTGAACTGCCCCGGGGAAAACCAGAACGGGAAGTTGGGCGGCTCGTTCAGCTGGAATTCAGCGTGGATCCTGCAAGGAGAGAGGAGCCATCAGCTGGGATCCTGCACTGCAGGTGACAGCAGGGAAAAGCTGTCTCCAGGCACCTGAAATGATGAACCTAAACTGGGCAAGAGAGGTGGAGCTTGAAAAGCTTTCCATGTCACACAGTGAAGAGGGTGAAAGACTGGAACGAGTGCCCTGGGTCAGGATGCCCTGTGTGCTCTCTGCCAGGGGCTCCCAGCAGCCTCCTCCCCTGCCCTGGGACACGGGACAGGCTCAGGAGTGTCCCCAGCCCCCAGGGCTCACCGGAATGCGATGGTGTAGTAGAAGCTGCTGCTGGCCTGGATGCAGGCCACGGCTCCCTGCGGGGCAAAGCGCGTCTTCACGAAGGGCCGCGGGTGGAACATGCTCAGCAGCTTGTGGATGATCACCTGGAGAAGGAATTGTGACAGCAAGAATGACAACTGTTCCTCCACACAGCCCCAGATTAACCCCCCACCTGAGCAGCAAGGTGAGAGAATGGCTGTGATTTAAAACCCAGCTCAGAGACCAACCTAATCGCACACCAAGGAGACAAAGCAGGGCACTGCTGACACAGATCAATCCATCCTCCATGGCTTCTGTGCTATTCCCATGGCCTGCAGGGCTCCATCACCCCAGGCAGAACAGCAAACTGATCTGCAAGGCTGCCTGCACCCGTGCCTCAGCCTCTGAAGGAGTGGGAGTGCAATCACTGATGCCAGCAGGCTGGGCAGGGGCAGCAGCTCAGTGATCACCAGCACCCAGGGGAAGGGATGCACAGCCAGGCTTCACCTGCTGAGCACACTCTGAGTCCCACTTGTCACCTCAACACTCACTTGGCCCCTGTTCCACCAGCAATGATCACACAGGTGCTTTCTGAACAACCCTCTCTGGGAAAAGCTATCTCCAAATCCCACACAATTAACAAACAAGATGAAGTTACCCAAGTCAGCCTTATCTGGCTGTGACAGACACCCCCAGCTTTTGTCTGCTCTCAGTTTTGCCTCCAATTTAGGTGCTCCTGACTTTCTGCTTCGTTAGAAAGTCCAGGGAAACAAACTGCAGCAGCCTCATCCCTCTGGGGATTCCTGATTGATCTGGGCTATGAGGCAGAACATTCACAGCAACTACACCTCAGGTATACAGAAAGTGAGTTTCGTATCTCACCTCTTTGCCCTTGGGAGGTGGAGGGTAAAACCTGTTGTTGGAGAGATACCCAGTGAAGATGTTCAATTCACTGGGAATTATCCACCAGGGATCCCCGAGATCCACTTTGTTCTTTGGAGGGAGAAAGGCTTTAAACTGCCTGGCAAGCAGGACACTCATGGGGGCTGCTGGGGCCGTCCAGTTCCTCAGCCCAGACAGAGCCACGTGAGAAATCTGTGAACAAATAACACTGTCAAGGCCCAGACTGGACTCATCCCAACATGCAGTGATGTCAGGGATGTAGGGAGGCTCTGGAAAACAGGAAAAAAAATGTGTTTCACATCCCAAAGTCTTCTTACCCCACCAAACAGTTTTGTCAGCCTTCAGGAATGTGAGTAACAGAGGAGAGGAGAACGTGCCACGCAGCACCACTGCTTCTGCACTCAGCTGCAGGAGAGCAGCTCGAATTCCTGCTTCCAGGAAGGCTGCTCTAACTGGGGCACGTGGCTGCTGAGTGTGCTGAAACCCTGAAATGCTGAGGGAGGCAGCGAGTTCCCTGGCACAGCAAATCCCATGGGATTCAGCAGGACCGTGTCCCCCTCCCAACACATTCCTGGTGCTGTTCCCAGCCTTCCAGATGTGTTTATCCCAGAATTTGTGGCCTGCAGGACACCTACACCCAAGAAGCCATCCTTGCTCTTCGTCATTGTTTCCATGACCAAGGGCTGGAATTTGGCCACAATGGTCAAAGTCTCCCCGTCTGGATCCGGTGTCTCCTCCTCTTCAGACTCTGAGACAGGAGCAACCCCTAGAAAAAAGGACAGGAATTCAAGCATCTGCTTCTCCTCTCTCCCCTTTTAAGCAATTGTGAAGTGATTACACATTTATCCTGGCAAATCCAGGAGCACTGGGAGCTTCCCAGCTGTCCCCACACAGCAGAACTCAGACCCATCCCCAGACCAGCTTTGGCTGCATGAATTAAAGAGGACTCCTCCTTTTAGTGACCAACTCAATGGCTTTACAGTGAGAGAGGGTGGGTTTAGGATGGGTATCAGGAAGAAACTGTTCCCTGGGAGGGTGGGCAGGCCCTGGCACAGGGTGCCCAGAGCAGCTGGGGCTGCCCCTGGATCCCTGGCAGTGCCCAAGGCCAGGCTGGACATTGGGACTTGGAGCAGCCTGGGACAGTGGGAGGTGCCCCTGCCATGGCAGGGGTGGCACTGGGTGGGCTTTAAGGTCCCTCCCAACCCAAACCATTCCAGGATTCCATGTTTCCCTGACTCCACAGCCCAGGCAGACTCACAGCCCCTCGGAGCAATCCCAGCACGTGCTGGAGCCAGTCCAGGAGAGCACAAGCAAACAAACACTGTCTGTGTCCCCACTGTCCATTGTCATCCCCACACTTCTCCCTGGCTGGCACCAGCAGAGCCATTTGCTCTGTGCTGATACAGTCTCCAGAGATGATCTCCCACAATTGCTGCCCAGGAGAGGCTGCCCCAGCTGAATGGAACACTCTGACTCACTGATGGCTTTGGCCTGGCCTGGGCTGAGCTGTATTTGTTGCATTCACCCATCCCAAATCCCCTTTAAGCTCCAGACAAAGTAACTTATGTACTTTGCTAGTCCAGCAATGGGATCCTCCACCTTATAAAAACTGCACTTTGTGAAAGTGATGTCTGGTGCTTAAGCCTCTTCAACAATGTGGCCAGCTCCACAGCCTCTCTTCATGTCAGTAACACCCAAAACAGCACCCAGAAAATAATAAAGTGAATAAAATATCCAATGAATTAAAGCTGTGGAGTTCATTATGTCTGGCTCTGTGCAGGGAGGGCTCTGGAAGGCAGACAGGAACCCACCTGTGAGCTTCTCAGCAATGGGTTTGAACTCCTCAGGGCTCAGGTACAGATCCTTGTTTGTGTCCAGGGAGGAGAAGAGGAACAGCCCCTCATTCCCCAGGGACTTCAGAGCCAGCTCCTGGTTTGGGAAGAAGAGGCAAGTGAGATTTCATTTGAACCTCCTGCAGAAATCCACTCTGGCCCCTCTGGAGTTAATCCCCATTCTTCTCAGCACATCCAGGGAAAAGATTAATGCCCCTTGGCAGGACTTGGTGCTATTTGCAATAGGGATTGGTGTCCAGGAACTGCTGGCACGAGGATATGAAACCTACATCTGCCTGAGTAATTCCAACTGAACCATTTGCTCACATTAAGTGTCTTTTGTCAGAAAAAATCCCACCTTTTCCAGCTAGTTAGTCCCAAAACTGTGGGTATCAGGAGCACCTGGAGGTAGGTGGTGATTGCTGGGATAGACTGATGTGCAGTGAAACAAAGGCAGTCAAATATGTGAGTACCACATTCCAAAAGCACAAAGGGAGTGAGCTGAGCCCTTGGAATCAGTAACTTCCACTCGTGGTGGGATCCATCGGGGAGTCACAAAACCCACAGTCATCTCCAGAAATTTCCACAGGATCCCAGCTCTCTGTAAAGCCCACACAGGGCTCACCAAGGTGATTTCTCCCTTGGAGCAGCCCTAGAAGGGCTCTGGACGCTTCCAGACATTTCCACTCCGCAGTCTGAAGGGAAATGGACAACTTGGAGGCAGAACAAGAGCTCCACATTGGTGTGAGAGGAGGGAGAGATGCAGAGCAGGTGACAAGAGCCCCTCAGTGCCAGCCAGCCCTTGGCACATCCCCCAGGATCCATCAGCTTGCCCTGCCACCCCCGGAACAGCCCGGAGCTGGGAGCACAAACTCTGCATTCTGCTGTTTATCCGTGCCTGCTCTCCATCGCCTGCAGCACCACCACCATCCCCAGAGCTCCTGAACCAGTTTATTTTCCATCTGTTGCCTGCCAGCCTGAAGCAGCACTAATGCAGCCTGGAAGGCTTTGCTCCCATCAACTGCAGCTACAAAAGCACTTAAGAGCCTTCCAGGGCAGTTCCAGGACTGAGGCAGACTGAAATAAAGACCCTGGAACTCAAAAGGAAAATCTGGATGAGGACACGGCCAAGGACATGAAAAAATAAAGGGAGATGGGTTATTTGTGCACAGGGACAATCCACAGGGACTGTCCAGAGTAAACCTGCTTTTGTGCCCTGAATGAATGGGGATGAGCATCCTTGGCTCTGGAAATAGGTGCCAGTTCTGCTGAGCACCTGGCTAGGTGCTGACACATCTCCCAGGGTCACACAAGCCTCGGGCCAGGCTCCAAATCTCACCTGTGCTTGGCACACGGTTCATTAACTGCAATCCCTCCTGGCCTGGGAGCCAGCTCACAGCCCTGGAATGGGGGAAAAGTCATTTTTCCCCTCAGTGAATGGGGCTGGAGGCAGGAGGAGAACCAGCTGTGCCCCACAGGGACACTGGAACACCCCTGGCTGAGACAGCAGGACATGAGGTGGCATCACAGGTGCTGGACATGAGCAGCCCAAAGGTGATGTCCAGACAGAGCCACGGCCACGTCCCTCAGCTGCACTAACCCACGGGCTGGGCGGTGACCACCCATCAGTGGGACCCAGGAGATCCCACCCAACTGGAGGTAAGACCCCAACCACAGAAGAACAAAGGATCCCACAGAGAACACTCCAGTCCTGCTGCATTTGGTCATCAGGGACAACAAAAGCCATGTTTGAAAGCAGAGAGAGATGTCAGGGCTTGGCCTTTTGCTTTCTGACAACATTCACATTAAAGAAAGCTCCCAGAGCTTCTGGGTTTTTTTCCTTTCTCTTTCTAATGTGGGATTATAAGGAAGAGAGCTTCCCTGTTTGTGCCAGAGGGGTAGGACTGAGCTGTTCTGGTGTTTTTGTAGAAGAACAGAGCTCTGGTTTCCACAAAGAGTTCTCCTCTCCCACCTGCTTGTGGGTTGTTCAGCTAAATAAACACTTCCATAGGAAGAGACAAGACATATGTTTGAAGCAAGAGGAAGTAAAAATAAAAAACCTCGGGCTGTTCACATTTTGTTCTCCTCTCCAGCAGCACCCAGTGACAACTGTCTGCCAGGCCTCCAGAAAAAAACAAATCTCCAGCAGACCTGTCAGGCTGTGAGAATGTCCTCACCCTCCTGTCCTTGCTGGAAAAATTCTTCTAATTAACTTGTTTAAACCATTTGTCCCTTTTTATGATGCAAAAAGAGACAAAGAAAAAAGGCATTCTTTAAAAATAACCTTTAAAAGCACTTCTCTTTGTACTAGAGGACTATCAAGAAGGAGAAATCTGCTCTTTTCCCAGAATCTCCTCGGATGTTCAGGGCTGAAGTGCAGAGCCCGGGGAGTGCAATCTCCAGCAAAGGAGATCTCCAAAGCTCCTGCAGCCCCTGGAGTTACACGGATTACAATGAAAACCACTCAACCAGCCTCATTTAAAATAAACACCCCAAACACAAACCCCAGGAAAAACCTGCTCCTGCTCTCCAGCTCACAGCCTCCCTCCCCTTGTGCTGCTTCTCAGCGGCCTTGGGAGGCTGCGGCAGGGGAAGTGTGAGATGGAGAGCCAAGAGCAGGGCCAGGGGCCGGACCAAAGCGGGCAGCTGCTCACCGCCGGTCACTGGTGCCTCCGCAGTTGTTTCAAATCCCCGTGGCTGCCTCCAGCCCAGATTTCAGCCTGGCAGTGCCCACCTGGAGCCCGTGTCCAGCGGAGCCCCGCGCTCACCTCAACCCCAGTGCCCACCCCACCCGCCCTGCCAATGGACGCCTGGTGGTCACCTCAGCCTGCTCCGGCCACCTCACACACCCCACCGATCGCTGGTGGCCCCCCTCAATCCGCCTACGGCCCCCTCAGCCCCGGTGCCACCCGCGGGGCTCCCTCAGCCGCCGCCGCCGCCTCCCCTCAGGCCGCCTCCCNGGCCGGGGGAGGCGTCAGGCGGGCGAGGAGGGGCCGCGGCCGCCCCGCGGGGCCCGGCCGCGAAATAAACACCCTTTTCAGTGTTAAATCGCCGGCAGTCTGCCTGAGGAAGGCTGGTTTTAGTGTTAAATCACCGGCAGCCGATCAGGGAAAAACATATTTTGGTGTTAAGTGAGCATCACTCCGTCAGGGGATGACCCTTGTTAGTGTTCAGTGGCTGGGGCTCNACTCGCTCCGGGAAAAGCTCTTTTTAGTGTTAAATGACCGGCGCTCGTGAGGAAAAAACACTTTTTAGCCTGAAATGTCTCTGCTGTGAGGGTTCTCCTCCTCCTCCTCCTCAGCGGTCTCGTTGCTCTCTGTGGGCTTTGCCTTTACTGCCAATGGCAGACCGGGCTCTGTGCCTGTCCCCGCATTTCCAGCGCTGCTGGAAATTAATTTCCTTAATTCAGCTTTTCCCAAAAAGAACAAAAGCCTGAGCTTGTTTTGCGCTTCTCTAAACCAGCCTCATCCCGTACTTCTGCTTGGTTTTAGCTCACCAAAATGGGTGTTTTTTGAACAGAACAGGTATTTGTGGGGTCCCTTGCAGCGATTCCACTGAGGTTTGAGCTCCGGGGATGGGAAGCCCTGGGGTGCTCAGCCTCAGCCTCCCGTCTCCACCACCATCCCCACATTTTGGTTCATTTTTACCACCATGCCACATTTTGGTTCATTTTTACCACCATGCCACATTTTGGGTCATTTCCACCCCAAACTTTTCGACCTCCCCGTGATTTCAGTGCCCTCCAGGTCCCTCTGCGTGGCTGTCACGCTGTCCCTCGGAGGTGGCTGGGCCAGGACACACAAATTTGTTCATTTTAATCCCTCCCCATAGCTCAGCCTCCTGCTCCTCCGTGCTTGCAGTGCTGCCGGGGATGATTTAGTGCCGCTCGCTGCAGGGCCAGCAGCAGCCGCTGTTTGATCTCTCCGAGGGAGGAAGCGTCAGCCTTTAATCCTTTGAAGCTCTGCTGTCTCCTAAGCCTGCCCTGATCGTTTTTGTTTTAGGTTTAAAGGACTCTGGAGATGGAGATGAGGGAGGGCATGGCCAAGCCGTTAAAGAGAGGAGGATGGAGGATGAGGATGGCACCAGGCAGAGCAGCCCAGCGGTGGAACCAAGTGGGAGATTTGGGATCCACATCAGGGCTGCTGCACCGAGGGAGGAAGGAGAAGGTTCCTTCTGCTCCACCACAGCAGAAAACTTCCATCATGGAACTCCGGTTCCATCAAAGAACCTGGGCCGTGGGGAGGAAGGGGATTAACAGAGCATGGAAATGATGTCTGGGAGCAGGGATGGGTGGGGATGAGCTCAGCACTGGGAGCAGATGTGCTCTAAAACTTCCCAGGCTCATTAGGCTGGGCGGCGAGGGGTGCAGAGCCGCTGCTTCCCTGGAATAACCCAGCACGAAGCGCAGAATGCAACAGGATGGGAGGGGTTTGGAACGGGATACACGTCCTGGTTTGTCTGGGAAATGAGCAGGAGCAGGGACAGGAGCTGGTGGAGGGGACCTGGCAGGGTGGTAGCAGGGCTGAGGCGCTTCTGTTGGGGTGATGAGAGGCAGAAGGGCTCATTTTACACCTGAACCATTTCCAGTGTCATCAGCCACCACATCAAGGTGAGGAACGGGGGAATTACTTGGTAGGAAAGAGAATGAAAGACAAAAGAGGAAATAATTCAGGGTGGCTGCTGGGAGCTGATGCTTCTCAAAAGAGAACAAACCCAGCAACTCCTGGCTCTCCACTGCTGGGTCCTGGGGTTACAGCACTCAGGAAGAATGTTAAATACCCACACATCTGCTGTGGGGCCCACGGCATCAAAGGGAATCCTAATACAAGAAATAACAGGGAAGATTTCCACCCAGCAGGAAAAACTATTCCAGATTTCCCCTTGGTCAGAAGGGAGAAAGGTGGGCTGAAAATAAGGAAAATGGTGAGGGGTTGGTAGCAGCAGGGATGAAAAACTTGGAGGAACAAGGAACATCCAGGTCTGGTTTAAAGGGGACAAGAAAACCGGAGGTGACAAAGCTTCACAGCCACGGAAATCAGAGAGTTCATCCCAGAAAAAGCACGGCCAGCAAAGGAAATGGGAGTTTGGGGCATTTCAAACCCTTCAGCTGCAGAGCAGGAGCCAGTTCCTGTGTCTTGGGCTCCTAACTCCTGCTTGGCCTTTCCTTCTCAGGAGGCTGCAATCCTAAACAAAATCCTTTACAAAGCAGGAGTTTTATGGAGGGGGTTCCTGACTCCAGCACGATCCCTGCTGGAGGCTCCACAGGGAACAAGGCCAAAGCCCCGAACGTGCTCAGGAGGAGCTGCTGGGACTGTGCTGGAGCCAGGGCTGTGCATCACATCTGAAACAATCAGATAAAGAGATCAGATCAAAACCTATGTGGAAAAATACTCTGGCTGCCAGGCTTTTGAATCCAATAACCAATTCTGCTGAAAGCCTTCCCAGGGAATTTAATAATGCTATAAAAATGAAGTGTGGGTTACAAAAAGGGGCATTTGTTTTCTGGATAGTTTTGTCTTATCTCTGTGCAGGCCAGGCAACAGCAGCCTGTGGTTGTACAGGTGATAGGGAAGAGTTCTCATCTCCACCACTGATGCAACTTTCTGTTATCAGAACTTCATTTACAGGAAAGGAGGGCCACAAGCTCTGATGGTGAAAATTCAGATGGTTATCACAGCTTCTGTAGTAGAAGTGGAATGTTCCAGGGGAAATGGGCAATAACCCAAGCTGGTGGCACTGCCTGGGGACTCCAAGCAGGAAAAAACCACCAAAACCCAAGAGAATTCCCACATGCCTGAGACTGGAAGGCAGGAAAGCAGCTGAAGGACACACATCTCCCCACATCCTTCCCGTGAGGCATTTACAGCCAAACCTCTGGTTCAGTGTCACTCCATTTACTCACCTGCTCCAAGTCTGGAAACCAAGGGGGCAGGAAAATCCCACCTGGCAGGAGGAATCTGGGGTAGGATCCAGCCCCTGCTTCCACAGGGGAAGGCTCAGGGAAGGGAGGAGCAGAAGCATTTCAAGGCACAGCAGGACAAACACTCCCCTTACCTGCAGTGCTGAGGGACAGAAAAATCCCTGCAGCGGATCAGGGCCAGGCCTTGGAACAAAGCTGATCCTGGGAGTAAATCCTAACTCCTGCTGAACAGAGCCGTGCTGAGCTCGATGCCTGTGATTAATCCCTGGGGATTTCAGGGGAGAGCTGGGAGCCCAGGCACAGGAGTTTGCAGGGTGGCCTCGGCACCGTCGCAAACGTTTGAGTGCAGCCTCTTGCAACCAAAAGCTTCTCCTGGGAGCAGAGTCATGGACAGGCTCTGCCTCCTCAGGGCAGCTCCAACACCTCCTGAACCTTCCCCTGGCAGGGTGTGGGATGCAGCCACTCACGTGTGTGAAAGGGAAACCAACCATGGAGCTCTCGTGCAACACCAGGATCTGTTCCTAAAGGAAACCAGAACCTTGCTGTTTATTTTGGGGGTTTAAATTCTGCCAGGCAAAGTGTTCTGTGTTACTCCAAGAGCAGGGTGTTCTTATTTAAGAAATTCCCTTAATCCATTATCAAAATCCTTTGAGCTACAAGAGCTTCCCGATCCCCAAATCTCCCGGATAACACAGCTCACTCCCGAGATGTTTATTTACCAATAACCATTCCTCTAGGCCAGGCTTACCAGCCAGCATCTTTATCCCTGGGATAATGCTAAGTCCCCATCTGACAATCTTATTTCTCTCTGGGAATTACAAAGGCAGGAATTTAGAAACAGCATTTTCTGTTTTCACAACTTCCTCAAAGCAACTTTATTTCCCCCAAGTTGCTGAATGAACCAACTTGTCACGAGGCTGTCACAAGAATGAACAGAAATGTTCCATCCCTCAGGGCCACAGAGCTTTGCAGTGATCAGAGGGGATGCTGATCCCAGATCCAGCAGTTTAAGAGAGCTGGGAATTGCTGTCAAACACTGCCTGAATTCCCCCAGAAATCAACTTATACTCTGCAAAACTCTTTAAATCCACCAGCATTGTCTCATTCCAAGCATGGAGTAACCAGTCTTTTACAGGATCAACCCCAACAGGCTTTTTATTTTACAAGACTTTTATTCTGTTTCACAGATCTGACTATTACAGCAGTAAAATTATTACAAGTGACTCATAACATTTAGTTCCAAATAAAAGTAGAAAAACACAAAAAAATAAAACCGATAAAGGAAAGTTAAATGAGATGTGATTGGTGGTAAATGTGTTTTAAGAGCACAGAAAAAAAGTATATAAAAAATACATCAGGAGCAAGGATCCTGCAGACAGGTGTTGGTTTAGTTACAATTTTGACACCACAGAGTCACAGAATGGCTGAGGCTGGATGGGACCTCTGGGGTCCCCCTGCCCCAAGTCTGCTCTGCTGGAGCCCAGGGTGGAGCTTTTCCCCCTCCCTCCTGCCCTCAGGACCCTGAACTCACCATCTCACTGCAGCCAGAGCTGCCTTGGATCTTCGGTTTGGGGTCAGCAGAGCCCCTCTGTTGGGAGGAATTTGTCACCAACCCACTCCAGGAGCCTCCTGGATTGCTCCTGTCCTGCTGAGTTACCCCTGCAGCAGGGATTGGGGTGGTTCAAGGAGCAGGGCCTGCAATCTGCAAATTCCAGCCTCTTCTTTTCCCACTAAAACATCACCTTTCCCTGTCCTCCCTTCACTCCTGAGCTCTCAGCTGGCTCCCCATCCATGCCCAAGCATTCCAGCTGCTCTCCCACACCAAGGACAACTGCCCTTCCTTGCTCTCCTGTCCCTCCTGAAGAGCCCCCAAAGTCCAGCACCAGCAAACCCAGAATGCTGAAAACTGTTCACTGGAAAGGTGATAAATCCAAGAGCAGATAAAAGGCAGAAATGAAACAGAAAAGGGAAAGGAGGATGTGTGTGTGTGTAAGGTCTATTTTATGGCAAACTTCCAGTCCTTTGGCCACTATAAAGCAAAATCAGTGGATTTCATATAAATTCTCTGTATAAAGGAATGTCTATGAACTGTGTACAGTATGGCCCAGAATAAACATCCCATCATCAGCCTAATAGAGCTCCTCACAGAGGAAAAGAAGGTGCTTAGTCATGGTTCATCTTCCCAAGAAAATACTGTCCGGAATTGGACTAGTGCCCCCAAATACCATTTCAGGAACAACGGGAATTCCTTTAATGGAAAGGAAAAGCAGAGTCTGCCCAGGCTGGGGGAGCAGGAGCTGGCCAGGGGCCTCAGGGCTGCACTGCTGCTTTAAAGTCCGTGTGGTTGATGGGCAGGGGATGAGCCTCGGTGTTGAACACCCAGTCCTCCAGGGACAGCACATCATCTTCACAGAACAGAAGATAGAGGTACCTGGAGCCACAGGACACACAGGGGTTAAAGGAGCTCAGGAGGGACTCCAGGCAGGCACAGGCAGCAGGGTGTGATGGCTGCCTCTGTGCATGGTGACATCCTCCCAGCTCCCTGGGAAACCACCACCCTTCCCACCCAACCCAGCTCTGGATTGCAGCAGAGTCCTTCAAAGCCAGCACCTGAGCAGGAACCTCGAGGGTGCCAATGGCAGCAGTGCTGCTGCAGCACGAAACTCCCAAAGCTTTGCAGCCTTGCCCAGTTTTCCCCACAGAGTGGGCTGGGTTGGAAAGATCCTTAAAGCTCATCTCGTTCCAGCCCCCTACCCTGGGGTACCTCTCCCTGGAAGAGAAGACTTCCCCCTTTTTATCTGAGGCTCATTCAGCAGATGCTGCAGGAACTGTGCTGCTCTGGAAGGCCCCTGTGAGCCCAGACTTACTTGAGGGTCTCTGCGAGGAAGAAGCTCTGCTGCATGTTGTCGTGGGTGGGGGTGGTGGTGTAAACATCCCGGATGCCAGAGAACCCAGCTTCCACCCTGCAGTGCTTCTCCAGGGCCTGGGGGAGCAACAGAGACCTCAGCAGCACCCAGCAGTGGGGAGCAACCCACCCATCACCCTTGGCTGTGTCCCAAGCCCGTTTACAAATCCAACTCCAGGTCTCCTGCAGCCTCTGTCCCTCACTGAGGGGCGTGGGGGTTACTCCAGGCTCTGGGAACCAGGCTGGCTCCGATGGAACAGCAAGGGAAGCACCAGCCACCTGAGCTGGCTGGTTGACAGATGGCAGTGCAGCCCAGAAGGGAGAAGAAAACCTCCACAATGGAGATAACACCTAAACTGAGGCACTTTATGTATTCCTGCCCCACTGCTCACGGGTTTGAGAACAGTTTGGGTTGAAAGGAACCTTAAAAATCACCCAATTCCACCCCCCCGCCATGGACAGGCTCACCTTCCATCAGACCAAGCTGCTCAAAGCCCCATCCCACCCAACCCTGACCATTTCTGACACATCTCAGTGTTTCACACCACTTAAATAATTTCCGCTCCTTCCCCCGACCGAAGCGGGGATTTCTGTCGGAGTGCAGGGAGCTCCCTGCCCTCCCCAGCCTTACCTTGACCACTTCCCAGCCCCAGTGCCTGTACTTGGGGTCGTGGGTGAGCCTCCAGAGGTACATGTAGCTCTCCACCACCTCGGGCCGCAGGATGTAGTAGCGCTCGCTGAGCCGCGTGGCCATGGCCTCGCTGCCCGCGTCGAAGCGAAACGCCTCGGGGCCCAGCTTGGTATCTGGGGAGAGGCAAACACACAGCTGGTCACTGGCAGGGAGCTTTTGTGGTGCTCAGGATGGCAGCATTTAGCATTTGGCTGGTTTTTTAAGCCTTTTCTTCTGTAGCACCTTTGGAGAGAAGGGATCAGGATGATGGGGAAAGGCTGAACCAGCTTCACTGCTTTTATAAACACAACACCAGGGGTGTGTTGGTCTTTTTAAGTAAAGGATCCCAATCTCTGGCAAGCCCTCTCCAGCACTCAGATCCCTGCTTTCGACACCAGCCCTCTCCCTGTTGGAAAAAAAATGTTCGTGAGGCTGCCCAAAGCAGCTGTGGCTGCCCCTGGACCCCTGGAAGTGTCCCAAGGCCAGGCTGGACGGGGCTTGGAGCAGCCTGGGACAGGGGAAGGCATCCCAGGAGCTGCAAGGATGCCTACAAAGAAAGCAGTGGTGTCCAAAGCAGCTCCTGCAGGCAGAGAACCAACCCAGTCCCTCACTGGTCTGCACTCCCTGCTCTCCAGCTGCTGCTCCACAAAGCTCATTGCTGACCCTCCCAGCCAGCCCAGGACAGCCCAGGCAAACCCCAATCTCCTGGGGCTGGGGGTGCCCCCAGTGACCCCCCCTGGGTACCTGAGCGTGCGTAGGACTCGTGGCAGGTGCTGGTGATCTCTGCTGCCAGCTCCCTGTGCCTCTGCCTCCTCTCCTCCGCGGCGTGCTCGGCTCCCAGGGCAATCATGCCCCCAGAGAAGCAGGCCAAGTGGCCCATCTTGTGGTCCAGGATGCCACCCCTCCACTCAGCGATGTAGGTCAAGCCTCCTGCAGATTTTTTCACCAAATGCTTTTCTATTGCCTGAAGGGATGAAAATGAGCATTTCAAGAGAGTGGACAGTTAAGTAAAACTTACTCAGTGTTACCTGGTGACAGCAATGAGTGCCAAGGAAATCCAAACACTTACTCTGAAGGTCTGAAACCTTCTTGTGAACCATGTCCCCCCCAAAAACCAGAGCTCCTCACCTCCAAGGCATCGTCGTACATCTTTTTAGCTTCAGAGTCTTTCTTGTCTGACATCAGCCAGGACTTGATAAGATATTCATAAAAGCTGTCCCCGAGCCCCCCGATGGAGACGTGGTCTGTGGTGGGAAAGCCAGAAAAGAGCTTCAGGTTCATGATACACAATGAGCAGCTGCTCTACAAAGGGGAAACAATCACGTCCTATTTAATGCCCTTGTTCTCTCCTTCCCCTTCCCAGCTTCCTGGGGAGAGCTTGCAGCATTGCTTTTCACAAAGGAAGAAAGGTGGAGAGTGCAATCAGAAGAAAAATGTTCTGTCATTTTGCAGAGCATTAGTATCCCTCACCAGAACCATTCAGAGGACTTATTTTACAAGTTATTTATACTGCAATGTGAAGATGCTTCCTGTTTATGGAGCCATCACCATAAATCTGCCCTCATAAACCAAAAGCAGTGGTGGGTATTGATAGATTTCCGTGTGGATGGAGCCCCTGGGAGCTGTCTCCCTGCCTCAGGAAAGGAAGGAGAGGTGTGGGATCCCACAGAGCTGCCAGCAAGGGGCTGCTGGAGATGCTCCTGCGTGGTGCCATTTGTATTCCTGGCTCACAGAGGGACTCGGAGCCCTGGGCAAGGCTGGGGGTTGCTGGCACATTAAAATGATAAAGTCAGGTACAGGGATGTGCACTGCATATTTCCCTCTGCAGAAATCACATTTCCAAGGCTGTCAGCTCAGAGCACCCCCTGCTCTGACCTTACAGGAGGTGCTGAGGGATTGCAGTGTGAAATGGGCCTGACAGCTGCAGGTTTGTGCCTGGGGGGAGCTGCTGCTGCATGGATTTACAGCTCCAGACTGTACCACAGAGGGAACAGCAGCATTCTCACTCTCAAAAGCAGCCAAGCACTCCCATTTTTAGGAGAGCAAGACAAATTACCCTCCCTGGACTGAGCCATCCCTGTTAATTAACAGTGTCCACCCCTGGGTCTGCACCATCCTCGTGTCCCAGCTAAGCACCTGCAGCAGGTGTTCGGAGCTGCTCACATTTTTGTTTCCCCTCTCCTGGCACACAGATAAAGTCCCGAGGCTTATTGCAAATGCTAAATCCTCCCAGCAGCAGAACCAACAGCCATGCATTTTCCTGACCTGAAGAGCAAACTTCCCTGACACACAGTGTCCAACGATCCAGGGAATAATCCGTGGCAAAACAATGGGATTAAACAGGCGGCCTCCGCACCAGGAGAGAGGGCAGAGTGTTTGCAAACACAGCCTGCCTCTAAAGAGCAGCTCTGTGATCCTCACAGTGTCATTCATAAACTCACCAAAGCTGCAGCCCTGGTACATAATTGCTTTCCATATGGCAGCAGCCCTGGCAGCGTTTGCCTCCCAGGCACTGAGCACAAACAAATCCCTGCCTCCAGCAGGGGACCGGGCTCTCATTCCCCAGAGGTAACAACTGCACTCACTGAGGTGCAGCACAGCCTCTTCATTTACAAGATCTGCTCATTCAGCCAGGTCAAAGATACACCTTTTAAGAAAATCACAGCAATTTTCAAGGAAAGCAGCTTCCTGTAAAGAGCTTTAATGAAAAGAGAGAAAATGAGAGCCTGGCACCTCCGGGGAGCAGGCTGCAGATGCCTCCCTGCTCTGCTCCTCATCTATTTCTCCCCAGCAGCACTGGAAATGCAGAAGGGGCTGATCACTCTTCTCCCTGCCTGGAATCTGGGGTCAGATCCCAAGGTCATATCCTGAGCAGCTGCCACAAACAGCCTGTGGAAGTCTGTCTGGGAGACAGGAAAGTCCCAGGCCTTTGGCAGGAATCTGCCTACTCCAATCCAAGCAACCACAGGCCACTTTGGATGTGCTCTGAAAAGCACCAACAGGCCCCTCTTTACATCAGCAACTTGAGGGCAATGCAGAAAGAGACTTTGCTCTGACAAAGGAACATCGAATCCAGCAGCCACACCAAGCAGATCAGTAACAGAGCACAAGGTGGAGGTCACAGATCAGGGCACGGCTGCAGAAGTGGCATCTCCCATTCCCACCCCAGAGCAAACTTCTGCCCCTGGCTGGCCCAAGAGGAGGGGCAGAGTCTCTCCCTTGGGTGGGGAAGGGGCTCTGTGTGTCACCTTTCCCTGGGGGTTTTGCTTCCAGAACTCCCCTGCTCTCTCCAAGACCTTCCCTGACTATGGCTCCCCTTGCACACCAGAGCAGGATGTCCCTCATACCACATCTCCAGTGCTGGGTTTGGGAACAGGAGAAAACAAAACATCCTTATCTCATCCTTCCTTCCCAAAGCGCTCTCTGCAGAGGTACCATGGTAACAGGAACATGGATGCACACAGGAGAATTCATCCCTGGATCTGAGGGGGATCCACAACTCCTCCAAGCCCTCTGCCTCTCCAGGTGGCTCCTCACTTGCTGCAGCTGCTCCAGAGGGGAATCCCAGCCCAGCAGCTCCGTGCTGACCGCAGGATCCCACGGGGCTGTGCTGCTTCCCCAGACCTGCCTGCCAGGACCCTGCCCCGTGCAGGGCAGGCCCTGATTCTGTCTCTGGAGCTGGGACACCCAGCTGGACACGTGGCTTATGGGGTGAGGGCACCATCAGTGCTCTGCATGGCACAGAGGCCATGTCATCTCCCCTCCTGTACCACAGCCTGCCTGACCCAGCACTGCCTGGGCTGCTGCTGCTGCTGCTCCTGGGCTGCTGCTGCTGCTGCCCCTGGGATGCTGCTGCTCCCCCTGGACTGCTGCTGCTGCTGCCCCTGGACTGCTGCTGCTGCTCCTGGGCTGCTGCTGCTGCTGCTGCCCCTGGGATGATGATGCTGCTCCCCCTGGGATGCTGCTGCTGCTCCTGGGCTGCTGCTGCTGCTGCCCCTGGGCTGCTGCAGGCAGGAGGGGAGGCAGGCTGATACCTACGCTGCACCCAGCTCCCCGTCACCGGGCTCAGGAAGTTGGGGTAGAGGCCCTGTGGCTTCTCCACTCTGTTGAGGACCCTGCGGATGTTCATCACCTGAGGGAAGAGGAGAGACAAGGCTGGGGTTACTGCTCTGCTGCCAGGGCTGCTGGGAGGGACAGGACAAAGGGGAATGGGTTAAAATGCAAAGGAAGGGGGGTTAGATGAAATATTAGGGAGAAATCCTTCCCTGGGAGGGTGGGCAGGCCCTGGAACAGGGTGCCCAGAGCAGCTGGGGCTGCCCCTGGATCCCTGGCAGTGCCCAGGGCCAGGCTGGACACTGGGGCTGGGAGCAGCCTGGGACAGTGGGAGGTGTCTCTGCCATGGCAGGGGTGGCACTGGGATGAGCTTTAAAGTCCCTTCCAAACCCAAATCTGATTCTCTGATTGGGGATCTGGGTGGAAATGTGAGGTGTGAGCAATGCCAGGGGTGATTTTTTCCATGATCCAAAAGGAAAGGAGTGGCAGGGATGAGTGACTCACACAGCACTTAAATTCACCATGTGGTCACTTAACATGATGAATTGGGGCCTTTAATTTCAACAACAGACAGTTCCTCTAATACCCCAGAACAGCCAGCACTTAACTCTCTAAAGCCTCCCTTGGTTTCACCCCCATTAAATGCAATCGGCCTTTCCCTTAAGGGACCCAGTTAAACTCCATGCAGCATAAATATTCTGTTATAACCTACAGAGCAGCTAATTCACTCTCAGCCTTTTACAAAATCAGACAATTTGCACGCCAAAAGCTGGCTACAGGCTTAAGCCAGTGCTTCCAAGGAAGTCATCAGGCTCTGTGATATTTACTGGAGTTTGGGAGCTTGGCTTATTAATGACAGGTTTGAGTAAAAGACACAGACAGACTTTAATTCCTGCTAAAATCACCCAAGTCTCAAGCTGGGAGTTCATGAGTGCATCTGCTCCTCTGCAATAATTTCCCATAGGCTGGGCTACTTGAGCCCACACCATCCCACATTTTCCCTCTCTGAGGGTGTCAGGGTGGATGTGATCCATTTTCTGTGCACACAGGAGAGTCCATTAGAAAGGTTTTGCCCTTTTCCCTTCACAGGCTTAGGAGGAGAAGAGGAAAATCTATTAGGCTGGGGACAGAGGTTTGACCCTGGCTCAAAATGCCACAGTTTGAACCCAGAATGAGAATGCAGTTTCTGGTTTTTAGCAGTGCATCTCCAGTGTTTCCTCATCTCTCCTCTCCCCTCATTCCCTTTTATTTCCTTCACACATTTTCTCTGCAGAGCACTGCTCCCTTCCCTGGCCTCTCCTCAGCTCCCCCCTCCCTGGGAGCAATTTGTCATTATCCCTGTCCTCAGGAACCTCGGGCTTGTCTCTTTATTTCACATCACCAGCCTCTCTTTATCTTCCCACACAGTTTCCTGGGTTTCCTGTTTCCATTCACCCTCTGCTTTTCCCTCCTCTGTGACTTTCCTCTGCATCCACCTGATGGCTTCAGCTTGGCTGTGCCCTCATCTGAGTAAAATTCACACAACTTCACCCACACAGGGAAAAACACCCCAGGAGGCTGCAGAGGCCCAGGCTGGGGGTTACTTGCCTTTTCTGCAAACACTGGGTTGCCAGAGAGCGCCGAGAGGTGCAGGAATTCCAAGTGCAAGGTCCCAAATTCTGCCAAGATGCTGCTTCCAGCGGATGCCCAGCCCCAGCTCCAACTCATGCCACTGCAAGGAGAGAACAGGGAGCCTTCAGTGCCAGGCAAACACAGCCAGAGCCTGGGGTGCCCCTGCCCCCTGTGCCCTTGTCAGGGGCACCTGCTGCACCCCAGGTGTCATTAAGGCCATGGAAAGGACACACACAGAGACTCAGGACAGAGCCAGCTTTGCAACACCAGTTCCAGTGGGAGGGAGCTGCAGCTTTACAGAGGTTGTTTAGGACTGGCCTAACACACAGAGTGCACAAACTGCATTTCTTGTGGGAGAGGAATCCCTCCCGAAGAGCTCTGCTGGAAAACAGCTTTGGAAGAGCACTGACACCCTGCCCTATGCAGATACTGTGGGATAAAATATCCTTCTGGTACCCCCCAGCTCTGGGCCTCTCTGTGGATGAAGGACACAGGGGGGGATACAAGGACTGGGTCCCAAAGCAGCCTCTGCGGGTGCTGGCCCAGAGCCACCTCAGAGGTGCCGTGGCTTTGATTTTCCATCTCCTTGCAGGTGATCCCGAGGAGGTGACAGGTTGCTGGGGACAGGGAAGGGCGGGGGTGACACTAGATGGCGCCGGGAAGCTTGGCTGGGAGAGGAGAAGGGTTTGTTGTTTACAGGAGGTTAAAACTAACGATCCTTCTGAGAAGGGGAAAAAAAACCAAAACCAAACCAATAAAGAAGTTTCCCTGGCTGTGATGTAGAGGAAAGCATTGCAGGTCCCGAGCTGTTTGTTTGCCTCGAGGCAAAGAGAGCCATTAGATCAGCAAAGTGCTCTCTCTGCCTCCCATGGCTCAGCCATCCAGAGGCTGCAGCAGCACTTCTGCCCCATGGACCCCGAGTGCAGCTCCAAGGGGCACCCCAGGAAGCTCAGGGGGGGGTTCTAGAGCCACTCCTGGCCAGGTGAGAGTGGCATTAATGCCCCACGGTGCTCTCAGAGCTGTAAAAGGTCGATTATTTCCCTTTACTCACTGCACAGGAGGGGGGCTGTAACCAAAGCAGCCTCACGAACAGAGCTGCCCCTCCAGCTCAGCGGGGCTGTGTTTGTTGTCACAGCAGCTCTGTGGGGTCACAGTGACCATCACAGCCCTGTCCCAGGGACCTGCCCTCCCAAAAACCACAGCCAGCTGGGGATGTGCTGCTGGGAGCCGCAGCCTTGGGTCCAACAGCCCAGCAAGGCTCCTGCAGAGGGGTCTGGAGGAAGCAGAGCCCATCTGCACCCTGCCCCTGGGTTAAAGAGCAGCCTGCAGTGACTCCCTGCAGGAAAACATTTTTTCAGCATTACAGACTGGATAAACTTGGCCTTCACAGCTGCTGTGTTTTGTAACAGCTCAGAGGAAGCTACTGTTTTAAGGGACCTTGGCCTCCAAGAGAAAAGAACATGCCCAGAACCTCCTTTATCTCCCAGATAAGTGGGTCTGAAAGGTCGAATCATCTCCTTCCCTCATGGGGATCCAAAGCAGCAAAACCAGTGCCAAGTCAGGAGAGAGGGCAGGAGAGGATGATGAGGAACAATCCGGGGCTCCAGAGGGTTCAGGGAGGCTCAGGGAGAGAGATCCCAGTGCAGAACAGAGAGCACAGAGCAGCAGCTGGAGGAGACAGAGAACTGCAGGGCCTGGCAGGCAGCGAGGCAGCTGGAACAGCAGGATGGAAAACAAGGCTGAGTGAGACAGGACCCAGAGCCAGAGGAAAGCAGGAGGCCACAGGGAAGCTCAGCAGCAGAGAGGGGACCCTGGAGGAAAAGGTGGCAGGAGGAGATAAATCCAGCTGGTTATGGAAGAGCTGGGGGGGGCTGTCTGTGCTTGGGCCCTCCAAAATGCATGTGCAGAACTGACTCAGTGCCAGGGGGGTTTTGTTTCCAGTTTCTCAGTGTCCTTCCTAAGCCAGGCTGCCACCAGGAGAGGCCCACACATGCTGCAGGACTCTCCTCCTTTGGGGCAGTGAGGTCTCTCTGCAATTAGCACATCCTTGCACAACCACAACTGGAGGGAGAATTCCTTGTTGCAAAACTCTTCTGGGCTTTGTTCTGGGCCCTGCTGCTGGGGTCAGTGAGGTCTCACAGCCTCACCTCACCCTCTGCTTCCACTTGCACACCGAGTGACTCCCCTGCCCTGTGGGTTTAGAGCCTTTGGCTGTTCCTGCAGCAGCTCAGGGTTTGGATCCAGCAGCTCCCCTCATCCCTGCTCCTGGATCAATTCACACTCCAGCCCCACAGGCAGAGCCCCAGGCAGCAGTGGGGGTTCTGGGGCTGGCTGTTCTGCTGATTTTCTTTGCTCTCACTCAAGGCCATCAGCAAAACATTTGGGGAATGTCTGGGCAGACAGAGGCTGCTTCAATTGTCTTCACAAAGGGCAGGGGAGGGTCTGGCATTTCTGGGAAAGGTTAGTCTATGCAGAGCCTTTATCAGCCACAGAGGAAGCAGGATGTGTCTGTGCTGTGAAAAAGGACAATTACAGCCCTGCTGGTGGCTCCAATTTTCCCCGGGATCTTGAGCACATCAGACAACTGAGGGGTGACAGTGATATTTGAGCAACGCAGCAGCCTGAGCCAAATATTTGGAAGTCTTTTGCTTCGAAGAGCCAAGGAGGAGATTTGGGCTAAGGGCTGAATAATGACTTTGAGAGTTTCGCAAGAGGTGAGGATGAAAGGCTTTGTTAACCCACATTTCCCGCAGCTCTCACCCGCGGGATTTGTTTGGAGGCATCAGAACCAGCACATCATTGTCTGCCAGGAGAGCCAGGGAGCAGGAGGGCAGCTCCAGCTCTGCCTCTGTTTGCTGCCAGACCTTCTGCAGGGATTTACTGAACCCAGCTGCCTCAGCCTCCCCTGGCCACGAGAGCATCACTGACCTGAGTGCTGGGGCTCTAAAGGAAAGGACAGAGCCTGCCTGAGGGCTGTGTTCTGTATTCTCCCCCCTTTCCAGCACCAAAACTGTCAGCCAGTCCTATCCACTCCCTTTCCCAGTTTTTCCTGGTTTTTAATCCATTTTTCCTGGAGAAATTCACATGCATCTGCAAAAACCCACGCTACGAGCAGACTACAAAATCACCTTTCAAAGCAAATGAGAGTGAGGAAAATTCTCTTGCAGCAGGGAGCCCTGTCAGGAGGCAGAGGAAAGATCTGTGGACAGCCCCAGCTTAATAAAACACAGCTGGGTTTGACCTGAGTCACCTGCAATCTCTGCCAAGGCTTGAGCTGGCAAAGCAAATGACCTCGAGGAATCTGCTCTAGAGGGGGCAGCTCGAGGAGCTGCTGCTGCTCCTGGTCCTTCCCAAGCACCCAGAACTAAAGGAAATGCTTGTCAGGAGGTGTGCCTTGCCTGCCCAGGTTGATGACTCCTCGTGGGATTCCAGTGGGGGTGTTGAAGGCTGGCAGGAGTTTCTCCCCGAGTTCCAGAGCTTTACTCTTGAACACCTGTCAGAAGAGAGGATAAATATTTGATGAAACGAGTCACGCAGGACTCCTTCACATCCCCTTCTCCAAACACATCCTTACAAAACACTGCAAGTGCTGCAGCCTAAGAACCCCCTGTTCCAGGTGTGCCCTGGCTCCCCTGCTCAAGAGATCTGAACCAAAAATCTCACTGAACTCTGGCACCTCTAAAATTCCTCTAAAACCTGCACTAAACCAGCACCCAGCCCCCTCCCCAAGCCTCAGCCTGGAGCAGAGCAGCTCACAGCAGCCCAGCACCCTGGGACCTGAGCTGATCCAAAGAGTGCTCTCCCAACTCTTCCTATTCCCAGGATGACAGAGAACACCAGCAGCTGGAATGAGGTAAAATCAGAAGGAATCTTTTAGCCTGAATCACTGCTGGATTTACAACGTGGGCCCACCCAGCCCCTGTCACCTCCTGCTGTAAGAACCACAATTTCCAGCGAAGCACCTTCCCCTCGCAGCTCTCTGCCCAGAAGGATTCGTGGTTTTCAGGGCTAAGCTGCTCCTTTCCCATTTGTAATGCCTCAGTTTGGGGGCCTCACAGGCAAATTGCAGCTTATGGTGGCTTGCAGCACAAAGCAAGCACACACAATTATTTTGGGACAAACTGATACAAGCACTAATCTGTGCTGCAGAGATTAGTCCTGATCAGGAGAAGCCTCTAAGTGACTTAGGAGATAAAGCACAAGCCTTTTACCTCTAGCCCTGCCGTGGTGGTTCTCAGAAAGAGGGAATTTATTGCTCTAAAAATACAGCACTGAGGAAACCAGAGCTCTCCTGGGGGCTCACAGACCTTTGATACCCTCACAAGGAAACAGGGGGCTGGTTCAGAAGGGAAGGCAAGAGACAGGGACTTGGATTTTGCCTTCCAGCCCGGTGACACTGCCTGGGTAAGTGACAGGCATTGCCCCAGCTGCTGAGGGGACTTCAAGAGGTCACTGCTGCAGTTTTGTGGTTTAATGTGGTTTCTTTTTGCTCTGTTGATCTGAAACCTGTTGAAGTTGTCACTGAGACAGACTCTGAGTCGGGGCACTGAGTCTTTGAGAGTTTTCCCTGGAGGGGAATCACAGAGGGAATTCACTCCTGGAACTCATTTAAAATGCAACTGAAGGATCAGAGCTGCTCCTGGATCAATGGTGCCACTACGAGGAGCTCTCCCACCCTCTGTGCTGGGGCAGCACCCGAGCTGAGCTCTCTTTTAGGGCCAGAACTCCCCCCTGGAGCAGAGTTTCATCTCACCGAAGAAGACTCCCCGGCCAAAGGAATAATCTCCTCATCTCCCTGCAGCCAGCTGTAAAATTCCAGCCCAGGCACATTATCAAACAGATTATGGCATCATGGGAGGAGGGAGGGAGGTGGAAATGAGATCCTTCTGCTTTATCCAGGGCTCCTCCGGGGGGATGCAGCATCCAGCACAGGGGCTGTGACACGCAGGGGACACCGTGCAGCTGCATCACTGTGTCCCAGGGGCTGTCAGGACAGAGCTGTGGGATCCCAGAACGGTTTGGGGGGCTTGGAAGGGACCCCAAAGATCAGCTCACTCCCCCCGTGCCGTGGGCAGGGTCACACCCAGCAGCAGGGGCTGCAGATCCAGGTGCCCTGCCCCGATTGCCACCCTCCCCCTGGGTATCCCAGGGCACTTTACATCAGGAATTCCTGCTCCAGAGGGACTGGTGAGCTCGGTGTGCAGCAGCTGCCCCTCAGCAGGTGCCCTCCTTTGCCCGAGGCAGGATCTGGGGTGATGTCTGATGAAACCTCACCCACTTGGACTCGAGAGGGAACAAGTACAGAGACAAAGATCCCCGTAAATGGCATTCCCCCGGGGAGCAATGTGTCCGACTGCAAACGTGCCTTGCTGGAATTGCCCACAGGAGAAAAGATCTTTGGCAAATGAGCCGTGCACGGTGTGCGCAAGGTAATTATGCGAGGCTTAATTAAAGGAACATTAGTGGCATTTCCATATTCACAGAAACGATGGGTTTAGCCCGTCCTTATGGGGAGATTATCTGATGCTCAGGGAAGAGCTGCTGCAGAGCCCTCTCAGCTCAGGGCTGGGGGACTCAGAGCTGCGGGGAAGGACACAAACCTCCTCTCCAGTGAGGTAGAAGGCGGCCAGGAGCCCCCCGATGTAGCGGATGTTCACCTCGAACAGCGACGCTTCTCCGTTCTGCAACGACACAGGGACAGCCCTGAGCCAGGCTGGGCACCCAGGGCAGCTGCTCAGCCTCAGCCACAGCGCTTGGGTTGCTCTGCAGGGACCCCCAAACTGCCCCATGGATCCCCTGTGACAGCCCTGAGCCAGGCTGGGCACATCTCACAGCTGCTCAGCCTCAGCCACAGCGCTTGGGTTGCTCTGCAGGGACCCCCAAACTGCCCCATGGATCCCCTGTGACAGCCCTGAGCCAGGCTGGGCACATCTCACAATCCACCCCAGGATCTGCTGAGCTGGGAAGGGCCCACAGGGATCACTGATCCAGCTCCTGGCCCTGCCCAGACACCCCAAAATCCCACCCTGGGCAGCCCTGGCAGCTTTGGGGCCATGCCCATTCCCTGGGCAGTGCCCAGCACCTTTCCCTGATCTCCACCCTAAACCTCCCCATTCCAACTCCCCAGCGTGAGGCCATTCCAGCCCTGTTTTGAGTCAGAGCTGTGAGTCAGTTTGACATAAAAATTTGCACCTTGAAACATTTTATTTAAAGGAGAACTGTACATTCCCATGAAAAAACAATTTTCTCCACTCTCCCTTGGAGGAGGCTCAGCACTGGGCAGGTGCAAAGCACTTCAGAGAGGTATTTTCTGCCACTGAGGGGCTCAGCTGTGCAGGCTGAGAGGGGAGCAGAGCCTCTCAGAGGGGCTGGGATGTGAGGGGACACAGAGGAGTGGAATGGCTGGAGACAGATCCCACCACCAAGTTTCAAGCAGAGCTTGTGGGTCCTGGGGTCCCTGTCTTGCCTTTCTGGACTATGGGAGCTCCTTGTCCAGGGCAATATTTAATTAATTTCCCCCTTGCCTCCCTGTGCTGTGCTCCCTGACTCCACGGATCAATCCGTAGCATCCACTCTTGTCTTTACAGATCAATCCATTCTGCAGGCCAAGATGAAAAGCTTTTATGAAATCCAGATAAATTATCTCCCAGTTGATTTTGTCCCTTGTTTGTCGATTCAGTAACAGACTGAGACCATTCACCACGTTTATCAGATGTGGGCTGCCTGCTATGAATCCACCAATGCCACGGTGCCCTCCCAAATGATGCTTCTCCATAAAGGCAGCTGCAGGCATCGTTCCCGTGGGAGAGCCACTGCTCACAACAACAGGCTGGCATTAAACAAATAAAAGTTTAAACTGCACTTTGGTTTTAACATTCTGTGTGTGTGCCACTGATGAGATGCCATCAGCTGGGGAGGAGGAACCCAGGAGAAGGGGCAGCACCCTTCAGCTGCCAGCACCTGGGGTCCCAGCACAGCTCCCAGTGTCCAGGAAAGCTCCAGGAGCCCCAGGCAGAAGCACCTCTGGCCATTTTTAGAGGGGATGCACCTTCCTTCCACGCCCTGGCTCCCTCTGTGCTCCCCCGAGGTGTCACACAAGTCCCAGCAGTGACAACAGCAAAGGGCCCAGACAAGGGGAGCTGGGTTTACAGCCTTAATCTAATTTAAAAACTCATCTTATCGCAGGCAGACATTTACCTGAGATGAAACAGAACTTGCTCTTTGATGAGCAAAATGTCCTTGGAGTGCCTAATAACGAGTGTCTGTTTCCATAACCCAGACCAAAGCACAAGAACCATTTAACACTGAACCTCATTGTCAGCCAGACACGGCCAGGTTGATCTGGTGGCCCCTGCTGGGACCAGCAGAAAATTGGGGTGAATCACTGCACTGCTCCCCTTGGCCTCAAAAAGAAAATAACCAGCTGAGTGGTTTCTTCCCCAGCTGACTCCTGGGGAAGGTTGTGGTCGGGACTGGCTGTTCAGGTGACACAGGCAGGCATTCCCAGCAGCTGACTCACCACATTCAAGTCAAAGCTCTTCTCCACCCACTCCTTGGCTTCTTGGAATTCCTCCTCGAGTTCCATGATGTAGAGGGTATCTAAGGCATCGATCACAGTTGCTCCTCGAAGGCCTCCTGCGTGGCAAAAACACAACAGAGGCTGATTTCTGCTTGGCTCGGGTCAGCTCCTCCTCCTCACTCCCAGCTGCTCTCCCAAACTCCCCCAGCCCTTTGCTGCAGGCTCAGATGGGTTTGGCACTTTTGTAGCACCTCCAGTGCTCCTTCAATTCCAGTTCTGCTCAAGAGAGGAAAACCCAGCTGGATGCAGTGCCAAGGAGCTGCTGTGGAGGGGAAAGGGAGGCCAAGGTGAGTGCTGTGCCACAAACCTTTGCTCTGCTCTCACCGAGGGACAAAGGGACCGGGTGTGAAGTGCTCACATCCACCCCTTCTGGGCTCATTCCTGCCCTCAGCATTCCTCTCCCGTAGGGAAGGATCCTGCCTTATTCTGTCCATGTTACAAGATTGCAGTTTTGACACTTTTCAGTCAGCCAGCACATCATTGCTTTAATAAAAACCCAACCAGGACTTTACTGCTCAGCTACAGATTGCTGCCTTTCGGATGCTGTCTGCATCAAAAGCAGGGGCTGTGGGAGAGGAGGGAGGCAGCAGAAACAGCCTCCAGAAATCCATTTACTCCCGCAGGCCTGGGGAATGATCATCTAAACTGGAGCCATGGATGGAGTCAAACACTCACTGGAGCAACTGGTGGGCTCTAAAAACCAGCCAGGCTGATGTGGGCCTGGAGTGTTTGCCAAAAGCACTGACCATGAAAAATAACATCAACTCAGGCAGCGCTGCTCTTATCAGCCCTAATGATTCTTCAATATTAATGATTATGTGATTTTTATACACTTTCCTGTTAGCAGGGAGAGACGTGACAGGGAGGCAGGGAAAGCATTTTAAGCAGGGAAGGAAGGGCAGTGGCACCTGAGGCACAGCCTGGTACTGTGATGCTCTGGGAGGAAAATCACACTGCCGGGCTCGGCTTAATTTGATGATATAATCAACAAAAGCTTTTCATAATCTGCAGAGAGACAATGAGGGAAGTTGGATTTGCTCAAGCTAAATGGAGACAAAGAGACAATAAACTCACCATTTTCTGGGATGATTAATTGAAGTGAGAAATACCCCTGGAACTGACAGAGCCTTTTGTGTTTTTAGCGAGTCAGGCCTTGAGTTCCATGAGCTGCTCTGGGGATTGGGAACAGGCTCCCATCTCTGCTCTGGCTCAGCTTTCCTGCCCTTGTCTGATGGCATGGAGGGCAAACCTCACTGCCCTGCTGCTCTTTGTGTCACATTAAACTCTTGTTTTAAACATTCCCCCACCCTCTGCATCAGGCTGTGTGGTTTGTACCAGGGGCTGGGGCTGTGTTTCCTTCCTTCTGCACTGCCTTTGAAGTGGCTACAAGTGCTCAGTGACCCCTTTATCCCCACCAGAGCCCTACAAGTGCTCAGTGACCCCTTTATCCCCACCAGAGCCCTACAAGTGCTCAGTGACCCCTTTATCCCCACCAGAGCCCTTCCCAGCACAGGAGGGGCTGTGGCTGTGTCTGTGCCTCGCCAGGACAGAGGGCACCCAGAGGGTCCCTGACCCCCAGCCTGTCCCTTCTTTGCAAGGGGAGCATCTTCCCTCCTTCCTTGGCTCCATCAGGCCAGGACAGAGCTGGCAGAGCTGGGCTGTGCATCTCCCATCCCAGCAGGTTCATCTCAGCACCAACACACCCACCTGGCAGCCTGGGGACACCTCCTGACACCTCCTGCTTGGCTTTGTTACAAAACCAGCACCTCTCCGGACCTGCCCATTAGGGTGGGAGGGCTGCAGTCAAAGGGGAGGCAGCTCAGAACCAAATCAAACCCCTCTCTGTCACTTGTGACTCCTGCTGACGCCCTCATCTCCAAATTGCTGGTTTCAGCCTCACTGTACTTGCTCCGAGGGAGCTTTAAAGGAGGAACCAAGAAACCCTGCAAAGAAACCCTCCAGGAGGCACCCAGAGCAGTGGCTTTTGAGCAGGACCCCGTGTCTGACATTCTGCCTGTCCCCACAAACCCGAGTGTGCAATGAAAAGCCCCCAGACTGCCTTGGAGTGGGGATACCTTCACCCCAGAGAGGCAGAGTCACTCTGCTGATCCCAAAAGGGCAGGGGGGTCTTTGGGTACCTCTCTGGGATCCACAGCAGCTCCTCACTGCCCACTGAGAGAACAGCCACGGGATCCCAGCCCCACCAGGATCCTGTTCCACTGGGAGCACAGAGAAGAACAGGGACCCTGGGAGGAATTCAGGAGGCTGGGGGACATTTCTGAGTGTCACAGCAGCTCTGGTGACAGCTGCCCAGAGCTGTCCCCTGGGTGGTGATCAGGGGAGGAGAGGCAGCAGCTGATGGCAGCAGACAAAGTTTCATCTCTCCCTGAGCCGAAGGAGGGCCGGTGCCACCCTGTATTTGCTCTTTTGTGCAGCAGAAGAATGGAGAGAGGCGTGTGGGCAACAAGGCTGCTCTGTTGCTGCTGCCACCCACCCCAGGAGCCGAGCTGAACCCTGCCACCCAGAGCACCAGTGAACATTCACTTCATTACCAAAACGCTGGGGAAAGGTGCTGGGTGGGTTGGTGGCTGTGAGGGGGAGTTTGCCTTGTTTTGTTTCTTTTTTTTT
>VXAC01007365.1:90964-120211 GCA_013399225.1 Rhipidura dahli
TTGTAGGAAGTGACTCAGGCTCTAGGAAGGAATTCTGCCCCAAATGAAGCATCCCTTGGGGTGAGGTGTTTACAGGCTGGGGATCTGTGCGTCCCAAGCCCAGAGTCACCTGCCCCTGCCTCTCCCAACACCTACACAAGTGGCCTAACCCCAGCACTCATCCAGCACCCAGAGCTTAGCAAATATCTGATTTTCCAAAGAGGAGCAGCTGCGATGGGAGGGATGGCGAGCGCTGCCTTCCCTCGCTCCCCTCTTCCCAAAATAGCCCACGTGGAGTATCACAGGTCAGAGGGAGACTTGAAGCACTCCCAGCTGCAAGTCTGCCCCTTGGGAGCCTTAAAAAAAGCCACAGAAGTGATGCTTCAGCACCCAAGTAGCTATGAGTGGGGTCTGAATTAAACCTTTGCCTCAGGAAGGAGAGATCCTGGCAAAGGCTTTGCCCGAATCCACCACACTCCCCATGCCTGGGGAGCCACGGAGCACGAGGACCCTGCAGAGACCCCCAGACCACAGGCAGGACTCTCCCTGTCCCACCTCCCACCAGGTTTGTTTGAGGTCCAAGGAACAAGGAGGAGTTCAGCCTTTGGAAAGCTGGACACGGCGCGAGGATTCCCAGGCAGCAGGAGACGGGAGCATCCTCATCCTCCACCAGCTTCCCAACACTCCCTGCTGGCAGGGTTTAGCTCAAACAGAGTTATCCTTTCACAGGCTGGTTTGGGCTGGAAGGGGCCCTAAAGATCCTACAATTCCAACCTTTCCCTAGAAAATCCTTTGTGCTGTATCACCCCTGTTTGGAGCCACGTTCCCCAGGCATGGATGGAAGCCCACCCTGACCTCACCCACACCCACCCGGCCCTGCAGCGAGCACGGAGGTTGGGGAATCTCCTCTCTAATGCCCTCAGCCCCAGGGGATCTGGTGCTGCCATTTGGCAAAGAACCCTTTGTGAAGTTACCCGAGAACAGAAACCAAACCCTTCATCTCCAACAAAGGCATTTAAAACCCTCACAGTAACGCATTGTGCCAGCGCCTCCGATGAACTGCACAAGCCATTAGGAAGATATCAGACTTAATCTTGCATACAGCAGGACTGTTTAAATGCTGCAGAACAGGGAGTTTCAAGTAGCTCTTTGCTAACTTTAATAACAGAGTTTACAACTGAAAGGCAAGAGCAGAAGGGGGAGGAATTTAGATCAGCGCAGTGTAAACCCAGATCAAAAATGAAAGGTCTTGACTCCCACTGTTCTTATGTCAAATCGTGTTTGTCAAAACAGAAATTAGTGCTGAAATCTTGTTTGGAATAAGAATTAGGATGCAGTTTCCATGCAACATGATGAACTTGTTAACTGTCGAGGCACAAGGTGCTCTGCTTGTCTCAGGGTGCAGGTGGGAAAACCAAGATCCCTTCCCCTGGTTCTGCTGCTCTGCAGGCTTCAATTAAAACCAGTGCCCTGTTACAGCAGGAGCCTGAAAAATGACCATCTCCAAGTGCTGCTTTTTGTGTTCTTTTTGGTCCTTTTTCTCCCCGACAGGGCTTGGAGAGCAGCATGAACTCCTGACATTTATCCTGAGCTCTGCGTGAGAAGCCTGGGAGCTGCCTGGGACCACATCACCACACAGCTCCTCCTGGCTGGTGGCAAACTGTCCAATTCTGGGAGAAATCCACACAGAGACGCTTTACACAGCTCAGGATTATCTTGGCAACAAAGTAAACTGTGAAAATCGCTGCAGCTCCTTGAAAAATCTGCCCCTGCCGCCAGGATTTGCCAGTCCCTGTGTGCAGCGCTCCGGGTCAGGCACAGCCAGAGGCTGGGAGCCTGCAGCTCCTGAGAGGGGATCTGGGTTTGGGCCAGAGCTCCCTGCCTGCCCTGGGCTTTAGTTTCTCCTGCCAGCCAAAAAAAAAAAAGAAAAAAAAAAAAAAGCAGGAGGGATTTTCCTCAAAGTATGAGAAGAAAGAGAGTTTAAAGAAAGAGAACGTGGTGGGTGGAGAAATAAAAAATTAATTTATCCACCGCATCTGACCTGGTGCCTCTGTTCTTCCCAACACCAGCCATCCACGTCCCCTCTGGAATGGGGCAGAAACACTCCCCAGGGGGTTCTTTTTTAACATTTCCTTTCAGCACTGGCACCTCACACAAGGGATGGATGTGGAAGATAAACTCCAGCTCCAGGAGATGCTCTCTAATGGAAGGTGACTCTGCTGCCACTGCAAGCACCAAGCCCAGCTGTCAGGGATCCCCAGGACAGGGCTGGCACTACTGGTCCAGGTGACACAAATTAAACACAAAATCCAAATGGAACTGGGAAATGGGTTTTCTTTTCAGGAAGAAAGAAAATTTCTCAGTTAAGTCCACAATCATCTCATTACAGCCCAGTCCTTCAGCTGCCTGGGAGTGGTACCTACTGCAGATGAAGCCAGAAACACCAGAGCTGAGCTACAGCCCTGCCAGAGCCTTATTTATTGAGTTTTTTCTCTGTGAACCTGATAGCTGTAACACAGAGCAACTACATTCCCTTTATTTAAGGCAAACTAAACAAATTACATCTGAGCAACAAGGTAGCAGTAGTGAGAGATGGAGGGGACAAAGCAATAGTCCAAGAATTAGAAAAGATCTATTTCCTTTTGTATCAGCACATTCTCTCTCAGAGTTAGAGAAAAAAAAAAAAGTCCATTAGCTTTTGAGCAACCTCATTTTTCTCTGCTTTCCAAATAAACCACTGCACCTACACTTCAGGGACCTCATCAAAAAACACTTCATGGCCAAGGTTATTTTCCCATCTTCCTCACATTAATCTTCTTCACTCTCCTCCCCAGGTTACTGAACAAAGGGTCAGCCCTTGAGCACTCTCCAGGCCAAAAGTGCTCCCCTGATGGGCAGCAAAGGCCACCTGGCCCTGTCCCTGAGCTGGGAGCAGCCATCCATGGGGGTATCAGGTTTGTATCCCACCAAACCAGTCCCCAGCACCCCAAAACACAATTTCCCCACCCCGATTTCAGCTTATGCTGCTCTGGCCTCCTCCAGGACCCCTGGCAGATTCATCAGTCGCAGGATGCTGGCCCTGCTTTGCTTTGCAGGCTACCAACCTCTTCAGCTATCAGCTACCTGGCCCTGGAGATGTGGATTTTGATGCAGTCCTGGAGGAAATGCTGGATCCATGGGAATTCCACACATTTATTCCACACGGGACAGACCGTGCCCAGCTCACGTCGCTCTCTGAGCTCCACACCCCAAACCAGCCCAAACCCTCGTCCTGTGCACTGCAGGGTGCTTAAAGTCACACTTCCCCCAGCTGAGGAAAGGTCCAAGTGCTGATCATTCCCTGAAAAGATGCTTAGGGGCAGCAGAGGAATAATCCTGGAGCACGTGGCTGGGAAGAAGCAGAGCCCAGGGCGAGCAAAGCGACCGAGGGGCAGCGTGGCCTCAAAAGCTCCATCTCCCCACCTACAGCCAGGCAACTCCCAAGACTGGCATGAGGAAAACCACCCAAACATCTGCCTCACACCCCAGCTCAGTCTGGCTTTTGCTGTCAACAGGAGAGATCTTCCAAGTTCCTGGGAAGTGCTAATGAGCCCCAGCTCCGCCTGCACTGCAGCATATGGGCTGCACAGGTAAAGCTGGCACCACAGACAGGCAGCTTCAAGTGCTGCCTTTTAGGCTGCTATGATCAAATTTAATACACAGTGTGTTCCAGCTGGGGAAGAAATGGCTTTTTTGGATTACAAACCACTCATGTTTTTCAAATATCAATTTCCCCTGAAGAATTAAGGCTATAGTTCAAGCTGAAGCAGCAGTGACAGCTCTGCCCCAAACCAGTGATGGGTGAGAGACACAAAACGGGAGCTTGGGCTCATTTAGGGACGTGGCAAAGCAGGCAGAGTCTGGAGGAGAGCAGGTTAGCAATACTCTTATTATGCACTGGGAGAAAAAAAAGAAAAGAAAGGTGTTCAGCACAGAAACGAATTGTCACAGCAGCAGCCCCTCAGATGAGTTACTTCCTTCAGAGGAATGGGAGAGGAGACATTTGATAAGCACCTATTGCCAACTGATTCTTAAGCATTTAACACTTGGCAGCTCCCCAGTTTAATCCTCTTTTCCCCAGTTTCTCCAACCATCTTTCAACATTTAGTGATCCTCCAACAACCAGCTCTGGTTCATCCCTGCACGACTCCAACACCTCCTGGAGCTCAAATCAAACTGTTCCCTTTTCAAAGTGCCACGGAGGAGGGGGAGGTTTCACCCAGCCTGGGAACACAATCCCTGCTACAGCAGAGATGCTGCAAATCCACTCCCCACGTGCCTCCCATCTGTCTCTGTGACACCAGGCTCCACTGCAGGCGGCAGGAAATTGGAAGTGATCATTGTTCAAATGCTCCTCTGGGAAACAGCTTTCCTCCTGGTCCTGGCCAGTGGGGCTCAGATGCTGGACAGGCAGAGATAATTACTTCTGACAAAGATGGGTCATTTGACAAGCCAGGAGCACTTGTGGGAGGAACAGTTCAAGGAGGTTAAGGAGAAGACAACAGCTGGGGCAAAATGCTGCTGGTGCCTCCCTGTTCTGGATGTTTGAAATTAATTTTGGAGTGGTTAAAGGTAATCTGGTTATATTCAATTTATTGCTCCTCCACAGACCTCCTCGAGGACCTGCAGCATTTAATGTGAGGGGTCCCAACAGTCCCATTAAAACAAACACACACGTCCTACCTGCAACTATTATCCTGCTCTGCCAGAGCCACAGGTAGCAGTTAATGAGCAGAGACTGCTAATTCACCTCAATTCAAAGGGGAGATGCTTCATTATAACAATCAGAAGGTGCCCTTCTGTCTCCCAAACACACTTCCCAAAGAGTGGCAGATGTGTCACAGCCTGGAACTCCTGGCAGTGATTTTCCCTCAGACCCGCTCTGGACCGGCTCTGCAGAACCACGTTGGAGCTGGGTTATAAAACCACTCATCATCCCTGACCTGGTGTTTATCCACAGCCCAGCCCTGCAAACATCACCTCCCAGCAATGATCAGGTCCTTAACACCAGCCCAGGTGTGAGAGAATTCAGAGATAAAGGAACAAGAAACCCTCCGCCTCAAAAATGAATTAATAGGATTAATTGTGCTGTTCAGTATGGAACAGAGCTGCTGGCCTGGCCACCTGCTGAGCTGAGCTTGGAACCCTCATAATCACCGATGGAAGAATCCAAACACATTTCCTCTGTGAATGCAGTGGGTCAGGAGAATGCAAATGGTCCATTACCATGAGCACAAACACATTAAGCCACGGTAGCTCCATCACTTGGGACCATCTGTCCCTGTTCTTCGCTTTCTCTCCCATATTGTTAAAGTCACACCAACAAGACCCCAGCTGAAAGCCTCCAAATGCTCTGCAGTATGCTGCTTGACAGGATTAGATATCAAAATAATCTCAGCAAATTGGGAAAAGAGTCAGAACGGAGCGGGATGCGATTCCATCAGGCCACGCGGCGCGTTCCGCCCCGGGGGAAGCACAACCAACCGTGAAGCAGAAGGAATAAATGGTGAGGCAGCACTCTCTGAAAGCCATACCCAGGCTGCAGCCCTCGGAAATGCAGCTCAAACCAATGATTTCCAGCTCAAATCAACAACGATGGAATGCTGGAGAAAGGAGCAAAGCCCACCCTGGGATGAGCAATAACATCCCACACACAAGCAAGGGCCCTGCTCTCCAGGCCAGGGCACTGAGCATCCTTCCAGCAGCATCTGGAGATTCCAGAGGGAAGCAGGAGGAATGTGACCTGCAATTGAAGATGGGAAGCTCTGGGGCTGCTCAGCCTTGAGGAAACTTGACAAATGTTTTGCAGAGACAAGGGGAGATGCTGCAAAGAACTCTGCACATCCCCAGGGAAAGGCCAAGGACCCAGAGCTGGACAAAAGCACTGGAAAGCACTGGAGCAGAATCACCTGCCAGGACCTTCCAGCCTCAGGAAGGGAAGGACTAAATGACCCCTCGCTGCTACTTTTGTGTTTTGCTGCTCCCAGGGACGGGTGGGAACTGCAGGTCTCCTCCTGAGAGATGCAGCAGAGTGGTCCCAAGGGAAGGAAATGCTCCATAATTTGCTTTCTGCTGGCTCCATTCCCTGCAAACCTTTCCCAGAGCTACCTTAGTGACAGAGAACATCACAGCTACAATTTGGGATGTACACACAAGTCAGGAAATTAAAAATGCTGGTTCCCACAGCAACCAGGATGGAGCCTGCCAAGAGAGAAGGAATGTTCTAGCCGAGGCAAAAGGTGTTAATTTTAATGCCTGAAGGCGACTTCCACTTGCAGCTGCCTGAAGGAGAAGTCCATGAAAGCCCTGCACGGGCAAACCTTGATCCTCAGTTTCTTTGTTCCCGAATTCCCTCTGTCCCTGGCAGAACACAGCACAGAGCAGAGCCTGGGAACGGAGATGAAACGGAGCAATCGAGGCTGCTGCCAGCCCCTGCCCGGAATGCTGTGATCCCCCACTTCAGAACCCACACAGTTTGTGTTCTGCCACCCTCCCAGCACAGTCCTGTGTTCAGATAAAAGCTGTGGAGACAAACACGAGTAACTCAGGTGTTCTTAACTCTCTACCTGAGAGGCAAATTCTGGGTGTATTGAAATTAGTAGGAAACAACCTCTGCCTTTAGAACTTTCTCTCGAAATGCTTTCATTTTCCTGCACTGAGCTTTTTCTCATTTCTCCTTTTGGGAGTGTTTTAGGGTGCAGCAGTGGTGTTGAGAATAAAATACCAGAAGAAGGACAAACAATTTCAGTCAGTCCAAAAAAAAAAAAAAACAAAATCCTCCCCGTGTTTCACACTGATGCCTCAAGCAAAGGCTAAGGGATTCCCTTGAACTTCCAAAATATCCTCTCTGGAGACAGGAACAACCCTGGGAGGCTAAAAGGAAGCATTTTCTGAGAGCATAAAGGTCTTTGAGTGACAAATGCCTACCACAACATTCTGAGCACACAGAGCCAGCCCTGGCAGCAGTGACAAATCTGAAAGTTGATGTCCTGTGGGAGGAAGTTAAACCCACTGATTAAGTGAGATAAGGGACTTCTCTTCCCCGAAAATGCAGCAGAGATGACAAAAAAAATCAGAAACAAGCACCTGGAGAAATTACAGAGGAAGAAATTCTGTAGCAGGACCCATTTGATACATGATCTCCTGGAGGTGAATAGAAAAATGTCAAAATAGAACACTAATGCAGATGAATATCCAATGAGAAACATAATGAGGGTGGAAAGAAACCTCAGCAGCAGCACAAAACGATGTGATAAAGCAGTTAAGTTCTAAATGTGAAATCCAACACAGCAAAGCCAGTTTGGAACCTGCTTAATCTCTTCAGAAGTTTCAAGAGTGGAAACCAAGTGAATTAAAATCAAAGTAAGTGGGTTTTTTTTTTTTTTTTGCTGTACAGTTTCCATCTCCTCTGAATAAACAAGGGAAAGCTGAAACACAGAGGGACAAAGGTAAGCAACCCAAGAGTCTTGAGGTATTTCCAATATTAAAAGTGTATTTTTAAAATATTCTTAACCTGCTCTGGTTTTTTATGTAGTGCAGGGGGGGTGGTGTCTGCAAACTCCTCCTGGAATAAAGCTGGAGGCAGAGTGGGGTCGGGCTCTGCTCCCAGGAACAGGACCAAAAATGGCCTCAGGTTGTGCCAGGGGAGGTTCAGGTTGGATTTGGGGAGAAGTTCTTCACTGAGGGGGTTACCAAGCACTGGAACTGACTGCTCAGGGATGTGGTGGAGCCACCAGCCCTGGAAGAGCTCAGGAATTGTGGATGTGGCACCCAGGGACGTGGCTCAGGGGTGAACACAGGGCTGGTGCCGGGTCAGGGGCTGCACTTGGGCATCTTTTCCAACCTTAATTCTGTGATTCTGGCAAAAAAAAAAAATTATCTCCTAAAGCAGCTGACTGCCAACAGTGGCCAGGAGCCACCTGAGCATTCCCAAAAGACACCTTCAGCCCAAGCAGGGCACTCAGGAGCTCCAGGTCTGGCGTTTGCCTCCCTGGGGAATCCCAGGGACATCAGAGCCCACCCTGTCCCACCCCCTGCCACGGCCAGGGACAGGTCCCACCCTGCCAGGCTGCTCCAAGCCCCATCCCAGGAGTGATTCCCAAGCTGACCCAGGGCCCTGGAGCGGGTGCCAGATGTTTGCTCAAACCAGCTGCAGGTGCCAAGCCTCCAACTCAGCTTCTGCTGTGGAGTTGCCACCACCAAAGCCTCCTAATCCAGAGCTGGATCTGAGAGCAGTCCAACTCCACCCACTCTCAGCTGGCTGCCTTTTAATCACACGCTCGATATCTCTGAAGATTAGGCAATTATTTCTGCGTAATTAGTGTCCAGAATGAGGCACGGGCAACATCCATAATGGGGTGCTTAAAGAAAATATTGAAAGAAAAGAAGGAAAAAATCTTGAAGAGGAGCTCACTGTATTTTAAAATTACACCCAGAGCCTGAAAAAAGGATAAAAATCCAGCTCCAGCCTGATTGCTTCCTGTGTGCTCGGCCACGGGGCTGCTCACGTGTGGCTTCCTCCACACCTCTGCCTGTCCCTCTCCTCAGCAGCCCAAAGAGGCCCCACAGAACCCTCTCCTCTCACGGCTCAATGCAATTTTCTCCCTTTTCCTGCTTCCATTTGCTACTCTAATGGCTGTTTTTCTGTTTCTTGTTTTGTTTCCTTCTCCCCCGTTTTGCTGCGCGAAGCACTTCTGACAAATCCCAAGACACTCTCTCTCCCACTTTTAGGCCTCATTAAGCTCCAAACTCCGTTTGGGGTCAGTGGAAAGTTCAGGGAGCTCGTGGGGAAGCTGGGATGATTAATGGGGCTGTGTGGAGATAACGTGGAGCTCGCCCAGTTTGCTGCTCAGGACAGACCCAGGCCAAGCTGTGCCAGATCCCCCAGTCTGGGCTCTCACACCCAATTCTCCTTTCAGCCTCCATTTGTTTGCTGAGATGTGAATCTAACATGGTCCAAATGACATTTTTTTCAACAGTCCTCTCTGGGTGTACTCCTGTGGTCACTGCTTTTCTTCCCCAGCCATTTCATCCCCTTTTTTCCATCCTGGAGAGCCAAACCAACCCCATTTCCAGGCAGCTGGGGCCAGTGACCTCCTGTCCTGGAAACAAACAGCTCAGGCCAAAGTCTGAGCCCGGCACACAAACACAGCCCAGGCAGCCATGGATTTTTCCAGGAATTCCTCCACCCCGTACCCTGTCCCTGGGCAATCAAATGTGGAGCAACACGAGGGCCCTGCTGCAGGATGAGGAGTAAACACCTCATGTCCTTCCAACCCAGCTGCTGGCAGAGCTCTGCCACCCACCCCTGGTGACCTGGCAGGGTCCTGGCTGTGCCACTTGTCACAGGGATTCACAGCAGCTGAAGCCACCCAGCCTCGCCGTGCTGCAGAAATTCAGCATATGCTGAGAGGAGCAAGGGCTGCAACGAGGCAATTCATGATTTCAGGCATGATTTCCAGTGGGGGAAAAGAGGGGAAAAAAGGGGAGAAACCTGGTTAAGGGTTGCTATTTTTAAACTGAAATTAATATACCAACGTGCATTTAGGTGGTGAAGAACACCCAGCAGCACAGCAAGGTTCCATATTTACTTGCTGTCACTGATTTCAGAGCAAATTCGCTCAGGCTATGAGTCAAAGAAGGATTCTTCTGCTGCCAGCACTGCACACTTCAAGAGATATCTGAAAATCAGGCTTCTCACCTTATCATTGTTAAAAGACTGTGCAATCAAAATGTAACTGACAATTCAGCTGATGCACGAGCAGAACGAGGTGCCAGCTCGCTCTCCCGTAGCTACAGGAGCTCTGTAAAGCTAACAGGATTTTAAAAACATTTTGTCAGAAAAAATAAGTGGCTCTGACAGAGCTGGGGAGTGGGCAGAATAATAATCCAGTGCTCTGGAACTGATGGTGACAGGGGCATTTCTGTGGCATGCAGAGCTGCTGCCCTCCCCAGCAGACAGCAGTGAATTTCGTGCTCACAGCACCAAAGGCAGGAGTGCTGAGGGGCTTGAGAAGGGTTAAAATAACTGCACCAGCACTGGCAGCAGGATCTGTACCTGCACTGCTCCAGCCTCACCCTCAGCTGGGCCATTTTCCCTCAATGTTCCCAAATTTGGACCGGATTTGAACAGTGCCTGGTGTTCTGCAGCTTCTCCTTGAGCTGCACAGGGAAATCCTGCAGGCAATCCTCACCCCCTCCCATGCTGTGCAGCTTCTTAGGAGCGTTTGGAACCCCTGGAACCTCGTGATGTGGGGTTTGTTCCAGCAGAGATCACCCCTCTGCCCTCGTGGAGGGCTCTGCCCACTCCCATGGTTTCATTTCCAGGGAAATCACTGCAAATCTGAGAGCCTGACCTGTGCCTACCCCACTGGAGGGCATGGGCCACATCTTACCACAAGCAGCACTGATGAATAATTAATGCTGATGAAAGGAGCACAGCTTGTGGGTTTAAGGAAAGAGCTCTCGAGCTGCAGTGATTGTAAATGGCAGCAATCACAGGAGTTCTGTGCAAATAAACTCTGTCCAGAAACGTGGGAGAGCCTGCATGGAAGCGGTGCCTGAGAAACAGGAGCTGGAGAATGTCGAGCAACAAGCAGCAACGTGAGACCAAATCACCAGGCCAAAGTCCAGGAGAGAGGGAATGCTGCCTGTGGAGCAGCTGGAAAATACTTGGGAAGTGGCAAAGTTGGATCTCTGGAGAGATTAACTGGGTTGGGGATCCAAGAGTTTCCTACCTGGGCAGGAAAAGGGGGAGGGATGCTCTCTCCTGGCTGTCAGGAGAAGCAGGACACTCTGCAGGAGCAGAATTCAGAGCTCATTTTTACTCCTCCTCGCATTAGAGGGAATATTTGATTCGGAGCAGCTCCCCCCTGCCAAACTGGAGGCTCCAAGTGAGCAGCAGCACATCCTCAACAGCAAAATGCATCGCCCTTCAGGAAGCTGATTGCTTCCCATGCACACAAACACGCTCCAAAATAGCCCCAAAGAGGTTCCTCCCCTCCCACGTGGAAGCAGCTGCAGAGAAATCTCAGCTTAACATTGACATTTCCAGCCTGGAGAGCGCCTGGTTTGCCTCCTTTCCATCTGGAGTTTGGAATAAAAGGACACTTGGTGTGGCAGGAGGGGGAATGGGCAGCAGTGCAGGGCCCTGCCCTGGTTTCTCCAATTCTCTGAGAGCCAGAGGGACAGAGGGCTGCAGCAAGGGACTGCCTGATGCTGCCCTCCTTCAGCAGGCACAGCTAGAAGCAGGAAAAGCCTATTAAAAGGCTGAAATGTACCATGTAGCTGCTTTTCTGCAATTGTCTGCAAATCCTCGTGCTCCAAAGCATTCTCCTTGAGAGTGCTCACAGGCACACTACAAACAAGCCTAAGTACTGTCAATTGTTTTAGCATGATAAATGCATTTTAAAGCTCTCAATATTTTTGTCTGTTTACTGGCACACTCCTCGAGGAATTTTGACAAGCTTGCCAGAGTGGAAGAGCTGCAAAATGCTTCAACTTGCTGCTGAACTCCATGCAAATTCTCCAGCAAAGAACCTGGCTGCTGCTGGAGGGGGTGGGAGGAAGAGCAAAGCAAAGGCCAAACCCACCCAAGTCAGGGCTCCTGGCAGAGTGGGGCTGGGCAGACCAGAATTGGGTCACCCCAAACCTTCTCCTCTCCAGGCTGATGGTGTCAGAGACACCTGGTGTCATTTCCACCTTCACACCTCCCTGTCCCCCATCTCAGCCCCCAGAGCTGAGCAGGATTAGGGCTGAGGTCCACACCAAGCAGATCTCCACAGTCTGAAAGTTCCTCCCCCAGGTCCTGGAGCTGATGTGGAGAAGGACCTGGACACCTACGGGGTGTAAAACAGGATGGGAGTGTTCTCCAGACCCTCATCCCACCCTCTGCACTGAAGAAATCAGCTCACAGTGGGTACCTTGCCCACCAAGGAACTCTGATCTGGGTGAGGAACTCCAGGAGAAAATCTCTGCTCAACAGATCCCTTGGAAAGGAACCCGGAGCCCTCTGCACAGCAGGAATTCCCCAGGGATGGGAAGGGCAGGGCTGCTGAGGCAGATTGTGCTGCGCTCCCCATGGCACAGGCAGGGGCTCAGGGAGCAGAGCAGGGAAATGCTCTGAGAGCAGAGGAGTAAAAACACAATTTATATTGTCAGAAAGTCAACAAATACCCCAAAAATACAACAAGTATCCCACCAGAATGAGCAGGGGAATAGCACCGAAAGTGGCTCACATAAAAAAAGGTAATCTGCTAAAGAGTAGAATTATACAAGCCAGTTAGCACGTAGCATAAAGAGCTTTTAATATTGATTCACTCAATATTTCATGGAATTCACATCTTGCTCAACAGTGGAGAAACAAGAAAGTGCTCAGTTTGGTCGGGTCCTGAAGCCTACAAGCTCAGACAAATAGCAGCATTGTCAGCTCTGGGCTGGCTTCATGTTTTAATAAAGACACTTTGATTTTAGCTCTGCTCCCAAGCACTCTGAGCTGGCTCTGCAGGGAGAGGTGACCCGGGCTGGCAGCAGGAGCTGCCTGCAGGGAGGAGATTCCCAGCCCTGGTCACCTGCAGGATTCAGAGCTTTGCTTCTCACCAGCAGCAGGAGGAGAGAGATCAAAGCTGTACCCCAGGGAGAGGAGCTGCCCTGGATGTGGGACCTTCAAAATGAGTGAAAAGTAAGTGAAAAACCCGAGTGAAAGTGCAGTGAAGTGAGTCCAACTCACCGAACATGTTCCCGATGTGGCCGTTCTTGGTCAGTGGGCGCAGCTCGTTCTTCCCCAGGGCATACTGCTTGTAGTTATCCCAGGCAAACTTCATCATCTGGGAGGGGAAAAAATGGGAATGGGAACACTTAACACAACTGAGAGTTTTCCAGCCTGAGCTCTGAGAATCGAGCTCACTTCTAAACCTGTGGTCCTTTAATTATAAAATCTTAATTCACGAGGAGTGGGGCTGCAACCAGAGGATGGATGAAGCCTCCAACTCATCATTTCTGGTGAAGAACCTGGCACATCTCACACCAAAACCCCACTTCTCCCCTTGGCCCTGCAAACCAAGTGGGAGCTGTAGGAAGCTGCGTCCATCTCTGAACTGCCAGCCTTTTTCAGGGAGCATCAGTGTTTCAGAATGGTTGTTAAAATGGGCTAAAGCTGCAAGGCCAAAGCTCATCTGTCCCTAAGGATGGGGAGAAAGTGGCCCTAAGGAGTGCACAGAGGTTCTCATTCTATTAATGAACAGAATACAGTCCCAAAGGGCAAATCCATAACATTTTGTTATCTCCTATCAAAACTCCACAGTGCTTTCTTCAGAGAACTCTGCACATGGCCTGGGTGATTTCTGAGCAACCCCTTCCAACTCAAACAATTCCTTTTGGGATGTTTGAACTGTCCTGCACACTGACCTTGCCCTGAGGGCTGCGAGGCAGTGCCTGTGCAAGTTCCAACACACACACACATCCCAGCACAGCTTCTTCTGTCCTCCTGTCCCTCTGCCTCCAGCTGGGAGGAAAAATTAAACCTGTAAGTGTCCTTTCTCCATGTGGGAGAGACTGGGACCTGTCAGCTTCTAAGGAGTGCCTGAAATAAAGCTGCCTTTTCTAAACCCCCCCCAGCCTGGCTCTGAGCAGTTCCACTGACCTGACATCCTTTGATTCAATCCCTGAGAAAAAAGATAACAAAGGGGAAGAAGGGGCTTCAGAGAATCAAGCACGTTCTCCACCAAGCTCAGCAAAGATAAGAGGAGTCTGAAAGGCTTCCCTCAGACCAGACTTTTGAGGGAAAATGACAGTTTAAACCAAATCCTTCCTCCACAGAGCGCTCCCGTCTCGTGTCTGCGGCAGCATTTGCTGCTCTGTTTCAGGATCAGGATCTGCAGGTTGCTTTGCTCTGAAACTCCTCCTGTCATCTCAGTTCTTACTCTTCCCTCCAGCTGTGTGTTTCACAAACCCCACATCACAAGCCCCTGGCAGTATCCTCCTTAATTAGCAAAAAAGCCACATCCCCAGATTCCCCCCTCCTTTTTAAACATCGAGCTTCCAAAGTAAAGTTTCCCGGAGCTGTTCGTATGGAGGAGGATAAACATTTGCTGAACTGATTGGCAACATCCAGGCTCTGACACCACCAGGAGATGGAATGCTGGACAAACAAATAAAAGTCAATTTGGGGTTTAAAAACTCAGGGTGGGATGAATTAGTCAGTGGAGAGCTCTGCTGTGAGGCAACTAAATAATGACCCGGGGTGGGGGAAGAAACCCTCCACAAAATGCACTCAGACATGTCCCAGTCATATGACTCGGGGTGTTCACTTTATTTTTGCCAAATCTCTGGGGTTTTTTCCCCAGTGGCAGCAGATTCTAAATGGGAACTTCTCATTCCTCATGAACGTAACAGGGTGAATCTCTCTGGACAAGGTTTTTATGTGTCAGAGCTTGGTCCTGAAGCTGCCAGCAGGAAGGACGGTGTTTTCCACACAGACAGAGCTCCCACAGCAAGCAGCAGGGCTCCTGCACCAAAAGGAAACAGCCAGGCACCTCCTGGGCTCATTTCTCTTCTCAGTCAGAGCTGAGGAAGGAGGACCCACCCTTCTGGCACACATGGGGAGCCTGGACATGCAGAGGATGTGGAAATGATTCTTTGTTCCCTGAACTCCTAACGCTGTAATTCTGAATCAGCCTCATTTTAAGCTGAGTATGGAATTTAAAGTTACTTCCTTCCCTCAACTTCTTTAACGCCTCTGTTCCAGAAGGTGCAGAGTGAAGCCAGCCATCCCTGGGATCCAGAGGCTGCAGACACCTCCATCCCAGGGAGGTGATGGAGAACAACCCAGGGGTTTCCCATCAGCTTCCAACAGGGGAAATCTCCTCTTTCCCTGTCTCCTCACACAGGGAGGGGGTGCCTGAGGCCTGCCAGGCTCCCCCAGTGCCCCAAGAGCTGATGGAGCAAACGCTGCACTCCTCAGCTGCCTTTGCCACCAAACGATTCCTGTCCCCAGCTGTGCCCCCAGTGCTCTGCCCCGAGCTGATCCCTGGGGACACAGGGCATGGATGGCACTGGAAGTGCTGCCTCATCGAGCTGCCAGGTCCCCTTTAGGTGAAGCACTCAGTGCTGGCTGCCTCTGAACAAAGCCTGGATATTTGGGAGGCAGGGTGCAGAACGTGGCAGCTTTTCCATCCCCCAGCATCCCAGAGCTTTCCTCTCCCCACTGACGGCTCCAAGAAGCAGCAACTGGAAAAGCTGCAGAGCCAAAAAAGCATCTGCACCACTCAGCCTGTTCTGGCTCCCTGCAGCTGCCTCTCCAGCCCAAATTTAGCACCTCAGCTTCCAGTGCACTGAGGGGATTCAGCAAGGTCCTGGAAGTGGGGACTCTGCATTGACAGCAGCTCCCCCTGAGCAGAGATCCCACATTCCAGGCTGGAAGGGAAGGGATGGAGCCAAGGGGTGCAGGAGGGAGGGGAATGTGTGTGCTGAGGTGTTCCAGGCACATTTCTGATGAGACACCAGGATTAGAAGTGAATATTTTATGCCATTCCAGCCCTGGCACATCACAATACATCAGCGTTAACATCGTGCCACTTTGCATTTGAAAAATGGCACCAGAACCACAAAAATTATGGAAATAGATCCATAATTTTAGATTTTGTCCTCACCAGTGAGCCATCTGCCATCTAATAGATAATTATCTATGTGGCCCTGGTACTCTAATCACTGCAGGTCTCAACTGATTTATAGCAGAGACTTCCAAATTTATAACTTAATTTGTCAGATTGCTCTTTCTTTTCCTTCACCTGTAAGTCACTTGTTACTTTGGAGAGTTTCAGCTGCCCAGCCAGAAAATTCTGTATTAAAATCAACCAGAAACAACAAAACTGAAATCTGAAAACCTGCACTATCATTTTCACCACTCAGACCCTCATCTTTTCTCCTGCTTTGCTCCATCCAAACCCAAAAAGGACCTGGCCTTTCAAGCCCACCTGTTTCTCAGAGGAAGCAGCAGAACAAAAAGCATTTAGAGGATGCTGTGATCCAGGTAAAGATCAAACAGGTCTTGGGATGAAAACTTGACCAAGGAAGCATTTTCACTTTGAAGAGATTAGCAAATCTTTAGCACATTTAATAACTAAACCACTCCAGATCTCTGGGTTTATGGACTTGCAAAAGGCAGAGAGATGAGAGAGGGAAAAAAAAAAAGAAGAAAAAGCTTCCCCCCACCATCCCTTGCCCTCCTTTTGTTAACAGGGAAGATTTCCAAATGCAGAGCATTCCCAAACAGCTATTTGATTAGTTTTATCCATCTAGACTGGGATAATTAGTAAATGCTTAAAAGATGAAATCTAAATATACCAACCAATCAGCCCCTTTCAGGCACTTCCAAGGAACATTACACAAAGCCATTATCTTCACAAGATAACCACTTTTGTGACTCTTTAGCCTCCTTCCTTCAACTCCCCTTCAAATATTTAACTATAAAATACCAAAGAAACTTCCACTTTGGGTTAAAAAAAAAAGAACAAAAAAAAGGAAAAAAAGGAGGGGGGGATAATTCTAAATATTTCTTTCCCCATTGTATTCCTAACTTGTTTTTTCCCCCACCTCTCTTCCTTTTCCTGCAGCTGGAAGCAGATTGTTTGTCCTATCAGTTTCAAAAGTAGGACCTGTTGTGTTCTTTCCCACCTTTAACCTCCTTGCTGTCCCACAGCAGCCCTGTCCCACTTTGGGTTTTTAAGCTGCAATAATGCCATTTATCTTCCCCTCCTGTATAAAATATAATTTGCCAGATGACAAGAGGCAGAGAAAAAGAGGAACTGTCAGTCTTGTAGGGAGAAGAAGCAAAAGTCCTCCTGAACACACTGGGATAACTCATTTCTGTTTGGAATAAAGGATGCATTTTTCCCTTATCAGACTTGCATAAACCTGTACAATTCAGGATCTGCAGAAAAGGCAATGAAACAGCATCCTGTTTATTTTGTGTTGCTGCCTTTCATATGATCACACAGAGATACAAATACCCATGCAAACAGCAGGGCAGAATGCTATAAAAAGGCTGGAATTCATCTGAAAACCTTTAATAGAAAGCTGAGCAACTTCTCAGGTTACTCCTCTGGGCCAGTGTGGGCAGTAATGCTTTTATGTAACAGCAGAATGGTAACAAAAAGGCCGAGTGCTCACTCCAGAGGATGGAGATGCTCCATTCAGGCAGCCACTGGTACCCAGAGGCTGAGTTTAAAACCCTGGCAGTGCAGAGCAGGAGGAGCTGCAGCTCCAGGGATGTTACCAAGCAACTCCCGGAGACGGACACCAACATTGATAATCCATCCTAAAGTAATTACACTTTATAATTAAAGATTACGGTAAATCCAATAGATCCCAACAGGAACTGGAGCAATTTGAAGGCAGGCTGGCTAACCTGCCTGTTTTCCAGCAGCCCTGTCAGCTCCTGCCTGGAAGGAAACACTCAGGGAATTGCAGAGATTTCCATTTAATCGGCTGCCAGGCACGAGAGCCTCACCTTGGGACGTGTTAACCCAACACCCCCCCTCTTCTCCCACTTTAAATCAAACTCATCCTTTTAACTGATGGCAGAGGAGTAAAACCTGAGCCTGTCACGCCCAAAGGAAAGCCAGGAAAGCAAAACCCTGACTCCAAGTCCAGCTGTTTCCTCTGTGCTTTCCAGTGATGACTCTGACACATCCTCTGGGCAACTTCCACTGCCCTGGCCCTTGGCCCCTCCATCTGCAACACAGCCCCAGCCCTTTCCTCTCAGAGCACTGGGCAAGGTGGAAATATTGCACACAGAAGTAGCCAACTTGTATGGAATACAGAAATATCCAGAGTGCACTGGATAAAGAAATAAAGTGCATCGAGCCTGAGCTTGCTTGGTCAAGCAGCTGTGGCTGCCCCTGGCCAGGCTGGACAGGGCTTGGAGCAGCCTGGGATAGTGGAAGATGCCCCTGGAGCACTGGGATCACACCTTTCCAGGCTGATTTCTGTCATGAACCAAGTCCCTCAAAAGGAGATTTCTGCAGATACACCCTTTGGAATGCCACCCAAAGCTCAGGAAAGCCTCACCTCTTTGACACCTGCCACTGTTCTGCTCAAGTTTTCCTTAAACACAAGATAAGGGCTCGTTTTCCACACCTAAAGCAGCTGCCTGGGCACAGAACTCCTCCCTGGGGCTCTTCCTGGAGGATTCTAACCCAAAATCCCCACCTCTGTCAGCTCCTGCCTGCAAACACATCAGCTGATAGTGGAGATGGCAGACAGAGGCTGGGAATTGCTTGCTACAGGCAGCTTTATTTGGAAGTAAACACAACAGAGCAATTCCAGCAACAGGTGAGAGGGGCTTTGCTTCCATTTTTTTCTGGCAAACTCCTGGCAGCTCCTTCTCAAACCTGCACAGGTGGATTTTTCTGCCATCAGCTGCTGTCACAGCTCACCCTCTCTTGCACAGCAGCCAAAGACATTGCTCAGAAAACTGATCTCCATGGCTTCAACAGTGGGGGAATTCTTTAGGAAGTCAGAAGAAACGACCTTCCAGTGAGTTACAGTAGGTAGGAAAGTAAGTTTTAAGCTCTCCTTGCTGCTCCCAGCCAGCCAGTCCAGCTGGGGCATGGTGAGTTCCCCAGCCCAGACCTGCAGAGTCAAGCACTCCCTGCCCCACCAGAATCAGGGGAAAAGCAGGACTGGAAGCCTGATTTGTGCTGGGGGGACAGAAAAAAGCCCAGCACAGAGCAGCCCAAGGTTGTCAGTGTTAGTGGCAAGGACAGAAATAGAACTCAAGAGTCTCCCTGACTCAGTCCCTGCTAGGAAAGCTGAATGGGAGAAAACAGCTCAAGCCACAATTAAACTAACACCTAATTAAATTCCTAATGCAACTGGATCTAACGGTGTCAAGAGAGGAAAAAAAACTAAAACCCTTCTCGGGCTATCTGAGGCATTAAAGCCCAGCTGGATCCAGCTGCATCTAAATCAGGACACATGTCAGCAAGAGCAGTGGATGCTGCAGTTGGCTCTGTAATGAGATGCTGGCCTGGAAGAGCCCGACAATGGTTTGAGAACAAATTTGCAAGTCTAGACCAAAGCACCGAGTGATTTAGTGGAGAGATGAGGGGAGCTGCAGCCTCGGCTCCTTCTTTTCCCAGAATCAAAGCCAGGGGGAAAATTCTGATAGGAATAAAAGGAATTTGTGTTCCTGGCCACCCTGACACTTCAGCTGAGCATTCCCTGCGAGCCCCTGGAGCTGATCAGACTCAGGATATTCCAGAGCACGGCCAGGCTGGTGCTGCACAGCCACAACAGCAATAAACACCATAAATATTCCTTCTGTCCTAAACTCATCACCTCCAGCAGCCACTCTGCTGTCACCAGGTTTGGGGAGCTGGCAGGAAAAGGCAACCCCAGCCGGGGGAGCTGACCCTGTTGTGTCAGAGGGATGAGTTCCTCCCTAGATGGACACTGCCCAGGCCATCCTGGCACGCTGCAGAAAGGACTGGGGTCAGCGTGGCAGGGTCTGAGCAGGGTCTGTGTGAGGGAGGCCAAAGCAGAGATGCTGTGGCAGCAAACTCAGAGAACTGAATAAAGGGCTACGGGAAGGATTGAACACTGGAGAGGTGGCACTTCAAGAAAGATGAGCTGGAAACCAAAGGAAGGGTTCTGATGGCCCTTGATGTCACCACAGAAGGCAGAAGAAGCTCTTTGAGCAACGTCTGTGAGGAAAGCAGGGGAGAAATGCAAGGTGCTTATAAAAGGGGCTTGGGGTTTTTAAACCCCAATGGCCCAGCTCACAGCTGACTCGTGCTGTGTATCAGGAGATGTCTGTCAAACACAACAACTCCTGAGCTGCTGCCAGGGCTGCAGGCACACAGGACAGCAGCAGGAGCAGAAAGCCACCAGCACACTTTGGTGACACAGCTATTTGTGTTTTTTTCACGTCCTTTTCGCTCCAGATTGCACAGTCTGGCTTTTCTCAGTGACTGCTATTGCATTCCAGCATGCTTTCGGGAAGGAAAGTGGGGGGAAAAATTACTTCCCTACCAATGATGCTCCTTCAGATGTCACCTCTGAGTCCCCTCCTGGGTTTTGTGCCTGCAGCACGAACCACGCAGGGAATTCCCTGAGCTCTCAGGATTTTGGGCACTGTCTCATTCCTGTAGGCTGCCCTGAGGGCTCTTCCATTTCAGCTACTTCCCTTCAAGCATGTACAGCACACGGGCCTTGTAAATCCCTAATTACACACAGATTCTCCTTGAAAGTGCCCAGCATTCCAGGTGAGTGATGGGCAGCAGCTGAACAGCCAGGCCAGAGCCCAGCAGCTCCTCCCCAGAATCCCCCCACGCTGAATGGGAAGGTGGATGGAAACGCCAACACGGAGCAGGATTGTTTTTACAAACCTGCATTATGAAAAGGGAAGGCTTTTTCCTTTCCCCTACAGATGCCATCTGCACAGGAGTCTCATTTCTGGAGAGCCACAGCCCAAGGGGATGCTCAAAAGGAGCTGTAGCCATAAGTAACCCAAAATGCTGCAAGGAGAGGGAAGGAAAGGAGAGGGTGTGGAAACATTTGGCTTTCCTTTTTCAAGGAAAAGGAAAAAGAAAAACAGAAACAAAGCCCTTCCATCAGAAGGGAGCAGCCTGTCCCAGGTTCCCCCAGAGGCTGAATTCACTCTCACTCTCCCCATTTCTGTCTCACCCTCCCGCTCCAGGCCCAGCAGCTGAGCTGCCTCTCCCCCCAGCACCCACAAGGTGTGAATTGCTTCTGACACATGGATGGCTCAGGGGCCCAAAACACAGCAGAAGCAGATGGGAGAACTGAAGGAGGGAAAGAAGGGAAGGAAAAAAAAATGTAAACACAGGCCAAGAGTTATCCTGCATTGCTCCTGTTCTGCACTGTGTGAATGGATTTAGGGAGCAGGAGGAACATCTGTTTGGAAACTGGCTTTGTCTCAGTCCAAATGCTGGAACAGGAGAAAGAGGGAGGCTGAGGACTGCCAGCACACCTCGTGCTTCATCTCACACTTGGATGGCTTAGCAGGAGAGATCTGGGAGGATGAGTTTAGTTTAATGATTTCTTGCTGGTTCACCTGCTCCCCATCTGTCTGTGTAGTCCTTGCTCAGAGGGACAGATTGGAGCACTGCTGTCCTCTCCCTTTTCCAGAGCTCCTCGTGATCGCAACTTCTGAAGAGAGGAACAGAGCAAGTCTCAAGTATTAAGTAGTCAGCTGAGATTAGTCCAATAATTTATCACAGGTAATAGCTAATAACAGACACAAGAAACTCACTCAGAGCCTGCCCAGAGCCACGTGTCACAGCTGCCACCTTACAAAAGTGGTACAAGAAATTCCTGGACCACAGTAACAAATTTATTAGCCAGAGGCTGATAAACCCTTCCAAGAGCACCAGAGCCCACGATAAATCACACAAACCAGGTTGCAAACAAGGGATCTCTGATGAAAATGAGGTTGGTGGAGGGGATGTGAGCACAGTGCTGGGATTCAGCTGGCAGGATGGAGGGACCTGACCTCCCATGCTCAGAGGGATCAAGGCTCAGCCCTGGCAGTGCCCCAGCACAGCCACCACCCGACAGTGACAGATGAACTGCTGACAGCACAAAGCAAGGAACGGCACTGAGGGGATCTGGGTAACAAACTACAGAAAAGAGCCATAAAGACTCATCCAAATCAGAGAGAGGAGGCACCTCCTTGCTCACAGACTCCACATCAGTGCAGACACAGCACCCACAGAACTGCTCAGGTCTATGGAACAAGCTTCCACTCACCAAATCCCAGCCTAACATTCAACCCAAACTTTTATTTAAGCCTTTGAAAGGCAGAAATGAAAAGAACCAGACAGAGAACAGAGTTGTCTATGGCTTCATCCTACACCAGCCAGGGCTGCCTTTCAGAAATCAACCTTTCAGATTATTCTGCTGTGCAGCCACGGATGAGAGTGGGCAGAGCCACAGCCAGCAGCAACAATGTTCTGGTTGTTTGGGATCAGCAACACCCAGAACAAACCTCTGAGAGATAAGATAATCCAACACAGCCATGGTGGATCAGCTGTGTTTGGATCACTGAGGAACCCCGACATGGTCTTGGTGCTGGAGAACCAGGAAAAGCCAAAACAGCACCAGAAAGCAGCCAGGGGTTTGTTTGGATTCACTGGCACTGAATTCCAACATAAATACGTGTCCTTCTTAGATAACTCCAGAGAAAAACGAGGCTCAGATGGAAGGAGAGCCAGAAATCCTGTTTTCACTGGAAGTATTTTATTTGTATTTTATCCTGGTGGCTAACCCAGGCAGCAGCAGGAGGGTTTCAGGATGGATGAAACACGATTACTTTATAATTATCCTTTGTTACTTTGCAAAGTACACGGTTCTGCACTTCCCTCCCTGCCCAGGGAAATCATGTTAACACAATTAGAGCAAGAACCCTGCTTTAAACACGGCTGCTCGGACGTGGCTAACACGGCTCCAATTCTCAGCACAGACAGTCTGCAGAGCCATCCTGCTCCATAAATCAGCAGGAGCTCTGTCACTGAGTCCCTCTGAAGGGAAGGGACTCTCTCTAGGAGGAACATCCACTGTATGTCATCATCCTGTGCTGGTGCTGCTGGCACAAGATGCTGCAGGATTTCTCCATCTCTTGCCTTTAATATCCTTCGCAGCCTTATTCTTGCAATATCTAAGAGAGGAAATCTAACAACAGCTCTAGGGCCACGCAAGGCAAGTGTTAGAGGCCAGATTAGAACTAATGAGCTCCTGGCTCCCACTCAATCCCAGCCTTCAGAACAATTAGCTCAAATAAACCCAGGAACTGTTTTCTGCTCCGCTGTCGTCTGCCCGTCCTCCCCGCTACCTCCTGAGCTGGAAAACTCCAATTGGGTTTGACAGAGGGGAGAGGTCACAGAGAAACCAAAGTTCAGAGCAAGCTGCCAGCAGTGGGAGACCCCCAGAGTGCCCCACTGAGGGTGGGACAGAGCAAGGCTCCTGCTGCTCCACCCAGGAACAGCACTGGGATCAGGATGGGCTCACACAGCCAAGGGGGACACTGGGCAGGGCTGGGTGACACAGGAGGAATCACAAACACAGGGATGGGGAACGTCCCCAGCTGTGTGAGGGCTCTAAGGACACGGAGGGGGTGTTGAGCAGGCTGGGTTCCCATTCCTAGAAAGCTGCACTCTGTTACCTTTCAGCTCAGGGAAGAAGCCTCAGGAACACATTTCCCCTTTCCAAAGCTGCTGCAGAGCTCTGCTTCCATCCCAGCACGCAGCACACACTCTCACACTGACACAGGGGACCCTGCAGCTCTGCTGTCAGGATGAGGAGATGCAAAAGGGAAGCACAGAAGTCACTTTGGTTTAGCGCAACCTCTCGCTGTTACTCGCGCTCCAGTGTCCTCCCAGGGAAGGCTGCAGAGCCCAGGAGGAAGCAGCCCTGCTGCACTTCTCCAGCCTCATCCTGCTGGACTGGGGGTTAAGCAGCGTGTGCCCATCTCACAGAGGTGCCTGCCAGCTCCACGCAGTGCCACCACGGATCTGCCCTCAGCAACAGAGCACAGAGTGTCCTGCTTTAATTACCAGAGGGTGCTCTGCCCCTTCAGCCAGGGTACAAATGAGTGCCATCCTGGCCCATAAATAGGAGATGTTTATTATCCAGTCCTCCAGCACAGCTCCCACTGTGCTCTGTCTCCTCCTGCCATGTTCTGGGTCCATCATGCACAAAGCCCTCACATTATGTGCGGCTCACAGACACCACTGCCCACGACAGCTCCTCTGGAGCCCTTCCAAAATGTGGTGTCAGATGATGAACTCGAGTGCCAGGGGACCCAGAGTAAAGACAGCAATCATGGCAGTGTGTGCTCCTCATGCCAAATCCACTCACAGCATCCACTGAAAAGTATTTTTCTGGGGAATGTAAATGTAGGCTCTTCCTTAAGTTTAAAAATCAGAATGCTCCCAGCACCAAGATTTCCTCTTCCCACCACTGGAGTGAAAATCCTTCCTGCCTTCTCCTTCTGACAGCTCCATGTCAGCTTTATATTCAGGTCAGTCTCCCATTCAGTACTAAGGTACACTTCCCTTTCTCCCTCTCAGCCTCCCCATCTAAAATCTGAATTGTTTTCAACAGTGGAAAACATATTGAAAAACATGAAAACAATAAACAATCTGTACAATAACAGAATCACAGAGTAAACCAAACACAATGGATTAACCTCCCCTGGCAAAGCCTTGCACACAGAACCAGAGGAAAGAACACTTAGCACGAAAATCTTTCTCCCATTAAGGGGCACATTTAATCATTGATTAAAACTTAATCATGAGTCCATAAAAATTTTGGCTGGAAAGATGGAATCTTAATGCAGGTGACTGCTTTTCAGTAAATATTTGAAGACCTGGATGTGCACAGGCCCCAGGCTGATGGCAGAGCAGGGAGCTCACAGCAGGATGGTCCTGACAGCTCCCAGCCAGGCTCCATCCCCCTGCCCTAAACCTGCCTTCCCACCCAAGCAACTTCAAGGAGCTGCTGTGTATTTCCTGAAGTGATTGAGGAAGGTGCAAGTCCTTCAGCACAACACATCTGTGGGCATCCTAGAAAGTCATTTCCCCACGCCCAGCACTTGCAGTCACTCATCTCTGCAGTGCTGGAGCCGTGTGCTGGCTCTAAGTGGCAGTTCAGAAACCAGTCTAGCATCAAATTTAGTTGTCGTGGAACAAGTGCTTTCAGGGCTGGATTTGGGGAGAGAAGAGCAAATGTCTGCAAATTGCAGAGCACTCCCAAATTCCACAGTGCCCTCAGCTCGGGAGAGAGCTCTGAGGTATCACTGAGGCAAAGAGCTCTGCAGCACTGATCACAGCACGCCAGGCATTTCCTGTGCTCCTGCACTCTACCAACAGAACAAATACATTTTTAGTCAATTAACTGTATCCCCTACAGCTGAAATGGGCTCGAGGTCAGGTCTAAATTCTGTTTGCATGAATCCACTGGAGGCTACTGAAGCAAAAAACCCACTGCACGCACCATTTGTGGGATTCACACTACAGTACCCCTTTCACAGGTTCAGTAAATAAATGCATGAGGAGTGTGGAGCAAAGGAAAATTCCAGCAAGGCTGGAGCCTGCCAGTGCTTCAAACTGCAGAGAAATTCTCTCTTGCAGAGGTATTTCTACCCCAGAGAAAGAATTACAATCTGATCACAGCACAGCTGACTGGTTTGAGATCATAATTCTGCTCCTTCATTGTAAATATTTCACTGAGAACTGGTTTCCTCACCCCCAGCAGCCTGAGCGAGTCTGTTGGCAGTCCCTGGGTTTCCACCCGACCAGCACAAAGGATCAGACGTTTCCCACGTGCCTCGGGGAGGAAGATGTGCACGGGAGGAGCATTTCCAGCTGGAGCTGCCCCTGGTGCTCCTCAGGCACCAAAACCACTGCACGACTGGCCTGCAGTGCTGCTCAGCCCCAGAGCACAGCAAGGAAAGGCATCTCCTCCAAATGGAACAGCAGAAAGTTGCACAGTGCAGGCAAAGGGACAGGTCTGACATCTCTTCCCTGCTGGCTGTGGAAAGGAGATGGTCAGAGATGCCCAGTGATGGGATTCACAGCCTGCGAGCTGCTGCCAGCCCTGCTTTGGACAAACTGGTGAGCACAGCCCACCCCCAGTGCCCCTGGCAGCTCCAGGAGACCCCCCACACCCACACAGGTGTGCCACAGGCAACCAGCACCGGAGCTCAGACTTCTCCTGGCAGGGGTCAGGGCTGTGGCACAAATCCAGGAAAACCTGCACCACTTCCCCAAATATGAGGGCTTTTTTCATTGCGGTCACAGCTGTCAAAACCACACAAAGGGAGCTCGGCAACCAACACCGAGGGACTTCCAGCAGAAGCTGAGCTCCTGATAACATTCCTGTTTCTTGCTAATTATCTTTTAGTGATAAACTGTCAAGGTATTTGCGTTTGAAAGACTGATCCACCTGCTGGAGTGTACACTCCTCCTTCCCCTGGTGGCCTCCTTCCCCCCAGGGGGTGATTTCTGAGAGCAAAAACATCTTCAGAGCTGTGTGACAAGAGGACAGGCGACAGCCAGGTGAGGCAGGCAGGGGTGGAGATGGGAGGAAAAGCCAGGCTGAAGAGAACTGCACTGTGAAACAAACAGGCTTTGGTGTTCACTAATCCAGAGGAAATGAGTGCAGGTGTCAGACCCACGGGTACAATCCCTGCCTGGATTTGACACATTCCCTGATTTAAAAGGGACAGGGACACTGCCAGGTTCAGGCACGAGGCATTCCCACACCTCAGGCATGGAAACACACCTTTTGCACCCAAAACAGAAAAGAAAAACTAGTAAATCTCTCTGAGCACATTTTTTTCACACCCCATGACTGAGCTGGAAGTATTTAATGATGAGCTTTCTGCTCTGGCGGGTTCCAGTGGTTGGCATATACCAGCAGGGCTGGTATAAAAACACTTTTAAGGAAATGCTCTTCCCTCTTTCCCCACTGCTCCCCCAGCTATGAGATCCACGAGCCCAACGCAGCAGGAGTGCAGCAAGGAGCAGCCTGTTTGGCTCCATCCATCATCAGCAAAACTGTCAGCTCAGCTCCACCAGCAAAATCTTTATTACTGGTTATGATGCAGAAGGCAGGAACCACACGGTCTGATTTCCTCAGATCTGAGGCCGAGTTTGCAGAGGCAGCAGTTGGAGGGGAAATAATTTTGACTTTTCCCTGAGCCAATTTGATCTGGAAATTGTTGAGAGCAAATAAATATGGAATCCCACCGTGGCATTTCTGCAGTCACTCTCCAGCTACAACCACTTCTCTTTTTTTTTCTGAGCATCAGTGATTTGTATTTGGCACATGTAAAAAAATCAGCTAATCCCCAAAGCCATGCCTGACTGATCAATTACACAACTAATACCTTTTCCAGAGGTCATCTTAAGAGATGAATAATCCCTTCCAAAATTTCCCAACCTGCAGCACGGGGAGATTTGTTATTTGGCTTTCTGCAGCTCTCCTGGAAAGGTCAGAGTGCCCCAGCCCTGGGCAGCAGTGTATCCCAGTTCTGCTCTCTAGGCTGGGCATCACCTCTGGGCATCTTTGATCATGCACCAGTTTTTCCTCCTGGCCTTCATCTGGTAGGAAGATGGGGAAAAAAATATCAGCAGATCCCATCCACATCCACCCTCCCCATTGCAGGGGAGCTGACCTGTGAGAATGGCCTGAGGGAAGGCAAAGAAAATAACAAAACTTTCAGCACAAGGACAGTATGGGACTCGTTCTAGCAAGTGACAGGACTCAAAGCTCTGGAGGGAAGAGAGAAAAGCCACTTGCAGCTACTGCACACACCTCAGAACAGCCAGCAAAGCCACCCCCTGCCCTGCTGGCATCACATCATGTGAGCAATATTTGCTAATCCACAGGCTGTATCATCACTTCTTCCTTGCAATTCTTTTTTTTCCCCTCCATCTGCTTCTTTTTACGTAGCATTTGTCTTCCAACCTTTCTGGTTTGTTTTCCTCTTGTCTTTTTGATTAACAAAAAAAAGACACACCTTATCTCTTCCCCAGGCTGCACCACCCTCCCTTGTTCTGCGTGTTCAGCCTCACATCTCAGCACCATATTTGTTTCTCTCTCTCAGAATAAATAGAAGTGTAGGCACTTTTAAGAAATAAGGGCTCTGTTTGAAGAGTAATTAGCTGTCAGCATAAAACTAATATTTATGGATTCTCATCCTTGAAAACTCTAACTCTGCTACCCAGCACTGATTATGGCTGTTAGAAACAGATGGGGCTGAATCCATACAGCTTGAAATAATGCTATATTTAAAAAATAATTAACTCCAAATGAAGGACTGAATGCCGCTCGCTTCCCCTAAATTTGATTTTTTCAATTTGATTTGTTTGCAGGGAGTGGAAGCTGGGTTACACTCCCGGGTATGTCGTGCTCCCTGGCACACCTTGGAGGTGGGAATCTGCAGAGATCCAGGCACACGTGAGGGCCGGGTGCTGGAATATTCCAAACACCCTGCAGCAGGAAAGGATGGCTTAATCCCATCCTTTGGGATGAAGAAACCCAGCACCCCTGGGTGTGCTGTGTCTGGTCACCTGGCAGAGGAGCTGCAATTTCACCAGCAGTGCAGCTTTTGTTTTAGTGCCTGACACAGATACCAGGAGGGGAGCTTTAAAAACTGTTTTTCAGATGCAGGTTGGAGAGGATGAAAGCCCTCAGAGTGTTATTCCCTGACTTGATTCTCTCTTCAAGCCGGGGCAGCATCATCATCTCTGGATGCCTGCACCTCTGCGAGAGCACAGACCCAGGAAATTTATACTCTGCTTAATTAAATCTGTGCCTTTTACTTATTGGCACCTCTTCCCAGAGCAGAATTCCCTCCAAGTTGGTTATCCATCACAGCAAAGGATCCGACAGCCACAATCAAATCCCACACAAACCTGGTTAACTGGGTCACAGCCTGCTCCCTGATGTCTGTGAGGCTGCCAGGCTTTCATGCCCGAGCTGGAGGCACTGGGCAAAGCCCCCCTCGCCCTGACACCCCTGGAGCAACCCCCAGCCAGGCCACCCCGGCTCAGTGGGGTCAGGGCTGGGGCAGCTCCTGGTACTGGGTGACAATTCCAGTGCCAGTCCCACAGGGATCTACAGGGACAGAGCCTCCTGCTCCTCCCCGACTCCTGCAAGGGCACGTCCCATCCCTCCATCCCCGTGGACCAGCCAAGTTCTGTCATCTCCCGGTTCCTGTGCAAAGTCTGACCCACCCCCAAAGGATGGAGCCTCTGGCACAACCAGAGACATCTACCACCAAGTGAGGTTTTTTCCCCCTATAACCCTTTTCCCCTCCCAGTAACCAAGCTGACATTTAAATTTCCCTAATTTCACTCACATCCCACCAGCCAGCCCTGACGTCTCCTCTCTGGTGAGTGGAGGCAGCATGTGCTCGGTGAAGGGGACACTCCCTGGGAAAGGGACACCCCAATTCCTGCCACCATCCTTGGGAAGAGAAGGGAGAAGGGGACACGGGCAGCTTGTGTGAGAAATGGGGGTGAGGCTGGGGGTGGCTGCGGAGAGCGGGGGCAATGAGGGGGGGCAAGGACTGACTGAGGGGAGATGGAGCTGTGAGGTGAAGCGAGGTGAAGGCTGATGATGGGGGGATATGAGGAGCACGGAGGTGAAGGAGCCGTGGCCATGGAGGGAGCGCTGAGCGGGGCACACACGGCCCGTGAG
>VXAC01007365.1:120454-178931 GCA_013399225.1 Rhipidura dahli
GCCCTGAGCACCGCCGGCCGCCTTCACCGGGGACCGCACGTGGGTGGCTCCGGGCCGGGCGGAGCGGCGGTTCAGCGTCCCCGCTGCCGGCATGAAGGCGGCGGCGAGCGCATCCCGGCGGGGCTGGGCTGGGCTGGGCTGGGCTGGGCTGCTCCCGGCGGCGGTCCCGGTGCGGGCTCCCGGCCGGACGGTGCTCCGGGGCTGGTTCAGGCAGCGGCGCCGGGGCGGTGCGAGCCCGTCTCTCTAGGCGGCGGTGGGTTCATGCTGCAGCATTTCTGCGGGGCGGGGGGGAGACAAGAGCGCGGTCATTCAACACCGCCGAAGATGCGGCCGGCCACACAAGCCTTTGTCCCCGGCCGGTCGCCCACCCTCCAGCGGCACTAGTTCGGTTCCCTCTGTCCGGACTTGGCATCAACTCTCCGGTCTGCGAGCAGCTCCCAGCTCTGCAGCATCTCCCCTCCTAGTGCCGGGATGCCGGGCTCTGCTGGCGGGGCAGCGCGGGGGACAAGAGGGAGAACCCCGGGAGGGACAAGGTGCTCCGGGGCACCCCGGGAGAGGCTGGGTGCCCTGGGACAGCGCGGACAGACAGGGACGAGCCTGCTCCGCTCCTCTGGCAGCGGCTGCCTTCGCCAGCGCAGGGCTGGGGACGATGGGGCTGCAAACCGGCCATGCGGAAAGCTCGGCTCGGGCTGAGCTTCTTGAGGCAAAAAAAAAAAAAAACCAAACAACCCAGTAATAAAAAAAAAATAAATTTACGGGTTTTGATTTTGCTAAATAGATCCCGGCAAATTTCTCCCAAATCTCTGTCTGCTAGAGTTTATCTGTAACCCCAGAAATCCTCCCCGTGCGGAAGAGACAGAGCTCAACTTTCGGAGCCCGCAAGGCAGCAGGACACGGCTTAGAACCCCCAAATCGCCCCTTCCCCTGCGAGCAGGGACAGCGCTGCCCCCAGGCACCGTCACACCCGCCGGGGCGGACGCTCCCCTACTCCTAGCGCTGTTTACTCACCCCTCTGACAAATCCAAGCCTCTCCGGCTCCTACAGCGAGCAAAATCTTCTCAGTGCTGCCCGCTCATCCCAAAAGCGACAGCCCCTCGCTGCTGCTGCTGCCAGCGCTCCCCGGGCGCCCGTTCAATTAGGAGAGGGAAGAGGCTACGCTCTCCAGGGGACAGCTCCTCTCCTCGCCCATCCGAGCGTGCAGGAGGGAAGGATCCAAGTGCACCGAGCTCCTCCTCGCAAGGCTCTGCTTTTGCCCGGGGACCGGCGGGGCAGCGCTGCCCGGAGCCCTCACGCGCAGCGCGGGAGCNGCGACAGCCAATCGGCGCGCACGGCTCTGCCCGCCCTCGCTCGCTATTGGCTGGCGAGCCCCCCTTGGCCTTCCCCATTGGCTGTTAGCCGCGCCAGGAAAGCCGCGCGTCTCGCCCCCTTGTTTACCACAGTTGCCCGGCTCGGGCTTGGAAGGCGCTGGCCCCGCCCCTTTCCTTCATCTGTGGGTTTCCATTGGCTGAGAGGAACGCCCCGTCCGCGCTGCGATTGGCGGAGAGGGGGCGCCGCTGCTTTAAAAGGGGTCTGCGGGCGCGCGGTGGCTCCAGAGGCTGTGAGGGCTCGGCGGGGGCGGGTGGGGCCGACGCCGCCGTTCCCGAACCTCACGCGCCCTGAGGGGGTCTCAGGCACCGATTTACCCACAGATTCCCCCATGAGAGGCTCCGTATCCTGTGGGTGCCATGGCCCTGGGGGCACTTCCTCGCTGTCTGGCGCTGAGGAGTCTCAGAGAGGGGCTGGAGACATCTTGGGAACCCCTTTTGTGGTTTATACAAGGCCATGTTACAAGTGCCGTGAAGCACATCTTAATCCCAAATCCTCACCTTAACCTTCAACGTATCACCAAGGAAATTTGAGTGACCCTGTGAGTTAGTACTGTACCAGAGGGGAAGACGGTGAATCAGAGCTTCTGCTCATAAATGCTAGAAAAAATGCCCACAAACCTGCAGAATTAGCAATGAGAAGGAAAAAAGGGGCATAACCCAGAGCCGGAGGCACCTGAAACCCCTCAGGAACAGCTGGAGGGGGGCAGGATGAGGCTCCCAGGAAAGGGCGAACGCAGCCACAGGAGAACGGCTGCGACTAAACTGGGAAGAGCTAAAAGGGAACGTTTTGTAGGCTGGAAAGGAGCTGGAGCTGCGAGGAAAGAAATCATCTGCTGTTTGCGTCTGCCTGGCTCAGTGTGTGCCTCCTGCACAATAACCAGCACCGCGGGGGACAAATACCTGAGCTGATTGCTGGGGCTGCTGGCAGCGTGCTGCGAGGCCCCGCGCTCGCTGAGAATCAAAAACACAACTAATATTGTCATTTCCCCGTGAAAAGCCCTTTAAGGCATATAAAGCAAGTGGCACAACAGGACTGTGGAGCTGCCCTTGACCCCAGGTGCCAGGAGATCGTTCTGCTTCACCTTCCCCACATCCCCACAACTGCTGCGGGTTTGGTCCAAATAAACCCCCCAAAAAAAACCCCTGATGCTTTCAGCTCCAGCAGCTGCCCGGCGGACCTTGAAGGCGGCCACCCTCTGAGGCAGATTTGGGTTTGGAATCGCCCTTTCCCCGTGGTTGGTGTGAGGCAGAACCCTGCGAGGCAGCTGCCGGCTCTGTTATTTTAATCGCGGGTGGATTTTGGCAGGGCCTCCACCTCGGGTGTCCCCCAGGGACCAGCACCAGCCAGGCACCATCGCTCCGTGGGCTTCCCACATCCCTTCTGCCCACACCTCACCTCAGACTGAGCAGAAATAATCCTTCACCTTCCTTAAATCCCTTCTTCCCTGGGGAAACCTCACACAGCAGGCAGGCTGCATTTTGTCTTGTCCTTATTTAAAAAAAAAACAAACCAACCAAACAAAACCCCACCAAACCAAAGCTCGCTGCTGCTCCAGTGGTGGTCGTGGTCCCTTGATCTTCTTAGGGATGGCACCAGGATGGGAAAGGTTGGATAGCTCTGCTTCCTAAGAGGATTTGGGGGCGTCAAGGAGGATAATAAATAAAAAATTGACAGCAGAGAACAAACCAGAGGGATGATAAAATAGTTCTGAGCGAACCAAAGGGCTACACCTCGCTCCTCATTCCAGGCAGCAGCAGTGGAAAAGTTGGAGGCTTATCTTTTAATTAGGTTAAATTAGGAAATCTTTTTGTTTTGCTTTGTGTTTAGCATAACATTGTCTTGGAGGTAAAAGCTTGGAAATTGAAGGTTTTCTAGATTAGGTTAAATTAAGATATTATGCTTCTTAAAGAAGACAAAGCATTGTCTTCAAGGTAAATGTTTAATTACATTTTAAAAACAATTTTGTCTGTGCAATAATAAGACAGAGCCCAGCTCTGCCTGTGACTGCAGTTCCAGACGGAAGCCAAATAAATTGAGAAATTGGTGTTGAAGGAGTTAGGAGGCAGAGTGTAATTACTGGGGAAATGGGGGTCCTGCTGCATTATGATTCTTGGTTTTTTTAGCGGCTCTGGAAGAAATAATTTAGTGAAAATTACTTTTTTTTTTTTTTAATGGGCATAAGAAAAATAGAATTTAATATCCACCTTTCTGTGAGGAAGCAAACTACAGAGTGATAGACGACACTGGGGGCAAAGGAGTTTGGCCTGATTATTGCACTCGAGCCTCCAGATTATCTTTTAAAGAGCCTCGATGTTTATTCCTCTCTCAGAGCAGAAAATGCTCCTGGTTCTGGCTGCGGGAGCTGCCAGGATGAATCCCAGCGCTGGAACAGCCCTCCAGAAACCCTCTCTGGCTCCCCAAATGGCTCCAGACGGGGATTTTTGGGCACGGCAGCTGTGAAGGGATGGAGCAGGCAGATGGGAGAGAGGGGCTGTGGCAGCAGAGGCAGAGCCAACGCAGCCTGGGGATGGGGAGGGAAAAGGGAAAGAAGGAAGGCGATGAAATGAAGGAAAGGGAGGGAAAGGAAAAGAAGGAAAGGAAGAAAGAGAGGGAAAGGAAGAAAGGAAGGGAAAGGAAAAGGAAGTAAAAGAAAGAGAGGGAAAGGAAGGGAAAGGAAGGGAAAGGAAGGGAAAGGAAGGGAAAGGAAGGGAAANAGAGAGGGAAAGGAAGGGAAAGGAAGGGAAAGGAAGGGAAAGGAAGGGAAAGGAAGGGAAAATCAACCCAACAAGCCAGCCTTGTTCCCCTGTAGTGGAAAGGGATCGTACATCTGAACGCGTCCCTGAAACAGAGCAGCCCCAGCGTGTAAACCAGACACCCAAACCCTGCTGATAGCTACTACAAAGCGCAGGCAGTGACAACAAACCCTGCTGGAGTTGCCAGCCCTGAAAGGGAAGGGATCCTTCCCCTCGCGGGGAACAAGCAGGGCGCTGACAGAACAAGGAGCCGTCTCCCGGCGCGGCGCTGGAACATTTCTGACACTCCACAGCCCAATTTGCGGCTCAGCTCCCCGCAGCCCCATCTCAGCATCCCCGCCGGGAGCAGCGGCTCCCGCTGCCGGGATGGACCCTGGCTGCTCCCACCCTCCTCTCCCTCACCTGCTGTCCAGCAGGGAATGGTCGGGGAAGGACAAAGCTCCCAAAGCTGCTGTTCCTCCCCTGCAAGCGGCACGGGCCGGTGTTATTTAATGTGCCAGGCCCACTGCGGCTGCCCCTGGTTTATCTGCTTGGGATCAGATCAGGGGAAACGCAGGCACTGAAAGCTGGCTGAGCCGTGATGCCAACAACAGCCCTGAACTTCTCCGAGCGGGGCTCATCTCCACTGCGGGCAGAATGAGCAAAACAATCCCTGATGGCCTGTAATGACTCCGGACAGGAGAAATCTCTGCGGTATCGATTATTTTAAGGCTTTAGAAATACGAGCAGAGGACGGCAGGCTGCGGAGAAGGCTGGGTAATTAAGGAAGCTCGTTATCTGCTCCCTGAACGTGGATTGCAGGGATGCTCAGTGCCGCTGCCTGCCTCGAGTTACTCCAGGAGCTGGGAGCGAGGGGCAGGAGGGATTAGCGGCATTCTCTGGGCAGGAATTATTCTGACTAAACACCTGAAAGGCTGAACTGTAACGCTGATCCGACCACGGCAGTGCCACCTGTGCAGGGTGGGTGGAGAACCCAGAGGAGTTCGCCCAGCCTGGGGCACCGACCCGCACAGGGGGTGGGAAAAGTGATGGATAAAGTGGGAAAGGAAGGCAGGAGAAGGATAGAGGTGTAGAAAGATGTTCTTTGGAGCAGCCTTTCTCCTCCTCCTTCAAACGATCCCCTCAGCATCTCCTGACCATCCTGTGCTGCCGAGGAGGACGCTTGCAGGCTGGAAGTTGCAGAAGTGGATAAACTGGAAGTGGGGCTTGCCCTGATTTCGTTCAGAGAATTTTAATGAGCTAAATCTGCAAAAAAGGGGTCCCCTCTCTGCCAGTCAGGAGTGAATGGCCAGGGCAGAGAAAGCAGCTCCCTCACCTGAAGCCTCAGAAATGCTACAGCCACATCCAGATCACAGAAAATGGGATAATTAGCCCCAAAAAGCTCCGAATTCAGGGGCACCATCACACACTGATCTGCAGGTCTGGCTGCTCTGCTGTTAACTCCACATTCCCACATCCAAGATATTAATTATCTGAGTTAAGAGTCACACTCAGGGATGCACAGAAGCCTTGCTGAGAATTCCAAGGGTTCTCTGCAGGCAGGAGGGAGACAACCTGTTCTGAGTCCCTCACACCAGAATTGTGTAGGAACGAGCTCTCACAAGAGGAGGAATCTTGCTTAATTATGGTAAAGGTCTGCATCTCAGCAATCCTACCTCCTGCCTGCCTGGGAAAATATCAAACACGCTGAAAAATAGTACAAAGGCAGAAACACAACATAAGGTGCATGGCGGAGAGAGCAGGAACATTTTAGTTTATTACTTTCCTGTAACACCAGGTGACTAATGGAGCAGGCTGCAGCTTTTTTTCCCCCCTTTTTTTCATTAAAATCAGCATCATCAGAACGTCTGTGTTCCATTTTCCCCTGCTTAAATAAGGACAGGCCAGAGGAATGCCATGAGTTTGCTCTTGTGAATGTGGAGCAACAGCCTATTTTAGATGGCTTCAGAAATAAGATCCCAAGTGGGAAAGGTCTAAGAATAATTTTCAGCCAAAGACTTCACCTGCCAGGAAATGCAGCTCAGGCAAACCAGACCCAAAGGCAAATCAGGGAGGAGCTTGGTGAAAGAGAAACAAACCCAGTTTTGGACAAACAGAGGAATTAAGGAAACTCAACAATATTCAAGCAAACTTAAATATTTGATTTGAGTCAAAGAAGCATCTGGAGTCAATCCAAAGTGGATTTGGCCCCGATGGCCCCTGGGAATGAGCCACCTGCTGTCTGTGGCAGGATTCTGTCTGGAGCTGGAAGATCTCCTCTCTTTTTCAGGTAAAATCTGGTTATTCAATGTTTCCTAACAAGCCTGCAGACCCCTGAACTGTTTGGAAAGAACTCAGGAGGTGACAGTGTCCTCAGACATCAGTGGGGACCGAGCACAGCCCAGAAACGAGTCTGGGGACCCTGGAATTTTCCAGCCACAGAAGGAGCCAAGCAGAGCAATGCCTTTGGAACCTGCTGGGCTTTGTAGAAGTTGTGAAGGACTGGTTTAGTTTTTAAGGAAAATAATCTCCCAAAGGTTGAATTTCAACTTATTTGATGACCATGTGCACAATCCATCTTCAATCCTGCATCCAGAGACCTCCTCACATCCCAGCAGCCATCCCTGCTCTTCCCCAGTGGGATAATACCTGCTCTTCTCCAAGGGCTCGGCTCAGTTCGCTCCAAGTACGTTGAAACAAATGCATATTTCACCAAAAAAACCCCTTCTTTCATCACATAAATACAGTTGCAAGTGGACTTCAAGGCAAGCAGGAAAATAGGGACCAACATCTCCAAATGCTGGGGAGATGAATCCTCCCACGGGAGCAGGGGAGGAGAAACATTTCTGCTCATCCTATTCACCGTCCTCAGAGCTCCTCAGGAGCAGCTCCTGCATTGTCCCCTCATCAAAAACTGGGAATTCAGCAGGGCTGGGGCAGTTTTCAGCTCTGGTTGGGTCTGAAGAGAATCTTTCCCAACAGGGAGAGTTCCAGATGAGGATCAGAGTGTGAATTCTTCTGGACTAATGCATGAGTGCTGCAATAATTTAGGACACATTTCCAACTTGTGGCTAGCAAACCCCTGGGGTTAATTCACTGCTCTGTAGCAATCTGTTAAAAATACTGGGGGGAAAAACCCCAATTTCCTATAAACCACGCGGAGAGCTGCGCAGAGGATGGGTTTTTTTTAGGAGACAAGCCAAAGACTAAACCCCAGCAGTTTATGGACATTGCAAAAAACCTTATCAAATCAGCTGTCACAGGTTTGGGGGTTTTTCACCAAGAGATAACAGCATGAAACCCTTTTGGGTGAGATTAATCAGAGCTATTAGACTTAATGGCGAGTGATAACTCCATGAGCCACAGAGCTCCTCTGGCCATTTGTCCTCAGAGAGGATAAGTTACTGCCCGACCCTGCTGACTTTAATTGGATTCTGACTCTGCATAGGAGAGCCTTGATAAACTCCCTGGGTCAAACCCTCAGCCCCTCTCAATAATTCCCTGTGCTCCTGAAGGGCTGCAGAGGGACCCTGGGCTGGCTGCAGAGTCCCTGCCCTGCACGGGGTCACTGAGCAGCCTGGGCCATCCCAGAGCCAGCAAACAGAGGTATTTCCCCCCTTCCCTTTGTGCCCAGCTAATTTCCCTTTAATGCCTTTGAACTGGGCCAAGAGAAATCAGAACACCCCAGAGCATTTGGATGGGATAACATAAATATATCCATTATAGCAGAAAAAAAGAAGCATTTCCAGAGAGCTAAAAGTTCTTTAAAATGGCAATGAAAATCTCAGCTCACAGCAGCATCCACTGGCCATCCTCAGGTGAATTCTAAGGCTGGGCTGAAATCGTCCCTCAGCTGTGCAGTGGCTCAGGCTGAGGGTGGAGCAGGGCAGGAGATTCTTCTTGTGAGATTTATACACAGAGAGTTTTATTGGCACCTCTCAGGTGCCACCAGCCCCTTCCTGTGGTGGTCCAGGTGATCCCCTGGGATAAATTCCTCCCGCGTTTGGCACGGATCCCTGGCAGGTGCAGCCCCTCCCCGGGGGCTGTCGAGGTAAGCAGAATTTAAACCTCCTTCAAAGAGGTCAATAATGTGTAGAGAGGAAGGAAAGATAAGGTTAATGGGGCAGATATTCCAACTAAATATATTTCTGTTCCCTGCGGAGAGGAGTCGAAGCTGTTGAAGCGCTTGGCTGTGCATTGCTTTGCCAAATTACAGCGTTACCTTTTTCTCTCTCCAGCCATTAACCAAAGCAGGAAAACAGGGCCCCCCTGGAGCTCAGCCTTCCCGGAGTGGGAGTTCCTGTGCCCAGCCCCTGGAACCCAGGCCAGGAACAGGAGTCAGGATATTAAATGATCACAGGAAAACGACAGCTAAAGCTGTAACAGAAGGCAAACCTGTGCTATGCTGCTGTCACAGGCCTGTTTTGAGGTTGTTCTTTCCCCCCAAAAAGGCAGGACTGCTGCTCTGATTTAAAAATGAGCTTTTCCCTGGGTGCTCATATCCCCCTGTGAAGCAGCTGTGCACTGCACCAACTCCCCGGCAAACACTGAAATAAGGAGAGGCTTCTCTGCAGCCCAGAATAACTTTTCAGTCACCTTGAGGGTGAAGTTCATCTGTCCCGACCTGCAAAACAGGTCACTCCCGAGCTGGCTGGGATGAATCACTGTCTGCACTATTTTTAACCAGAGCCTGGGGAGGTCTGCGCCGAATTGTTGTCATTTTGCCAGTCTGGTGTCGTGCGTTCCTCGTGGCATCCGCAAGCAGAACACATCCCGTGTCCTGGCACCTGAGGCAGCTCCAGGCCGTGTCTGTGTCACAGGAGCAGCACGGGAGGAACGGTGACAATCCAGGGGCAGGGACACCCCTGCATCCCTGCGGGTTGAGAGAGAGAGCTGGCAGAGGTGACGTGGGGACACACACACGGCAGCCCCGGCGCTGATCAGCCGGCTCTCTGCCCGTCCCAGACCCTCCTCCCGGGGCTGCTCAGCCTGCTCCCCGTCCCAGGCTCTCCTCCCGGGGCTGCTCAGCCTGCTCCCCGTCCCAGGCTCTCCTCCCGGGGCTGCTCAGCCTGCTCCCCGTCCCAGGCTCTCCTCCCGGGGCTGCTCAGCCTGCTCCCCGTCCCAGGCTCTCCTCCCGGGGCTGCTCAGCCTGCTCCCCGTCCCAGGCTCTCCTCCCGGGGCTGCTCAGCCTGCTCCCGGTCCCAGGCTCTCCTCCCTCGGCCGGGTTGCCATCAGCCGGGGCTCGTTGCGGAGGCACGGCCGGGTGCCCAGGGCCAGCCCCGGGCTGGCATCACGCGGCTCCGGCAGCCGCAGGCAGCTCTCCCCGGGGCTCTCGGGCACTGAGCCGGAACCCAAACCTCTCCTCTGAGCAAACAATGCTTTAGACGTGTCTGCAGCTCTCGCAGCTGCTGCCTCGGGTGGGAGAGGAAGGGATGCCGTTTGGGGCCGGGCACTACTGCAGCTCCTTATGCGATGCGGGTAACGAGACGGGGAACGCCTGGGACTGCGAGGAGCAGCTCCAGCCTGTCCTGCTCCGTCTCATCCCCACCTCAGAGCCCCCATTCCCGTCCTGAGGACACGAAAAGCAGAACTGGAGAGGTTCAAGCATCAGGGGCAGGGAAAGCAGCGGCGGTGCACAGGCGGCGTGGCAGCCGAGCCTCTCCTGTCAGGGCTGGGAAATGCCTCGCGTGTTCCTACCTGTCTGCAGCCCTCGGATAACTGCACCGGGAGCTTTCCCACTTCTCCCATCACATCCCACAGACGTGAGTCAGGCCAGCTCAAAATATAAACGAAAGACCACAAAGGAGCAGGTGACCCAGATTCTGACAGACCTTCCCCAATTTAATCTTGATATACACCACCAGCCGCCGGCTGCATCACGGTGCTTTAACCAGCATGAAAAACAAGTCCAGCCTCTCATATCCCCTAAAAGCAAAGCTCCTGCCTGCCCAGCACTGGCTCTTTTCACACACAACCACATTTTGCCAACCCACTGCCCCCCAAACTCTCCTGGACCCATCAAACCTCAAACATAAATGTGGGGGATCAAATCCGGCCCCGTTTAAGAAGCAAATCCCCAGCAGAGCAGCACAGCCCCCTCCCACAGACACACCACGGTGATAAACCCTCACCAAAGCCTGTGACCATGGCTTTGGGATTTATTTGGTTACTCTGAGAGGTGAGAAGGTGGATTTGGGGAAGCTGTGAGTCGAGGGGCTCCAGCTGTGGACCTGATGCCGAACAGCTGGGAGGGAGCTGAGCCTGGGCAGTGATGCTCCAGCTCCGTGCCCGGCTCTGCAGGTCAGGGCTGTGGATTTCTGGGTGAGCCGTGCTCGACAGCCTGTAAATATTCCTGACTCCAGCTGCACCACGGCTGCAGTAAAGCTCTGCCAGAGTCAGCTGGATCATCCTCTGCCTCATGCACCAGCCACGAAATTACAGGTTGGTGTTACAGGCTCTTCATTAAAAGGTGATTTCACGGGGGCTGAGGAGAGGGTGATTTTCAAACCTGAGCCGGATCTGCCGGTCCAGCAGATTTTTTGCATCATTCTCAACCCTCTTCAACCACCCACCTTCTGTGCTGACTGTTTTTAACTCGCATGTGAAACCAAGTTGATCTGAAAGGCGCTGACAGAAGATGCACCTGGCTCCTGTCACTGCCTCTGCTGCTGCCACCCTGATAACCCCGTGCCCAAAACCTGCAGCCCCCTCTTTTTCCACGGACAGGGAGCCACCCCCACCCTTCCACCCTTCCTTACACCACCCAAAGAATTCTGACATTTCCCCGGCTTTTAACGCTTCCCTTTGGGCTGGGTGAGCCACAGGCACTTCCCTGCACATCAGCTCTTGTCGGACAGAGGTGAAGTGGTCGGGGATATTTCATATTTTTAAAGGCTGCCTCTTTCCCCTGTGATTTGCAGACAGATCTGCGTGAGCTGCAGACCCGCAGGATGCGATGAGCTGGGAATGTCCCGCGGGGCAGCGGGGATCAAAGGACATTAAAGGCAAATCCCTGCTGCTCCCGAGCACGATAAGATCCGGCCGGGCTCAGGATCCTGTTACTACACACGAGGACATTGATTAGAGCTTCCTTCTTACCCTGAGCTGTCCAAGGGAGGCTGCAAACATGGCTCACTGTCATCATTTCACTTACAACAACACATGAGCTCGGAGGAAGGCTCTCAGCTGCAGCTTTTTATATCTAAACTCTTCCTGGCTGAGCAATCTCAACCTACTATTGATCCAGATGACGCATTTGATTCCTATAATTGAGATTGGAATTTAAAAAAAACAGCAAAAAAAGGCCTTTCTATTTCTTCCAGCGAGTTTGTTTCTCACGTTTGACAGCTCAGTGCGTGCATCACCTGGGCTTTGCTGTGACTGAAGGAATTTGTTTAAGGGTGGAAAGATGTAACAGCCTCAGCCCAAAAGTCACCGATGGTGGGAGCAAAATACCTGGGTGCTCTCTCACCCATCGCCTTTGGAATGCCAAGAAGAAGTTGTTTTCTAGGGGATCATGGAGTGGTTTGGGTGGGGAGGGACCTTAAAGCTCATCCCATCCCATCCCATGGCAGGGACACCTTCCACTGTCCCAGGCTGCTCCAGCCTGGCCCTGGGCACTGCCAGGGATCCAGGGGCAGCCACAGCTGCTCTGGGCACCCTGTGAAGAAGGATTTCTCCCCAGTATTTCATCTAACCCCACTTCCTTTGAGTTTTCACCCGTTCCCCTTTGTCCTGTCACATAGAAAGAATAAAATAGAAATAAACCCATGGCCAGCTGGGAATCAAACAAGCACAGTTCTGATGCTGCAGGCTCAGTGATCTTCCCCTGCTGCCTTCCCCCTGTCCCAGAGAATTTCCAGCAGCTGAACTGCAGAAATTCTCCAGTTTCACACGGAATAACCACTGACTCAGAGGAGAAAGTCTCTGATTCAGGAGCAAGCCTGGAGCCCCCCTCCCTGGGTAGCAAATTGAGCTGGCACTTACTCACTTTAGATCTTTCTGTAGGTATTGCATTGATGGAGAAAGCTCTGTGTATTCGCTTGTTTATTTGCCAAAAAAAAGGTTAAAAAAAAAAATTCTATTAAAATCCTGCACTTCTGGGACTGCCTTTGAAAGGCTTGTGATGTGACTCCAGGAGAGAAGTGATCAGCCTGCAATAATTTAGATGTTCCTGTTGCTATGGATACTTTCTTTAAGTGAAGCATACCATTATAATTTAAATTTCCAGTAACTCATGGAAAAAAAAAAAAAAAAGACAGCACATTAAAAGTAATAAAAAATGCCAGAGACGCAACTGTTTTATTCCTTGCTGTCGGTTTTACTCGTGCTGTGAGAGCGTCAGAGAAGTGATAAAACTGCCACGTCTGAGCAGATTTGGTGCTTTTACACTTTTTATTCCATTAATTAGACCTGGGGCTCGTGGCTGCGATCGAGGCAGTGGCAGAGTGACAGGCTGGGAGCCGGGAGGTGACACTGGGAGCCAGGAGGTGACACTGGGAGCTGGCAGGGACGAGGGCTCGGAGCTGAACTGAGCCCCGACAAGCAGCGAGCTCGGGGGTTGTTCCAGCAGCATCAGCACAGGCAGATGGAAACACAAAGGTACACGGCAAATAACTCCCTGCAAAGTATCAGCAGCCAGGCTTTTAAGCAAAAAACTTTGCCTGGAGTGGTGTTGCCATCCGTGGGATTGGAGCAGCTGAGACAGAAACTGCTGCTGTGGCTGGCAGGGAACCTGGGGAAGAGCCTGGCGTGGAGGCTGCAGGGTTGGCTGAGGAAGGGATTGCTGATGGGGAGGGCTGCAAAGGTGAAAAAAAACCCCACCCCTTGGAGGCAGAAAGTGAGAGATGTGGAGTTTGCAGTGTCTGGTTTGAAGGGAGAGGAAGGAAAATCCCCCCGTGCCCAGAGAGGCGAAACAGAAACTGTGATGGCCAAAGTTTGGGACAAACGAGGTGTTTGGGGAATATTTTGGTGTCTCAGTAGGGTTTTTTTCACCTGCTGGCTCAGCACCAAGTGGGTGCCAGGGAGGAGCAGGGCTGTCCATGGCTTGACATCCCTCCTTTTGGTAAAGCCCCCATTTCTCCTTGGGGCCAAGGGCCAGCTGGGGCTGGCTGCTTTTAGCAGGAAGGAAAAATAACAGTGAACCCCCAGAGAAATGTGGGGCTGGGGGAGCAGAGCCAGCAGCCCCCAGCCCGCTTTTCATGGCACAGCCACCCCTCAGCAGTGAATTCCTCCTCCCCTCCCTGGCAGGGGAAGGCAGTGGATGCTGAAAGTTCCTTAACTGGCAGTTAAAAAAAGGTCACGTCAGAACTGAGGGATCAATTTGTTCCTCAGCAGGGCCATCAGTTATGCATGAGGGCTCAGCACTCGTAATCTGGGACAGCTCAGCCTGGAACAGGCACTTTCAGCTGAAAAATGAACTTGGAGTGGGTTTATTTTTGTTAGCACCACGGGAAGGAGGGGAGGTGGCTCTGCAGAGCCCCCCTGCTCTGCCCACAGCCCTGCCAGGACCCGGGGGCACGGGGTGGCACACGCAGCTTCCATCTGCCAGCACCCCAAAGGGATTCTCCAGGTGCTTCCCAGCCCAGGTGGAGGCAGCTGGGAGCTGCAGGAGCCCACCCAGGGCACGAAGTGCAGAGGGCTGTGCTGGGCTCTTTTAGCTAAAAAGCAACAGCACAAATCCAGCTGCCCCCAGAGGGAAGCACTTTGTGACTCAGGAGCTCTGTCAGTGAAGAGATTTGGGGTTTGATGTTCCTCTTTAAGTGCAGATGAGCCTGGAAGCATCGACCTCCCTCTTTTCCCCCTCCTCACATCCTCACCTGGAGGCCAAAGCAGCCACACAGGGACGGCTCCTGCTCCCTCTGTGCCTCCCACAGGGCCACATCCAGCCCCACAGCATCCCCTGGGAGCAGAGCACGGGGCAGGCTCCAGCTGCAGCTCCCTCCCCACTCGGATGGCTCTGGAATCACCTCCCCAGGACGTTTCTGATCACATCCTGCCAAGCATCAGGGACTGGCAGAACTCAACCAGAGACACAAAAGCTGCCACACATTAAAGGGACCACGGGGAAAATAAAATAAAGTCACCCAGCACAGAGGCTCCAAAAAATGGCAGAGTTTTTATTCCCCTCAGCACAAAATATTCTTTACAGCCTCAGGTTTCCTTAAAAAAAAAGAACCACTCTAGACACACAAGGGTAGTGTCGTGAATTTCAGGATCTGCTGCTGGAGCCTCCAGCAAAGGAGAAAGGTCAGAGAAACCCTCACACTCCATTCCCACAGCTTCCCGGGGAGGTCAGAGCTCCCTGGGGTGGGTGCAAGGGGCTGTTCCTGCCCCTGCCCTGTGCCTGCAGTGCAGCTCTGCTGCTCCCTGGGGCTGCTGCTGCAGCAGGACCAAGGCAGCCACTCCGGGATGTGGAACTGCTCTCACCACCCCTGTGCTGAGCTCAGGTTTCATCAGAGCCCTGATGAGTCAGCTCCCCGAGTCCTCCACACCTTCTCACACTCACACTTTGGGGGGGGATAAAAAAAATATCTCCAATCTAAGTCAGAGTCACTCAGCTGCTTCCTAATGAATTCTTAACAGCTGACAGAGAGGGGTTTTTTTTTCCTTCCTGTGAGCAGTTTTAGGGGAGTTCTAAAGAGCTACCTGGGGAATGAATTAGTGCTCCAAACCCAAGTTACAAATCTATAGAACAGATTAGTTCACTCCACGTAAGGCCACAAACACTGCGAGGTGTCAGTGAGGCTGTTTAGGATCGTTAAACTTAATCTTTTAATTAGCATAAACTTTATACCTGCATCGATGATCTTCAGTTCCAGGGGTAGATGGAGCTTCCTGAGCCCCCTGGGAGCTGTGGCTGTCAGGGACAAGGGCTGGGAGCACCACTGGGAAGGGCACCTCTTGCTAACTGGGCAGCCAGGTATTGCTCCTGCCTGATCCAACTCCGCAGAGCCTCGTGGCCTCGAGGCAGGAACAAGTCCTGGGCAGGCAAACCCACAGGGCCAAGCTGGGAGCTGGATCCCTGGTGCTGCTGGGCCTCCCAAGCTGCCCTTTCCAACAGATTTTAGCCACAGAAATCCTTCCTCCCTGGTGGTTTTGCTTTTAAAGCCAACGGAGCAATGGGGCTTTAGGATCTCGAGTCCATCAGAGGTGAGAGCTGTGAGCCAGAGCTGCAGCATTGCCAGGGTGGGTTCTTTTTGGGTAAATAGCTTCTGAGGAGAAGTTCCAGGCACTGCTTACCGTGACAACTCGGACCATCGCTTTCAGTTCGAGGTTTAAAGTGCAAAACTTGGTAAAGTCTTTGGGTTCAAAAGCATCAATTCCCACGGGGAGAGCTGGGTGACTGACAGCTGTGAGAGCACCACAGACATTCACACAACAGCTCCAGCTCTGCTCCCTCTCTGATTTCACGCTGTCAGCAGCTGCTGCAAACCCCCTCCCTGGGCAGGCAGGTGATGTGTTGTTCCCAAATCCGTGGATTAGTGACCTTTGCTGGGGGTGCCCAGGGAGGGGCTTTGGTGGTGCCCAGGCTGTTTGCAGGCAGGGACAGGCACTGCTGCAGGTGCCCTGCACACCTCCCAGGAACACCTGTAAACTGTGAATAAATACATCCAAGAGCATCTCGTGGTTTAGATAAAAGCCAGGTACAAAAATCCGCGTTAGGTTTGTGAAGCTTTGGTCTAAACTGGGCTGTGGCATCCCCTGAGCTGCTGGAGAGCCCTGGGAAGGCTCCAGGGTTACAGCACCCAGCACAGCACGATCCAGGCCACAGGCTCCGAGTGGTTTTTCCTCTCTTGGACGCCTCTGCCCTCAGAACATGAACAGATCGTCCTTCTCTGCCGTGCTGGGATCCATTTTGTTCCAGTCCACAGGGGACAGAGTCTCTGCACTCTGCATGTCCTGAGCTGTCAGCCCCGTGTCCAGCACCTGCGGGTTCGTCCTCGACTGGGCCAGCCTGAGGGGACACAAAAACACAGAGTAAAACCCAAGCCTGGCTAAAACACAACACCCCCAACACCCCCCCGAGGGATGGGAACGCTCAGGAGCGGGGAGCTGGCACCCAACAACATTCCCAGCACTCCCAAGGCTGTTGCAGCTTTGCTGTTGGCTTCTCTCTCAGCAATTCCCCTGCAGGCATCCCGGGAATTTGCAGGCTGGACATCCCACAGATTGCTGGCCTGGCAGAGCAGCGTCCTCCTCCCTGCAGCCCTCCCCGGGCTCTGCCCTCTGCTCCGCAGTGACTCAGCCCTGCCCCAGCTGCAGCTCCCTGGCTCAGCACTCCGAGGGCTCAGCTGATGTTCAACAGCCCCGGGAGCAGCTGCGAGAGCTGCTCAGCCCAGATGTTTCACAAAACTGGAGCCCCAGTTTGTTGCTTTGTGATTTAAATCCCCCACCCCACCGTGAAAATACTGCAGCACCGGGGCTGGGGGTTAACTCAGACAGGAGGGGATCCATCCAGGGGAGGCACAACGTCCCAAAAAGCCTGGGAGGAGATGAAGCCCCGATTTTTAATAAAGCAGAAAAAGGTGCAGTGGTGCTGATGTGGCAGGAATGGCTTGGGGAGCGCCAGAGGATGAGCAGCTCGAGGGTGATGGGACAGCTCAGCATCCAGCAATGCAGAGCAAACCCCAAAGCAGCCCCATGTGCTGCACCCAGTGGGGCGAGGAAAACACAGAGCCCAGGACATCAATCAGCCCCGTTATCAGCCCCGTTAAGAGGAGGATCCTGGGACGAGGCTGCCAGGGAAGGGGAAGCTGTAAATCATCCCTGAGAGCCAAACGAGACTCCGAGGGCTGAGCAGGAACTGCTGCAAACCTTCCTCCTGCCTCACTCCCTCCTCCAGCACCTCTAGCCCGAGGGGGAGGAAGAGGAGGAGGAAGAGGAGGATGGGACCCACATAAACTCCACCAACCCCACAGGACAGGCAGGAAAACCCACCCGAAAGGAAACGGGTTTGTTTGGCTTTGCTGGATGGCTCAGCAGGCACGGGCAGGGAAGCCTTTAATTTGGAGTGGAAAGAGGAATAAACCCAACAGACTGAGGGCCACGCACCCTGAGTTTGTGGGCTGAGGAAGAGCAAAGCCCCCAGTGCCAGAAGCTGGGAGCAGCAGCCTGGAAAAGCCTCGGTGAGTGGGAGCAGAGGCACCGACTGCTCGGGGAATTGAATTCCCTATCACACACAGCCTCTCCCATCCTTAAAAGGTTGTCAAAATATTTGGCTTATCAGGCAGCCTGAAAGCCTATCTTTCAATTACCAGCTGAGGCACTGATGGAGCAGCTGCCTAGGTCAGATCACGGCCCTGATTAGATTAAGGAGCATTATTAAAAGCCAGTCCCCAGTCAAGTCTCTGGGGCTGCTCCCGGTGCTGAACTCGTGAAGGGAGTGATGAGAATTACCTTGAAAACGCCTCGTCGAGCCCATCATCCATTTCCTTTGTGAAGAGATAAAAAAGAGAGACAAGTAGTTGCTAAGAGAACTGCACAAAAGTGTATTTAGAGATCTGGCTCTGCACTCGAGCACGGCAGACAAAAAATATCTGAGGCTTCTGAGTGCCTCAGTCACCTCCTGGGCAATCTGCCTCCTGTCCTCTGCCCCAGCTCCAGGGGAAAAGGAGAACTCCCGGTGCTCCTGGGGCTTGGTCCTTCCCCTCCATCCCCAGAAGGGCCGAGCCTGCCCCCAGATCCAGCCCACGAGGGGAGCTCAGGGATTCACCCACCCCCTGCTCCGCAGTTTGGGCTTCAAGGAAGGACCTGGACAGAGCCCCTGGGGCTTTTCTGGGTCAGGATCACAGAGAGAAACTCTGCACTGGCACAGGGGGGCATTAAAGGCAGCTCTGGGAGCTTTTATCTCTGCCAGGGGTTGCCAGGGAAGGCTCTGGAGCTGCTGGGGAGGAAGGTTCTGCTCCGGGCACACCGGGCTGCTCCCGAAATCCTGGGAGGCTCTTACAGAATTAATGCAATTAATAAGTGAAGTATGAGAACCCCTAAGCAGGCAGGGATTGGAGATTGCTGCTAAGCCTCCAGGATTTGAGTCGGGCTCAGAGCTGATCTTCAGGTTTAACCTGGAAAGCCTCAGGCCTGCTGGGCTCGAGGAACGGGCTCCAGGCAAAGGAATTCATCCTGCAATTCCCCAAAATCCTGCAGGCAGGGGGGCTGTGCTGGGGATGGGACCCCAGGTCAAGTGGGGCTTCAAGGGTCAGCCCCAGCCTGGTTGGGGATCAGAGAATCCTGGAATGGTTTGGGTGGGAAGGGACCTTAAATCCCGTCCCATTCCCATCCCCACCATGGCAGGGACACCTCCTGCTGTCCCTCAGTGCTCCAGCCTGGCCTTGGGCACTGCCAGGGATCCAGGGGCAGCCACAGCTGCTCTGGGCACCCTGTGCCAGGGCCTGCCCACCCTCCCAGGGAGGAATTCCTTCCCAATTTCCCATCCAACCCCACTCCCTTCCAGTCTGAAGGGGCCGATGGAGCACTGGGCATCCCTGATGGATGCACACCCAGGGCTGCACCATCACTTTTCTATCAGAGATCCATACAACAATTAAAGCCAGAGGACTGAGGGCATTTCCAAGAAGCCATCCAAGCTCCCACAGCCACAAACAGGAGTAGGGAGAAGTCAGAGTAATAATGAACATAAATATAACCTGGCTTTAGTGAGCAGTAAACAAAAGCCATCCATGTAATGACTTCTGTCCCTGCACAGAGCAGCTGGGTGGCCTCTCAGTTGAGCACAAACCCCTGAGAAAAGCTGCTCCAGAACAGGGAATATTCAGTCACCTGACAGCAGCATTTCTCACAGCCCTTTGCCCTCCTGTTCATTTACTCCCCAAGCCTACAAAGGGCAGCAGGCATTGAACACCCATCCAGCTGTGGGCACCTCTGACACCTCCCTGAGCAGCTCAGCCACCCCACAGCTGTGGGCTGATGCCAGGAAAAGCCCTGGGATGGGAGCTGGAGCCCTCCTGGCTGTCCCTTACCCACACCACGTTGTTGTTGACCGAGGAGCTGGGCCCGAAGCTGCTGTTGTCCAGCTGTGGGGACTCTGTGCTGCTGCTCAGGGGGGACCTGGCAGGGTCCTCAAAGTCCAGCAAGTTCCCTGTGGCTGCTGCTGTGGGCAGAGCAGAGAGGGAATGAGGGGAGAGGAGCAGAGGCACAGCCAAACCTTCCTGCAGGAGCACAAAGGGCTGCACCCAACCCCTCCAGGATGGCCCATTCCTACCCCCACGGCAGCCCCAGGCTGGATTATCCCCATGTGCCACCCTTTGGGAGAGATTCCTCCAGTCCTGAGCCTTCCCAGGAAGGAGCAGGATGTGCCAGCCTGGAAGCAAGCCCAGTTTAATGCTATTTTTCTCTGTGCCAAATCCTCTTATCTCCATGGCCAGCACGGAGGAGGGATTAGCCTCTTGTCCCACTTCTCCCTGCCCTGCCCTGCCCTTTGGAGGCAGCAGAGGACCCAGGGCCAGGCCCCAAATCGTGAGGGGACTCATAATTTAATTGTATTTCACACATCCCCCACTCCCTCAGGTGAGAGTCTGGGGTCTGGCACAGCCCCAAACCCGAGCTGGGCAGGTGCAGATCCAGGCTGAGCTCCTAAGGACATGACAGCCAATCTGCCTGGGGCAGGGGTGAACAGGTTTGGGGTGGCAGCAGGGGGTGTTTGAGGGGGAGAAGGAAGCACTCAGCTGGCAGCCAGGAACCCTGAAGGGTTGCTCCTCCCGGCCTTCAGAGCCCTCCCAGGAGCTTGTCCTGCTCAGGGAAAATCCTTCGGGCTCTTCCCTGCCCTGTTCAGGGAAAACTCCCCATTCCTCAGGCTGTTCCCTGCCCTGTTCAGGGAAAATTCCCCCTCCCTCAGGCTGTCCCCAGCCCCCAGCACAGCCCTGCTGTGGTGGCTCACGTGTGACAGGAGCTTCTGAGCAGGGGCTGCTGGTCCCTTCTGCTTCCAGGATGGACCTTTCCCGCTTCTCCTTCTCTGCAAAAGAAGGAAAGCCCATCACTGCCTGGCAGCTTTTAGGGAGGAGGGACAGGGGCAGCTCGGCCAGGGCACCTCTGGGTGCTTTTATCATCTCATGGAAGATGAAATCCCAGCAGTGCCAGGGCTCTGAGGCACCTCAGCAGGAAAGGAGCACAGCCCAAAGCTGGCTGGATTTACAGGGAAACCTGACAATCTGGGAGGCCGGGGGAAAAGGCCCCTGAAAGCTGGAAGAACACCAAAGGCACCCCCTGAACGTGAGGAGGGGATACAAAGCTCACCTTCCTTTGCTGCCTGCCAGAACTCAAAGGCGATTTTGAAGGCCTGAGCCACGGTGAGGGTGACAGCCTGAGCCTGCAGGGGACAGGGAGGCAGGACATTAATGGGGCTGCTGGGGACTGTGGTCACTCTGTGGCTCTGCAGAGCGCTGTGAACCTGGACCTGAGCAGCCCCTGCTGCTGCCAGAGCCATCAGACACTGACGGGAGCAGAGGCTGGCTCCGGGCAGGACACGTCCCCAGGTGCTGGGGAAGGAGGGGGAGGAAGGACAGGGATGTCCAGGGATGTCACAGGGATGTCACAGGGGTGTCACACAGGGAGCTGATGGATGGGGAGGAGCAGCTGCCCCTGAGTGTGACCCAAACCCAGCCCCATCCCGCAGCTCCCCGAGGCTCCAAACGCTGCAGCTGCCGTGGAGAGCACCCAGAACCACCAACATCTGCCAGGGATCAGCCCTGGGAGGGCTCAGCAGGGACACCCCAGCGTGGCCACGGGCTCCAGGATGCTCTGAGGGCGGCTCTGTCCCGTGAGGGAACAGGGAACTGCTCCCAAAGCTGAGTTTGTTTTACCAAGCTGTGAATGGAACACACCCAGAGCCGGGGTGGAGCCTGCATGGGGGGGGGCACACCCAGGACACAGCCAAAAAACCCCAGAAAAACCCCCAAAACCCAGCCAGGGGGGCGAGGAGACCCCCAAAGCCATCAGTGCCAATTAAGGCTGGGAAGCAGCAGAGCTCATTTGAATGTCAGAGCTATTTACATCCTTGATGGAAGTGCAAATGCTTTATGGCAAAAAACCCCTTAAATATGGTAATTAAGTATGAAACTCCTCACAGCTGTTTACAATTTAAGCTGTCACATCTGAATCAAGTTTAATAGACCCAGCCACCGTTGAGAATTACCCAGGAACTAAAAATATGGACTAATTATATGCCAGTGACTGGGAGCTGTGGTGCAGCCAGGAACCCTGCCCTGGGGAGGGCTGGCTCCCAGGCTGGGAGCAGGGATCACCTCACCAGCAGGACCCTCCTGTGCTTTATAAACCAGGAAAGAGGAAATTATTCCCCGTTTTTGGCCGCACAAGGCTTTGGAGAACTTTATTTGGAGGGGGTTGCACTGAGCTGATGTAGCACTGAGATAATTCTTTCAGCAGCAGGAAGATTTAAATTTTAATTTGCAGAGCGAGGCTTATCTTGGCCGTGCAAGGACGGGAGCACACGCTGTGCAAAGGAGAGACAACTTGTAGCTCCCATTATTCTCTCCAAGGGAAAAAAAACGAGCTGGGAGAGAGGCACAGAATGTTAACAGAGCCCTGGGGGCACGGGGGTGCTGCTGAGGACCAGGCTGGGATGCACAGGGTGACCCCCAAAGGGGAGCTGGGACATCCCATTGCCCACCAGAGCCCTGCAAGAGGGCCTGACCTGCCCCTCCTCTCCCCTACAGCCCCTTCCTGGCACAGGGAGGGGCTCAGTCCCACCTCTGGCTCCACCAGAGACCCCCAGGGCTCTCCCCTCTCTCTTCACCAGCTCCCTGCCCATCCTGAGCACTGAACCAGCAGGAGGAAATCCCAGGAGGGTTCAGAGCCAGAGCCAGGCTCTTCCCACACCCAGATCTCTGCCCTGAGTCCCATCCCCAGCACACAGAGGGGTCTCCCGTGGGGAGGACACGGCCCCAGCTACAAAGATGCCACTAAAACTTGTCCATGGAGCCTCCAGGGCCGGGCCAGGAGCATCCCTGATGGGAACCTGGAGCTGCTGCTGGGTGCCCCTCCTGCCAAAGCCCCTCTGCCCACCAGCCTGGGGAGCTCCAGCAGCACAGGAGGGGGATGTGGGGCAGGGCAGGGCCCCAGAAGCCAGGACTGCAGCTGGGATGGGGCTTTCAGGTGCTGGTGCAGGGTCAGCTCCTCTCAGCCTCACCCCAGAGAGGCTTCCCCAGCCAAGACAAGAGGCTGGATCCAGCCTGGAGCCAAAAGCCAGGATGAGCTGCAGGGTACCAGCAGCAGGAGGGACTCTGGGAGCTCTCCCTGGGCCCCATCTCAGCCCTGCAGCCTCTCTCTGCCTCCTCCTCCTCCTCTCCCCCAGCCCAGTCCCCCTGCACTGACCATTTTCCTCTTGGTGCAGAGGAAGGCGTGGCACTCCAGGTTCTCATTGAGCTGGTTCTGGGCAATGTAGGCAAACACTTTATCGTGGGTCTTGTCTGCTGTGCAGTAGGAAATCCTGGAAGACACAACCAGGGCTCTGAGCTGTGGGGAGAGGCTCCAAACCCTCCTGGGGGCTGCCAGCAGGACAGGGAGCCACACGGGGAGCACAGCGGGGCTTGGGGACAACGTCCCGGAGTGGAGGAGCTGCTGGCAGGGGCTGGGCAGGAGGAGAGGCCGGGTTGGGCAGGAGGAGAGGCCGGGTTGGGCAGGAGGAGAGGCCCCAAACCCACCTGTAGATGGAGACGTTCTCGATGAGCTCATTGGTGCTGCTGTCGTTCAGGATGATGCCCCGGGGTGACACCTTCAGAGTCACCTTCTGCAGCTTCTTCCCGCTTGCTTTTGCCTTTGGGGAGGAAAAGAGGGGAGGGCAAGCCCCAGGCTTCCAAGGCTGGCACATCCCGGGGTGTGTGAGCAGCCCACCGTGGGGCAGAGCCCTCGTTAACCCTTCCCTTCCCCGCAGCACAGACTTGTGCTGGTGCTCACCAGGCAGGGCCACAGGAGCTGTGCTGGGAGCAGGATGGGCCTGGCCAATGTGGGCTCCCAGGCTGTGCTGCCAAACCCCCCTCCAGGGGCTCAGGACATTGATTAAAACCAGAATTTTATGTGCCACGTTCTCTTATTCGCTGTCCTGGTGCTTCCAGCCCGCAGCTCACACTCAGCTTCCCTCCAGAAGAAATAATCCAGCCAGTTCCAGGCTGGAATCCTCAGCCCCACTCCCTGGGGACCTCCAAGCCATGCCCAGAGTGCTCCTGCCCCTCTGAGGCTGCCCCAGCCCCGGGGCTTTGTGCAAGGGCTCCACTCCCAGGAAGGGCTCTGCCAGCAGCTCCCGTTCCGTGCAGCGATTCCCTCCTTCCCTGGTCCAGCTCAGCCCGTGCCAGGAGAGGATCCAGCGCTCCCCACCCCATTGAGCTTTACGAGGCTGAACGGCCCAGCTGGGGCTCTGCCTCATTCACTTTTACAAGGGCTTAAAGAAGCGTTAATTTACCCGGAGCCTGCTGAGCCGGGGAGGCTCCGAGCTGGAGGAGGGCTGGGAACCGGGGGGATGGCTGGAAATGGGCTGGAGGAGGGCTGGGAACCGGGGGGATGGCTGGAAATGGGCTGGAGGAGGGCTGGGAAGCAGAGGGATGGCTGGAAATCCGTCCCTCTGAGGTTACAGTGGGACAGTGGCTGCGCTGTCCGGCTCCATTCCCCTCTTAACCCTCCAAACCCCAGGAAGGAAAGCCCAAAACGGTGCTGGCCATGCTCCAAACCCTGTCCCTGCCTTGGGGGCAGGCTGACTGCAGCAGGTCAGAGCCTTCTCACACACTCAGGGTCACCCAGGCTTATCACGGCGAGCCAGAGCTCAGCCACGCACCAGCCTTCCCCAGCGTGCCCCGTGCCAGAGCCTGGGCTGATCCCCAGGGCTTCCCATGGAGCTGCAACTGTCTGCACTTCCACCTGCACCTCTGCAGGGGCTGGAGCTGCAATCCCAAACCCCCAGTCCCAGCTGCAGCTCTGAAGCTGTTCCCAGTGAGACTCCTCAGAGGATCAGGGCCAGCAGGGCCACTCAGGGACACTCACGGTGGCCACGATCCGTTTGACAGCAGCTGCAGAGAGCTCCTCTCCCTTGGGCTGCTCCACCAGGGTCATGCCCATGTACTTGAGGCTGAAGAGCATCCCCTCCAGCAGCGTCTCCCGCGTGTCCGTCCAGTTCTCGGGCAGCTCTGCGGACACAAGGGAGGCTCTTGGGGTCACACACGCAGAGGAACCTCCCCGGGGGTTCAGCTGCTGCCTGGACCCCCCGTGCTGGGAGCTTGGAGGAGGAGATGGGGCTGTGAGAGGAGGCAGCAGCGCTCCAGCCACGAGGAGTTCCCGTGGGAGCCTCCCCTGCAGCCCCTGCAGCTCTCCAAGGCAGCAAAACCAAATCCCAAAATGCTTTCCACGAGCCACAGCAAAGAGCAGCAACGCTTTGGGAGCCACCAGTTTAACTGGGAGCCCCCAGCCCCACGGCAGAACCGAGGGGACCCCAGGGCAGGGCTCGGTGCCACCTGCTGACCCTACAAAGCATCACCTACACAGGGAGGGTAAGATGGGATTTGCTGCTAAGCCCGGGTGGGTGAGGAGCTGTGACCGGGCACATCAGTCACCTACAGCCCCGAGGAGAGGCCTCTGCTCTCCCCCTGCAAACCACCTCTGCCCTGAACTGCTGGGGGGGCTGGAAGGAGGCTGCTAAACACAGGGACAGCCGTGGGACCAAGGTGGAAGTCAGGGGGGTGTTCCCAAGGCTGAAATTCCACCGCAGGAGCCAAGCGCCAGACACGGGGCTGGCACCCCGGCATGGGCAGCTCGTGCTGAAGGACAAACCACAGCCCTGGGGAGGAATGGGGCTCCCAGAGACAAAACACAGCCCTGAGGCTTGAACTCGGCCTCCCGGAGGCCGTGGGGACAAACTCCAGAGCTCCGTGCACACCTGCGGGGCTGCGGGGATGCTGCGCACCCGGCACGGCCCCGGAGCCACCCGCGGTGACTCAGGCTCCCTGCGGAGGCAGGATGGGAGATAAGCCATAAAAAACCTGCCGCCACTCCCAGGCTGAGCCCTGGGACACGGCTCCGGCTGGAGAGGGGAGGGAGGGGTCCCCAGGAGGGCGGGGGTCTCCCCCAACACACCTGGAGAGGGCAAGAAACAGCCCAGGACAGGTGGGGGGCTGTACTACTGCAGCATCCCAGCTGGAAACGGAGCCTGCCAGGATTCCTCAAAAGCCAGGGGTGCTGCTTGTCCCCCAGGTGTGGCTCGTGTGCCAAGGATGGGCACTGGTCCCCCCAGTCCCTGAGCCCGGGGACCCCCCGATGCCACCTGCAGCGTGGCCCCGGGCACCCGCAGCTCCCGGCACGGGAACCAAGCGGTTTGAACGCAGCCACCGAGGTGCCCTCGGGGAGGAAGGGCAGGAGGGCAGCCCGAGGCCAGCGGCACTGCCCTCACATCCCATCCCACAGCTCGGGGACAGCGGCACTGCCCGCACATCCCATCCCGCACATCCCACCCCGCACATCCCATCCCAGCCCGCACATCCCATCCCATCCCGCACATCCCGTCCTCCGCCACCACCGCCCCGAGGGCACCGCGATCACCCAGCACAGGGCACGGGGGGAGGTCTGCGAGGTCCCAGCGCCTCGAGGGACATCCCTGCCGGGCAAGGCCACGCGGAGCAGCCCCCCCGAGCTGTCACACAGCCCCCCAGCTGTCCCCAAGCCAGCCCCGTCCGTGTCCCGCTGCTGCTTATCCCTAATCCCAGGTGCAGCACGCCGGGTCAATCCCATCGGATCAGCCACAGCCACAAGTTCGATGTCGCCTCGGGGGGTGCGGGGTGGCCCCCCCTGGCCCGGGCAGGGGCCGGGTGGCCGCTCGCCACGGGGCCATCGATCGTGTGACGAAGCCAGCAGCGGGACGAGGTCACCAAGTGCCCGCCGGGCTCCAGCCCTTGTGCCGGGCTGGGGGACAGGGACACGGGCACAGGGACACGGGCACAGGGACACGGGGACACCGCTCCCCGCTGCCCGGGGAAAGGGGCGCAGGGAAGGGCGGCCGCGATGGGGCGGCGCGAACCGCGCGGCTGAAAAGTGCGGCTAAAAGTGAAACAAGAGCTGCGAGCGAGACCCAAAGTAGAGCAGAAAAGGAGCGCGGGGAGCTGGGAGAAAGGGCAGAGAGCGGACGGCGAAAAGCAGAGCGAGGAGAAGGTGCAAAGAGACGGGAAAGTGTGCGCGGGGCCCGGGGAGCGCGGAGAGGAGGGCGGGATGCGGGACAGGGGGGTGCGGGGAGGGGGAAAGGGGCTCCGGCTCTCACTCTTGTGCCGCCCGCCGGCCCACGAGGGTTTGTGGACGCTGGGGCTCCTCAGCAGGGCCCGACCCGCGGACTTGAGCGCGTCCATCCCGGCCCGGCCCGGCCCGGCCCCGCCGCAAACTTTCCCTCGGCGCCAGCGCTGACCGCGTCCGGGGGCGGGGCCATGCTAATGAGGCGATGACGTCAGTGTGCCACGCCCTGTGCCACGCCCACCCCGCGGCCCGGGGGCCCCAAAGCTCCGCGGGGACCCCAAAAACTCCGCGGGGACCCCACAAACTCCGCGGGGACCCCCGGGGCCGACCGCGCTCCGGGGAGACCGAGANCGCTCGCCACGGGGCCATCGATCGTGTGACGAAGCCAGCAGCGGGACGAGGTCACCAAGTGCCCGCCGGGCTCCAGCCCTTGTGCCGGGCTGGGGGACAGGGACACGGGCACAGGGACACGGGCACAGGGACACGGGGACACCGCTCCCCGCTGCCCGGGGAAAGGGGCGCAGGGAAGGGCGGCCGCGATGGGGCGGCGCGAACCGCGCGGCTGAAAAGTGCGGCTAAAAGTGAAACAAGAGCTGCGAGCGAGACCCAAAGTAGAGCAGAAAAGGAGCGCGGGGAGCTGGGAGAAAGGGCAGAGAGCGGACGGCGAAAAGCAGAGCGAGGAGAAGGTGCAAAGAGACGGGAAAGTGTGCGCGGGGCCCGGGGAGCGCGGAGAGGAGGGCGGGATGCGGGACAGGGGGGTGCGGGGAGGGGGAAAGGGGCTCCGGCTCTCACTCTTGTGCCGCCCGCCGGCCCACGAGGGTTTGTGGACGCTGGGGCTCCTCAGCAGGGCCCGACCCGCGGACTTGAGCGCGTCCATCCCGGCCCGGCCCGGCCCGGCCCCGCCGCAAACTTTCCCTCGGCGCCAGCGCTGACCGCGTCCGGGGGCGGGGCCATGCTAATGAGGCGATGACGTCAGTGTGCCACGCCCTGTGCCACGCCCACCCCGCGGCCCGGGGGCCCCAAAGCTCCGCGGGGACCCCAAAAACTCCGCGGGGACCCCAAAACTCCGCGGGGACCCCCGGGTCCGACAGCGCTGCGGGGACACCGAGACCCGGCCACACCCGGCGGCTCTGGGTGCCCCCCAAAATCGGGGGCTGCTGCTTCTCCCCACGGATCTTCCCCTCTGGAGACCCCCCAGCCACCCCCAGCCCTATATGGATCCCCACTTTCCCAAAGGGGTGGCCACATTCCCCACTCAGATTCAGGGCAAGGAACCCCCTCCCAACTGCCCCATGACCCCAAAATCACCTGAAAAAAGTTGTGACCTCAAAAAAGTTGTGTTTGTCCCGTGGGGGGTTTGGTGCCCCCCACTCTGGAAGGGTGGGATGTTTGGATTCCCTGAGCGATGGAATTCAGCCTGAGCCCTGCGTGTCACCAACTGCTCCCAGCTCGGCCTGCCTGTAATTGAATGGAAGATTAAGGCCCTCCCAGGCTCTCCGAAATTAAAGGGATAATAACGAGGAGGTTAAACCCCCTATTTGGGATTTGGAGAGTGATGCCTCCCAAAGCCTGTTATTCACAGAAACATTTGTGTAATTGAAAATCCCCTTTTTGGTTTGATTTTACTGTTCCCCTCTCCTGTTTGTAGCTGGGAGCTGAGGCACAGGAGTCACACCAAGTTCCTCTCCTCCCTGGGACACAAACCCAGGTGAGGGTGAATCCAAAAATCCCAGTCTGAACCAGGATGGAGCCACTGGTCTGTCCCCATTTAGTGCCTGGTTTGAATCTGAGCACAGGAGGGTGAGCTGGGAACGGTGACCAACACTGGAAAGGAGAAACTTCCTGGAGCTCAGAGCACACAAACACCAAAAATCCCCCAAAATCGCTGCATCAGGAACAAATTCCAGCACTTCCACAGCTCCTGCTCTGTGCAAAACTCCCTGTAAGCATCTCTGCTGATGGGAAGCTCCCTCTGAGATCTGGAAGTTGCAGGGGTTTGAGCTGAGCTCAAATGTTTGTGTAAATCATGGGTGAGCTCAGCTTCCCCCCAGCAGCCCTCACTGCACTGGGGGGGTTCCACTTCCCGTAGCTGGGAAGTTCAGGCAGAGGCCTTGGCCATCAATTATTGATCAAATATTGATCAGTTATTGGGCCAGGCTGGAGAGACACCCTGCAGCTGTGCCCAGAGCTGGGATTTACCTTCCTGCTTCTGTATTTTGCATCCCCACTGGCTGAACACATCCCTCCCCCTGCTCCTGCCCTGCCCAGCTCCGCTGCTGCTGCTGCTGCCCACGGGGTCACCATCCCAAAGGGGACAGAGCCTCATCACTCCTGCTGCCACCATCCCCTGGCTGAGCTCTGCAGCTCCTCTTGGGGTGTCCCCCTGTTCCCCTGGGGGTTTATTGCTGAGAGCCCCGGGGCGCTGCTGCCTCATCCGGCGGAGTTTTCCCGCTGAATCCATCCAAGGGCTCGGACGTGGCCCCCTGGAAGTCACCCCTGGAGTGTGAAATGTCCCTGCCGTGGGCAAAACCCGCGGTTGTCACCTCCCCCGGGAAGGCAGCTCCAAAGTGCTGCTCCACACCCATTTCCCTGGCTGGGATTCCAGGCTTTCCTCCAGGAGGAGAAATCCCGGGACAGGCGGGTCCCGAGGACCAGGGAAGCAGAGTCAGATTTATTTCTTTATTTGTTTTTTATTTCACGGACTCCGAACCCCCGGCAATTAGAGCCTGGCTTAAACCCGCCAGCAGGAGATTTAATGTCTCTTACCAAGCTCCATCTGTGAACCAGCCCAGCCCTGCACACTTTGGGGTACCTTAAATAAATCTCATTATTTTTGTGAAGATCTGCACGGGATTTGCTCGGAGCCCCGTCCCAGCTGCTTCCCGTGCCTCCAAAAACCTGGCACCGGAGGAGCAGCCGGGTTTAGCCCTGGCAGCGAACTGAGGACGGGAAAAACACGCTCCGTGCCAGCTGCAGGAGGCAGGAGGAGCCTCGCACTCCCTGACACGGAGCCGCAGCCCCTTCCCCGCGGTGAAAAACGCCCTTGTGACCCGAGGGGGCCGGGCCGGAGGGATGAGGGATGGAAAATGCACCCCAGCACCGCAGGAATGCCACAGGAGCCGAGGGTGCCCTGGATGCAGGGCAGGGATCCATCCCGGGAGCAGAAATCCCGGGCATCCCCTCAGATCCCCCTCATCCTCAGCCTCTTTCTTGGGGCTATTGCAGCTTTTTAAACCTTTTGAATTATTCACCAGCAGCGAACCAAAACAAAACGTTTGGAGACAGCTCTTCTGAAATGTTCTGCTTGAAAAAAAAAAAAAAAAAACCCAAACAAATCCAAAACATTCATCCAGGCACTGCCAGCCCCCCGTCATTCCCAGCTGCATTCCTGTTCATCCCAAGGGCTGGAGGATTTTTGCAGGGACAGCCCGGCATTTGGGGCTGCCCGTGCTTCGGTGTGCTTTGAAAAGCGGCCGTGAATTTGTGTCTCGGGCAGGGTTTAAGCTCCTCCACCTCCCCACACACCCGAGCCTCTGGGGCTGCCCTGGGCCCAGCATCCTCCCCTGGCAGAGGTAAAATTTCCCTTTGGAAATAATCCCAGTGCTGAGGTGAGGAGTTTATCTGGGAAAAGCCTGCAAACCCCCATCTCTCGATTTTTGTGCATTTCCTTTGAAAAAGGTTCCATCCTCTTCCCATCCCCTCAAGGGAGCTGCGGGCTCATTCCCCATCCTCTCCTCTGCCACCCTTTGCTGCCCTGGGCGACGTTTCCCTGCCGGGCTGGAGTGAAGGTGGGCGAGGGAACTTCCCGGGGTGCCAAGGGGGTGACCCCGATGTGTGAGGATGACCCAGGAGCTCCCCGTGCACCCCACACCCGGCTCGCTTCTCCAGCACAGCCATTTCCCAGTTTTCCCCTGCAGAAACCCCTCGGGGCTGCCTTTTGTCCCCCTCCCCGTTCCATCCCTGCCTTTAGGATGGGATTTCTCTCTCTCCAAGCTGCTTTTTTCTCCCCTCCGGCCCCGCAGCGCCAGGGGCAGATTTTGGTGCTGCCGGTGTCTCTCCCACATCCAGGCTGTGCCAGAACATCGAATTTAAGGTGCAGACAGGAACAAAGGCAGCGAGGCTGTTCCAGAACAACAGATGGGCAGTGCCTGTGCTGTTCTGGTTGGGCAGATTTTGGAGCTAATAATAATTGTAAACATCTCTCTGCACCGTGTTTAATCCCGATAATCTCCCTGCCCTGCAGCCCGGATTGTTGTTCGCCGTGTGTGCCGAGGCTGCTCTGGTGCCTGGGATATCCCTGAGGTGTAACCAGCATCCAGCAGCGATTCCAGCAGGGATTCCAGCCCCCTTTCCGTGGAGAAGGGGCAGGGCTGGGGCAGTGTGAGAGGTGCCAGCCAGTTCAAATGGAAAATAAACGGGACTGCGGAGGCCGAGCAGGCAGAGGTCACATTTTAGTGCTGGCTCTGCTCTGGGTGGGCTTTGAGCTCTAGCAGGATCCTGTTCTCACAAGCCCTGCAGTTTCACACAGCCCCCAGGGTGATGCTATCAGGTTACAAGCCTCCCTCTCCATTAAAACACGAGGTTTCGGGATTTTTGTGGTTGGAAATATGAAGAACACGAGTTCAAAAATCCACACAGCAAGCAGAGAAATATGACTTTTTTTCTTTTTCTTTTTTTTTTTTTTTTTTAAATCTCTGGATCCGGGGGAGGAGCTGACTCTGGAGTTTGGAGCTTTAAATAGAAAAAAAACTGGGATCTGTTCACGTGGCTGCAGAGCTGGGCCCTCCCCGTGCTCGGGTCCAGCTGCCCGGAGGGAAGGGCGGGCACTGACCACTCCAGAAAGTCACCAAATCCCTTTCTGGAAGTCTTTGCTGGCTTCTCTTTTTTTATTTTTTTTTTCCCCTACTGTGGCAAAGCCAACGATTTGCTCAGCTTGAAGCCCCTGGCAGAGCTGAGAGCAGGACCAGGATGGGGACAGGGTTTGTGACTCTACTCAAGAGGAATCAGAGGGAGAAATCAGACAAATTTAATCAATTTTTACACGGAGAGCAGGATGGGAGCAGCTTGGGCCTACAGCTGATTTTTCCTTTGGATTCAGCAGCACTGGCTCCATCCCTAAAACCACAATTCCCAGGGCAAGGCAGGCACCAAAAAGTTCATTAAAATAAAGGGGTTGAAAGACCACCTTTGCCTGGCACAGATGACTGAAAGGGCCAGGCAGAACCCCAGGCATTTATTCCTGGAGTTTTCCCCTGCTCTCCAATAATTTAAATTTCTGCATTCATTAACAGAGCATTACCAATTCCCAGCATTCCTGCTCGCCCATTCCCTCTCCCGGATGGGATCTGGATTTATTCCTGCACAGCTTCTCTGCCCCCTCTTTAATGCTTAACTCTCCTCCCAAGGCTCGTGGGTCACCAGAGTGGCTGCCCTGGGCATCCCCAGCCCTGGATGGGGAAGGAACAGCCCCATTCCCAAATCCAATCCTGGATTTGCCTCCTGGGTTGGCTCCACCTGCAGCCCCCTCTCCCCCTGGCTCAGGCACGAGGTTGTCATGAGGGGACACCAAGTTTACCACAGCCCATTTTTATATATATATATATATTTTTTTTTTTTTATTATTTTTAATTTTATTTTTCCACTGTCTTCTTCAAACAAGAAGGGGAATTGTGTTGGGAACATCGAAAGCATCTTAAAACCGAGGTGACATTGTCGCTGCTGGTGCTTCCATGGCAACCTGCGTTTGTTTCTCGGAGCTGTTCCATGACAATTAATAAAAACCTCCCCTGCACGTGGGCCCTGCTCCGAGCCCTGGCACAGCTTCCCCAGGTCACGTGGAGTTTTCACACCAAGGAACCAGAAAATGGAACTTTTCTGGCCCGTTCTGGTCGCTGGGCCACCTGATGATGCTCCAGGAAAATCCTCAGGCCGGGCAGAATTTCCCCTCCCGGGTTCCCTGCCTGCTCTGGGGCGGTTCAGCTGCTGTGGGGTCAGGGATGGGGTCACCCAGCAGAGCAGAGCCTGCAGACCTGGGGGCTCTGATCCTGCCAGAGAATATTCCCCACGGGAAGAGGAGCAGGCTCTCAGCACCCGGACAGGGATGGCCAAGGAAAATTCAGGTGCAGGAAGCCGTGGCTTGGGAATCCCGAGGTGTTTCTCCACAGTTTTAGCTCCAGCCAGAAGCCAGGGGGGGTTTGCTGCTCCAGCCTTTCCGGGGATCCATAAAACCAAGTGCTGGGACCCAACAGAGCCATCAAACCTCAGTGGCAGTGCCCCAGGAGGAGGAGGAGGAGGAGCAGGGCTGAGCCCCGGGGTCCTGGCTGAGCTCCAGCTGCGATAATTCTGTCCTGCCAAGCTCCGTCTCTCCCTGCAGCTCCAATTGGACACGGGGCCTGGAGGGTTTGGTTTTTTTTTTATCTGTGAGATGCATTCCTGGCCCTTTTTCCTGCTGACCAGACTCTTGGAATAAAATAAAGAAAACCCTCAAAATCCCAATTTCCCACTTAAAGCCTGGGAGGAATCAGGCAGCCCAGGCTCTGCCAGGTGAGCTGCCCAGCAGGGAGCACAGAGGGAGCATCGAGGGGCACGGACGGGATGGTGGGAGGGGGAGAGCCCGGCCGGGGCTGTGCCCGGCTGGCATTCGGGGGCTGCGGAGGCTGCGGGGTGGCTCTGGCAGGGCACAGCCACAGCTGCCAGCAGCAGAAGGGGCACCCAGGGCGGCTGGAAGGTGCCCACAGCCCCGGGACCCGCCGTGAGCGGGGCGCTGGTGGGGCCGGGCAGGGCTCGGGGTGGGGTTTGCGGTGTCGGAGCCCCTCCGGAGCTTCCCCCGGGGGTCGCACCCGGGCAGCGCCGGCGGCTGCGCTCAGAGCCCTCGGAGCAGCCCGGAGCTGCAAAGCCGGGAGCCGAAATCAACCCCGGGAGCCGAAATCAACCCTGGGAGCAAAAATCCCGGCAGCCAAAATGAGCCTCGGGAGCCAAAATCAATCCTGGGAGCCAAAATCCCGGCAGCCAAAAAGAACACCAGCAGCCAAAATCCCGGGAGCCAAAATCAACCCCGGGGGCCGAAATCAACCCTGGGAGCAAAAATCCCGGGGGCCAAAATCATCCCCGGGAGCCAAAATCAAGCCCAGCAGCCAAAACCAGCCCCGGGCCCGGAGCTGCTCCCCTGAGGCTGCCCGGGAGCATCCGAGGGGATGGGGAGATCCCAGGGGAGCCGATGGGCTTCCCGGATAAATTCCCGGCTCCTTCACACAAGAAGAAGCGATGTTCAGATGTCGTGGTTTGGAAAAAAAGGGATTTTTTTCCAGCCTGCGGGGCTGGGGAAGGCTCGGGATTTGCTCTCCAGGCTCATCCAAGGCGTCCTGAGCCCTCTCGTGGCTGTCGGGGACAGGACACAAAGGAAATTCCCCTTCAGTTTTTTATTGGAAGGAGATTTTTTTTTGTTTTCGGAGCGCAGAAAATCCATCTCGATAAGAAACTGTTCGGAGCGGCTCCCGGGCACGGGAATGGCAGCTCCGGGAAATGCCGAAAGGAACCTTTTTTTTGGTCTCTCTCGGAGTCAGTTTTTTCCAAGGTGCAATTCCAAGGTGCTGAAGGGGAGGTGGGGGCAGGCAAACAACTTCCAAACGTGAATTAAAAGGAAAGAAAAAGCGGGAAAAGGAGAAAAATGAATAAAAGGGGGGGGAAAAAAGGAAGAAAGGGGAAAAAAGGGCAAACAAGCCCCGAGTTTGATCCGAGGAGAGGGGGCCTTGGAGGAGGCAGATCTGGAAGGGATTCTCCAGTTGAAGGAAATATCTCTGGGAAATATTCAAAGCAGAACCACCAATTCTGCTCCACCTGCAGAGAGGAGAAACCCCGAGGTACCAAATCCATCCCACACTGACCCTGCCCTTCCCTGGCCTTTGGATTTTCCCGGCTGGAAAAATCTTCTGGGTGCCTGAGTTTCCCTCTGGAGCTGCCCCCAGAGCCCCGGGGTGCCCCTTCTGCACAGCCAAACTCCCCCATCCCACCCTGCAGGCAGAATTCCTGACGAGCCATTAAGAGATTTTTCCATTCCAGACACTTCAATATTTAAAGATCCAGGGCTTGGCTGGGAGATTTGATGCTTGAACGGGCTCCTTGCACTTGTCCCGGTGCCTGCAGGGTTTCCCACCTTCCCTGCAGGAACAATTCCATTGGGGTTGGGTGGGAGATGCAAGGGGATGTGTAAAAAAATTCAAAATTTATCCAGGAAATAATAATAATTAAATAAAATAATCCGTGTGTGTGTCGCAGTGGTGGTGGCATCATAATAAAAACAGTAATAATAATAAATCAAATAAAATTAAAATAAAAATGTTTAAAAATAAAACATAAAAAAAAGAAATAAAAATAGTAATAATAATAATAATTCTTCCTCAGGGAAGTCCTGGCAGTGGCTCCAGCAGGATCCTGGGATAGAGGAGGCTGGAATTTCCTGGTTCCTGAAGGATTTTACCTGGAGGCCAAATGCAGCCCAGGAGCCAAAATCGAGGTCATTCACCCCAAATCCAACTGCAGGAGTGCCAATAAAAGATTTTACAACACAGAGAATTGGGCAGGAACAGAAAACCAGGGACCAGCTGCTCCTTCTTTGTCTGGAAGAGGAAAATGCTCAAACCTCCAAAGTGGCTTTGCTTTTGCAGGAAGAATGGAAAGGGCAGAGGCCAAACTTACAGACTTCTGCAGTTCTCAAGGAATTTAAATTTACCTGTTTTCCTCTTCTTTTAGAGCCCCCACACAGGGGAAGTTGCTAATTTTATAAAGGAACCCAAAACCCAGCTGCTCTTCCTCCTCCTTCACTGCTGCAAAAGGAACAACTTACCTGCAATAGGAACCCAAACGTGGCCTTTGTGCTTCTAAGGCAGGGCAGTAAAAAAGGCAAAAAAAAAAATTTAAAATGATTTGTTTTTATCTGCAAGAAAATGTTTATTCTTTGTAAACCCCACAGGAAAAAAAAGGATGCAGCCAAGCCCAAGGACTGAAATGGTGCCCGAGGGGCAGCAGAACAGGGGAGCCCCAACACAAAAATCAGTGCCAACATTCCCTGGTCTGCACAAGGATGGAAAAGCTCAGCCAGTGCTGAGCAGCACTTCCATGGGGAGTTACAGAGGGAGAGACTCCAAAAGGCAAAGGGCAGCAACATGCACACCTGGCTGGAGCTGGGGGCTGGAGCCCAGGGGAATCTCTGTGCCTGGAAGGAGGGAATTGGAATTTTTCTATTGACTTGAATGTCCCACTCCTTTTTTTTGTTGTTATTTTTTGTTGTTGTTGTTCCACGAGTCAATGTGACAATTTACACAATAATTTAAAAACAAAATTACTTTCTTTTCAGGACTTCCCAACTCCACTGCATCTTTGCAAAATCCTAAACCTGGGCTTGGATTTTCTCCTGGCTTCCCAGCCCTCCCAAACCCCCACCCCTCCCAAACTCTGACCCACTGCAGAAGCTGCCATTCAGACAGAAGGGGAGATAAAAGTGTGAATCANGACTTCTGCAGTTCTCAAGGAATTTAAATTTACCTGTTTTCCTCTTCTTTTAGAGCCCCCACACAGGGGAAGTTGCTAATTTTATAAAGGAACCCAAAACCCAGCTGCTCTTCCTCCTCCTTCACTGCTGCAAAAGGAACAACTTACCTGCAATAGGAACCCAAACATGGCCTTTGTGCTTCTAAGGCAGGGCAGTAAAAAAGGCAAAAAAAAAAATTTAAAATGATTTGTTTTTATCTGCAAGAAAATGTTTATTCTTTGTAAACCCCACAGGAAAAAAAAGGATGCAGCCAAGCCCAAGGACTGAAATGGTGCCCGAGGGGCAGCAGAACAGGGGAGCCCCAACACAAAAATCAGTGCCAACATTCCCTGGTCTGCACAAGGATGGAAAAGCTCAGCCAGTGCTGAGCAGCACTTCCATGGGGAGTTACAGAGGGAGAGACTCCAAAAGGCAAAGGGCAGCAACATGCACACCTGGCTGGAGCTGGGGGCTGGAGCCCAGGGGAATCTCTGTGCCTGGAAGGAGGGAATTGGAATTTTTCTATTGACTTGAATGTCCCACTCCTTTTTTTTGTTGTTATTTTTTGTTGTTGTTGTTCCACGAGTCAATGTGACAATTTACACAATAATTTAAAAACAAAATTACTTTCTTTTCAGGACTTCCCAACTCCACTGCATCTTTGCAAAATCCTAAACCTGGGCTTGGATTTTCTCCTGGCTTCCCAGCCCTCCCAAACCCCCACCCCTCCCAAACTCTGACCCACTGCAGAAGCTGCCATTCAGACAGAAGGGGAGATAAAAGTGTGAATCACAGCTGAAAAAAATAAAAAAACCCCAGAACTGCAGCTTTTATTAGGCAGCTTTACAGTCTCTCGTGTACAGAACATTGCACAGCTCCACCTTCACTCTCCTGGAGGGAGCTGGAGCCTTCCAGGGCAGACCCCCCGAGGTACAGAACACTGCTGAGTTTGGACCAAAATGAACAGAGGATGGAGGCTCCCAGTGAACACCCAATGACCAAGTGCAGGTTGCAGGAGGCTCTGTAATGAGCTTTGATACAGAAGCTGGATGACAGTGAAGGAGGGGGGAAAAAATAGTTTAAAACCATCAAGTTTCCTCTTGAAATGTCTTTTTCCCAAGGCACTGTGAACAAGACTGTTGAGCAATTCTCAATGACTAAAAAACACCAATGGGGATATAAATATTTCACACAACAACCACCAGCATGTCAGCAGCTATTCTTTATTCCTTCCCTTAAACAACGCCCCTGGAATTTGTTTGGTCCTTTGAGGGGGGGGAAAAAATCAAATTATCTTCTGCAACATCCACATGTTTGTATTTAATACATCTATAAATCAAAGCTTTGTTGGATTGTTTAACCCTTTCACTGGGAAAACTGAAGGGTTTCCCTCACTGTTTCTGGATGAATCTGCAAATCCAATTTGATCATTAAATAAAAAACCAAGGAGAAAGGGTTCAAAATCAAGCAAAGCCCTGTGGTTTTTTTTCAAGAGGAAACCATGCAAGAGTACGTAAAAAGGCAAAATTGGCTACTTGAAAACCAAGAATTGTTTTTTTAATGCGTTGGCCAAGGAAAATAAATCACAAAGTTCTGTGAAGTTTTCTAAAAATTTACAAGAAAAACTGATGGGCAGTTCTAGTCAATGCAGATGCTCTTTTCTCCTGTTGGAAATGACAACAAACACAGTCCCACACAAAACAACTTCATCTTGACTGCAAGAGAGCCCCGGGGGGCTCCTTCAGCCCCCAGGGCAGAGAGAACCTTGGCATTCATTTCTTCAGGGGCTGATAGACAGAGGCATTGGGGTCGAGTCCAGAGGGGCTGGGCTCCACAAATTTGGAAGAGTAATGTGGGGAAACAGGGCTCAGAGTGCTGGTGGCTGCAGTGTATGTGATGCTGGGCATGACTGCCATCACCTCTGCAATCTTCTGCTTCAGCTCCTTGATCTCCTGATCCTTCTGGATGATTTGCCCTGCAAAGAGCAAATGGCAGAGCTCAGAGCACAGCACTCGGCCTCCAGCAGCTCAAATCCTTCCCTTCTCCAGCCTGACACCCCTGAAATCCCCCCCTGTGCCCCTCCTGTGCTGTGCTCAGAGCTGTGTTTAATTATCTCTCATCACAGCAGAACAAAGCTCAACACTCCCTTTTAGAATTTTGCATTATTTGGATTCACAGCTGCACTTCCCCCAAAGATTATTTCTATTTAATCTCATTTTTCTGCCATTTTCTCTGCCTTTTTTCCATTCCCCTTCTCCAAACTCCTCACAAAAGCACAAGTATTTGTTTACAAAACCTGTTAATTTTCCAAATGATCCCATTCCCATCATTTTTCTCTGGGCTTTCACAACCCCACCACAGCAATTCCTGAAACCAGGTGAAGAAAAAAACCCACTGCTGAAACAAAACAAAACAATTTCTCCCTCTAATTAATTTCCCTGCAATCCAACAGCCTTCTGCAGGGAAATTAAACTGGTGTTAAATGCAAAGGTTATTTAATTTTGCTCCATGGTTTGCACAGCTGCACAAAGGCTGGGCTGGGTTTTCTGTTGGTTTTCTGCTCCCTCTGGTGGCATCACCAGCAGTGCTCACACTCCCCTCACCTGCTGAGGGTTAAAACAGGTTGGGTTCTTCCCAAATCTAGATTTTATTTACTTGAGGAGTAATTAAATTTTTTTTTAGGATGAAAGGACAGCAGCTTAATTTAATTAATTATTCTCTTTTAAAGAGAGAGTTCTTTCAGAGCTTTAAAAGATCTCCAGCTCCTTGTAATGGCTTATAAAATGCACAAAATAATTATTAATTCACTTAAACCCCCATTTTAATGTTTGCTGGCAGTTGGATGGGCTGGAGAGGAGAGCTCAGGTGGTCAGACCCCTGTAAGGGCTGAGATGCTGCGTGGGGGGCACAAACCCCCCTGATTTTCCCCCAGCCCCTGTTACCTTGGGCGATCTCGAGCTGCCTTTTTGCATCTCCCAGAGCAGAGAACAGGTCCAGCTTGATCCTGGTCTCTGCACTCAGGCTGTTCTCCAGGTGCTGGGTCTTGTCCTGCATGGCTGAGAGTGCTGACATCAACACCTCCGTGTCCTTCTCGTTCTCCTTGTACTTCCTCAGCTCCTGCAGCAGAAACCGGGGCAACAAAGCCAAAAATGTCAACCCTGGGGTCAAAAATGCCACCCTGGGGGCCAAAAATGCCACCTTTGGGGGGGCTTTACACAGCAGAGAGGCTGAGGAGTCTTTCCTCCTCCCCCCACTGGGCCTGGTGTTAATGCTGGCAAATTAAAGTGCTGGTTAATTAAGGCCTCCAGTCTCACCTCCAGTAATTACAAGTGGCCACCCTACAAGTGATGAAAGCCCTGATTACAGCATCATTTGCTCTGGGCCTCAGCCCTCCACCCAAAGAGCCCCAAAATCCCCTTCCAAGAGGCAGCTGAGCACCACACAGCACCCTCAGCCAGGCTGGAATCACACAACTGCTCATGCTGGAAAAGGCCTTTGAGAGCATCAAATCCACCATTAAAATCCATCCCCAAGTGCCACATCCATGTTTTTGGACACTTCCAGAGATGTGGATTCCATCACTAGGCAGCCCCTTCCAATGCTTCCCAATCTCTTCCATGGAAAAAAACTTCCCTAAAATCCAATCTAAGCTGTTTTAAGTGGCTGATTAAAGGGATTATTTTTATCTCACATTAAACCTCACTGTGCTTCAAAGCCAGAAATTAAGGAAAGGTAAAAACAGGGGGCAATTATCCTGGATATGAGAGCCAGGCAACCTGTGGCTGGGGAAAAAAAAAATACACAAAAATATTCTGTACCTTCAAATGGAGGAACAACAGTGCAAAGGGGAAGATATTAATGCCTGCAACAAAAAGCTTCTCTAACAGTTTGAAGATGCTCATAAAATTAAAAAGCTTAATTAGAGAGCTGGGTTTAATTATTTGAAAGCCATGCTCAAACACTCCACGGATAAACCACACTTGTCAGGGGTTTGGTAAATCCAGGGATGAGAAGGCTGCACATGGAATTGGGAAAGGAGTCCACAGCAGCACCAGGTGGGTTTTGAAGAGGCATTAAAAATCCATCTTCATGCAGATTGTCAGGCTGAGCACATCCTTAGGACAGGAATAAGGGCACACATCTGAGTGCACACACTTTATCTGAATAACCTCAGCACTGTTACCTGCACAAATCTACCACCAAGTATTTTCAATATTCAGACACTTTCACAAAGCAGAAAAATAGCCTGGCCAGTGCTCCAGACTGCCCTGAATCAGCAGCCTCTGGTGAAATTTATACTGATTTATTCTAATGACACTGGCCACGGGCTCCCTGCAGGAGGTGAAAAATGATGTTGAGGGGATTCTGTCCTCAGCCTACACAGACCAATGGGTTTGGGGGAAAATAATCTCCATTTAAAGGTGTGGATTGAGCCTCTGGACCCTCCTCCTGCCCACACCCTGCCCAGCCTGGCTCAGGACGTGCAGGAGGCACCTGAGGAGCTGCACTCCCCAAAGGTGGGGATTGCTCTTTTGCTGGTTTGGGGGGCTCAGAGCTCTCCCTGGGACGCTGCCCTGAGCCCCTGGTGCTGTGGGGCATTACCTGAACTTTCATTTCCAGCTCTCTGATCTGATCCTCTTTCAGTTTGATGTCGATTGTCAGCTTCTTGCACTCCGTCTCCAGCTCCCGGATGCGGCTCCGCAAGGACTCCGTGCACTCCCCTCTGCAGGGAAACAGCACAGGACAAGGAGGTGAAATAAAGAATGAGGCTGCTATTGCTCAGCTGTTTGCAACGTGGAAAATGAAATAAAAACCGAAGCAGGACAACAGGAAGCCAACTTTGCTCTTCTCAGCAAAATAATTCCCCTCATGGCAACAGTGCAGAAAGTTACTCAGAGTTACACCTCAATACTGGGAAATCTGGAATATTGATGAAATGTGGAGAGCAGAAAAGCAGGAATAATTATTTTTAGGCACTTGGAGCACTGCAGGTTAAAGTGCCCCCACTTGTGCTGAGCTGCTGTGACTGCAGCAACCCCCCTGGGCTGAGCACTGGGAGCCACTGCCCAGAGCAGGGAATTCCAGCACTGTGGCCAATGTCACTGCAGAAATCCCCCACTCCCAGTGCCCACAGGAAAGGAGATGCTCCTCTGGGCAGGACACAACATCTCTGAGAGCACAGCCCAGGAACAGCAGTAATTTAGAGCACAGTCATCCTTTACATGTGTAAATGTCATGTAGGCACTGAGGCTCAGCTTCAGGGGAAGACATCTCCCAGTCCTCCCTTGTTTTAAGTCAAATAAACCTCTCGACACGAATAAAGCTTTTGTTTTTTTAAGTAAAAGATCAAGCACAGGCTCCTCCTTCCTGCCCCAAAGCCTCCCCAAGGGCAGAGCACCTCGTAGCAGCAGCGAAGGCGACAGCTCGTGCAGCAGTTGCTTCTTCCAACTTCTTCCTTTTCTTTTCTTCCATTAATTGCTTTTCTACAAAGGTTCTTGCCTCCTGCTCTGCCTTTAGCTTCTTCTCCAGCTGGCTGATCATTTGTTTGTCTTTTTGTTTCATCTGTACAGCGTTGTGCAATCTGCAGGGGGACAGGGACGGGAGTGAGCGCAGGGTCTGATTCATTACAATTAAACCGCTGCCCGGCGACTCTGGGAGGCTCTGCCCCATTTCTGAAGGGGTTTCAATGGAATAATCCCCCTGTGCAGCCCCTAGCCCTGCCCAGGTGGCCCAGGCAGTGGCCCCAGGGGAGGTGGCACCTACTTGTTCTGCAGCAGCTCGTTCTCCTGGCGCAGCTGGCCCATCTCGGCGCGGGTGCCGCGTTCTGCGGAGCTCAGCGAGCTCACCTGGCTGCGGAGCTCCTGCTCCACCTGCCTGCTGGCCTGCAGGTCGGCCTTTAGCTTCTTGATGTCCTGTTCCAACCTGGGGGGGACAATTCCAAAGGACAATTTCAGCTCCCTGGCCCCCTCAGCCAAAGGCTGGAGGGTGTTCCACGAGCAGAATGAGCCTCGCAGCACCTGCCAGAGCCTGGAACCTTCAGCCTCCCAACAATGGACTCTCCCAGTTCTGAGCCCTGAGCCTCGCTGAAGCATCAGCTTTTACATAACTCTGCAAGTACAGCTCCACACACCTCACAGCCTCCCACAGGAATTCATTCCATGCACTGTAAAGCTGTAAAAGGAATCCTATGGAATTGCATTTTCTCTGAATTCTGACAAGCCCTGAACCAGGACAGAGCCACGCACCAACAGATTTCACTTCTGTCCACAGACTCTGAGTTTGATTTATTACCCAGAGCTGAGCTCTGGGCCAGGCTGCTCGGTTGTCACCTCAATGTGTTGGTATTTTCTTGCAGCACATGATGTGCATGCTGAGTAACGAGGATGTGTTAAGTCATCCCCAGTTCAGGAGTCAGTAAATTTAGTTTTAATTGCTCTTGAACAGAGACCATCTGCTCTACACTTGAAATTGTAGCTTTGGAAAGTTCTTGAAGATTCATGTAATCTTATTAATGAAAATATTTTCAACAAAAACCGATGAAATAAAACACACATTTTGGAAGAGAGGCACTCAACTCACTTGGATTTTCCCCCCACAAATAAGGTTATTGATTCTTAGAATAAAAACACATCAGAGGTGAATAATCAACCTTTTTAAACTCTGTTACACACTTATTTAAAGCAAATACACCCCAGCCATTCTCACATAATCCTCCTCTGCTCTGCCAGGTATTGATTAGAGAGTTTTTAGATGTCCATAAAGAAGATGAAGCTGGTTGTATTTCCTAGGCTTCCATTCTGAATTAGAGGCAGTGGGACATTAAGATGAGGAGAACAATCACAAAAGGCAGCAAGAGCTGCCCTGGGTGACACTCAGCAGTGCAGATGAATGGCTGGAGCTTTTTGCCTTCCTAATGAAGCAGTTCTGGGCTTCAGTGCAGGGAAAGCTCAGCCTAAAAGGCACTGGGAGCTGAGCAGTGAGAACATCCTGTGCCAGTGAATCCAGAGGGTCAGCGTGGAATCACCAGAGCTGTGGAAATCCATAAAAGTGGGTTTGGAACAGCCCCAGAGAGATGGGAGGGTGAATGAAGAGCTGGGAGCAGCCTCTAAAGGAGAGTGGCTGGGCTGGAACACCTCAGACCACTCCAGTCTCAGCCCCCTCCTGCTCCAGCTGCACTCAGCTGCCCCCCTGGTTCTATGGCAGTGCCCTCCTGGGAAGGTGAATTCCTTCAGTGCAGAATGAAGGGTCAAAAGCACCCTTAAAGAACAGAAAAAAAATCAACGTTGAGGGAAACTATAATGGCACAAAACACCCACCTCAAAGGGAAGGGCACAAATCACATCAACACCTGGGGCTCTGCTGTGTGAGGGGAACAATCTGCACACCTGACCAAATATTCCAACCACAGCCCTCAGCCCCAAACTGGCAACACCAGCAGCTGGTGAGTGTTGCCACCCTGCTCACTGTTAAATGATGGACAGGGAAGTTGCTGGGCAAAGAAATCTGAGTTTCATTTCATCTGCCAACAAGCAGCAGCCCAGTGTTTTAGAGAGCAAATTGTTTAATTAAAGAGAGTAAGAAGCTGTAGGAGCCACGACCAGACTGGTGTGTGCCAACAGCTGATTGGTTTAAATCCAGGTTTTCATAAACAGGTGGGAAAATGCTTGGTAAGACAACTTAGAGGAGCACACCTCAATCCCACTTTACACTGAGCCATAAATAATTGCAATATCCATGCCTACAATGAAGTGATAACTGAAGATAAGAGCTGTAAATAGCTTTTACCTATAGCTCAGACTATGCCAAACTAAGATACCCCAGGATTTATTTTGGGTATTGAGCATTCCAGGAAAAGAAGCCCTGAGCAGATAAAGCCTGAACAGCTCAGAGGTGCTGGCACAGGAGAGGCTGAATTTGTATTTCTGGCAACAAAGAAGTGCTGTGAGTTCAGGACTGTGGAGCCATCTGGTTGGTGGCATTCCTGCACCTGAGTGTTCCCAGGGCTGCTCCAGACTGTGCTGGAAAAAACCTGCAGGATCCACAGGGAGCAGACAGGAGACACCAGCCCTCCAGACCTGGAGCAGAGATGAGGCCACAGCTTCTCCTTCTGGGTGTGCAGAATTTGTGGGACTGGGGCTCAGGGAGGGTGGTACATCCATGAGCCATCACTCCAAAGGGCCACAAGAGAATTAACACAGAAAATTCATCTCTCTCCAGTCAATGCCAGCCAAAACCATTGGAAATTGCTTTATCAATGGGCTTGTTTAGAATGAGGTTTTACAGTAAGATTTTAGCAGGTTTTAATTACCCCTTTTCATTACACTGAAGGTTTTGCTGCAGCTTTAAATACCAGAGCAGAGAATATCTGTTTTCTGCCAATTACAGAGCAAATGCAGGCTCCTCTCTCTCTGAAACGAGGAGGAAGATCATAATCCATCATCATGCAAATGTTCCCTGGGTGCTTTCTCTCCCAGCCCTGCCCCAATTAGGCAGAGACACAACTTCATTAAGAGTGAGAAGACTTGCAAGGAGTTACCCCTCAGCCCCACACGTGCTCCTTGCTCTGTCAGAGGTCACCTCTCCCACAAGGACATTAAACCCACTCTGAAATAAAAGCACATCAATACAAAGCCATAAAAATTCTCCACTGCTGCAAGCAGGGAGCAGTGCAAGGAGCTGTCTCTCCTCCCCTCTGGAATGGGCTGCACTGCTGTTACAATGATGAATGACCCACTAAACCAGCATTCTTCAAATTACTGTTATTCTTACTCTGATTTCATTTGCTGCTTAAATCTCTTATTTCCAGGCTTATTGGAGAAAATTATTTACAGAGGAGGGGGAAGCAGAGAAAACTCGAGTTCTGCAAGATGTTTTTCTCTGCTGCTGCACACACCACCAGTCATTCTGACACAGAACTGCTTTTTAAATGAGGCTTTAGTTGCAGATTATGTTGTGCTGTTTATACAAGCGAGGTCAATTCCTTCAGTTTGTCATTCCTGTAACTGCAGATTTGCCCATTTCCTGTGCTGAGCATCACCTCCCATCATTGCTGGTGAGGGGAATTAATCAGAGATCACCTCAGAGTGAGTATTTTTCCAAATGCCTCGGGGAGGACTGATGGATGAACTTAAAGACAACCCAATTCAGCTTTAATGCTCCCCACTATTGCTGTCTGTGCATAACCCAGGCTGGGTGCTCAGTTTACTCCATCCCATAATCTCCTGGCAATGGCACACGAATGAAACACGGTTTCTATAAAAAATACCGTTTTAAAGGACCCAGAACTCACTGAGATGCTCTCCAAAAGCCTCAGTTCTGCCTCTGCTGTGCTCTGGCACAAGCAGCCCCTGCAGTGAAGCTGCTCCTTTGAAGGGGCCCCTGAGCTCTGCAGCACCAGAGCTGGAACTGACAGGCTCTCCCTGCAGCTCTGAGGAGCAGTTCCCATTCCCAAAAACCTGGGAATCCACAGAGGGAAAGCTGGGACCCTCCTTTCCCTGCTGCACAGCACTGCTCCAAGCAGCTGCCATTCCCAAAGGTGCTTCTGCAGCCTCGGGAGGGCTCTGCAGGAGGCACTGGCTCCCACATTCCTCATTTACATTCCCAATCCTCCTGATTTTCCGTTCTGTGCTTGCCTTCCTACGGCAGGAAACCCTGGCCATCACCCCCCCTGCAGCTGACAACAGGAAACCTTCTGCTGCTTCAATGCCACTCCAGGCAGGGGGGTGGGAAGAGGCACCAACCCCTCTTTGCCCACCAGTGACGCCACCAAATTTTATAACAATTAGCACTAAATGGCCACAAGTTTCCATTAAAACCTTGTAGGCTGCCTCTGCAGGTAACACAGCTTTAGGAAAGACAAATAAGCTGTGCAAGAGCAGCTTTTGCTTCACCAATAATTTTCCTGGTCCAACTGCCAGAAGATGTCCTCGTTATCTGTGGGAATAATTAGTACATGAGACAGCTTGTTCATCACCTCGTGTGCCAAAGGCAGGACCTCTGTGGATACACACAGTTCTGCCAAGCTGCACTGCCAGGCTTTTTGTGTGGTTTTAGTGCAGGGATTGTTAAGGGTGCTAAAAAGCAGGGGCAGGTCATGGGTTTTGCTGTGTAATGTGTAATAAACAACACAAAAAGATAATTCTGCAGCAATTACAGCCTGGACTGGCTCCCCATATTGAGGCTCTAAATCTGTTTCACCTCAGAAATGACACTGAACCTTCCAGACAAATCACATCAAGTGTTTCAAAGTTTCAAACTCCTGTTCTCCAAAACCCCCTGACCCTGACTGTCTCCAGCCCTGTTAACCCCAAGCCCCCAGCAGCAGAAGAATATTTTTCATTTGCTCCTGGTTACTGAGCTCAGGCCCAGCACGTGTGGACACAAAAGGAAAGCAGCTTGGGTCTGCCAGCCTGCTGCGAGGCTGCTGGACACTGAGTTATAAAAAGCAGCTTTATTTGGAAGCTGAGCAGATCTGATCTGAGCCTGAACAAATGCAGGACTTCACTCAGCCCTCTTCAGGCTCCAGCAGCAATGCAGACTGAAAGTTTAATAACAGGAATGAGTAACACTCCTAGAAGTGGAAAAGATGATGAACAAATGCCTGGCACTCCAGGGACGGGATAATTGACAAGGTTAAAATAAAAAAGCACCATGAATTTTTAAATTTAAGTGCATCCATCCCATCCAGTTTGTCAGGTGAGTTTATGCTCCCACTGGTGTGGGAGGTACACAGCCAGGCTGAGCAGAAACAAGATTTCATGAATGATTTCAGTCACCAGCTGGAGCAGGATGCTGGTGTTTGGTGTTCCCCGAGCTCCTGGGCTGCCTGCACAGGGACACCACGGACAAGAAACAGCTCCAGGGATTTGCAGCACAGCTCCACACACCCCAAAAACACTTGGCTGAAGAAGTTAAAATTCCCTTTCAGGGCAGAGTAAGGCACTTTCAGAGTACAGCTGTGTTCTCTGTCCTTCCCCAGTGAGTTCCAGGAGCTGGAATTCCCTGAGGACACAATCTGGTTTGTTGTAGACTCATTTCTGTGTTAGAAAATCCACTCTGGGCAATTAGTGACCACCTGCTCTAAGCTCTTATGGCAGCACATAAAGATTTCAACATGATATTTAAAGTTTAAACACGCCAGATTTACATCTCAGTCCCTGTCACAACTCTCAGTCTGGCCTAAAAAAGTTCCCTGCTCTCTTCTCAAGACTTAGGAATGATGTTTGGAGCACACTGAGCTGACCCCTGGCTCCCTCAGGGAGCAAACAAACCTTATAAAGAGTGCAGAACAGAAATGGGAGCACCCAGCCAGCCCTGAGCAGGGGGGTTTGTGCAGCTCTGCTCAAGGCAGAGCCATCTGCACCCCATCAATCCTGCCTGGATTTGATTCACAGATCAGATTGATTAGCTGGGCTCTGATTTGCCTCACACAAGTTCTTGACAGACCTTAGGTATCAATTAGTCTGGGTGTTTAATTGGCAGGGGCACGTCAGTCAGGGGCAGAGTGATTATCAGAAGAGATAATAATACTTCCATTGAAGTGATTGTGTTCCCACAGCACAAACCCTCAGAGACAAAAGCCCAATTATCAAAAGGTACCTGCAGGGAAAACACACCTGATCTGCCACTTAAGTTGGCCAACACTGATTTGGTGGAATAAGGAGTAGGAGAGACATGAGCCAGGTGGAAAATGGTGCAGAAGGACAGAACTGTGAAACAGTTTTTGTTCCAGACATCTCTCCATGCACAGTCACACCACTTTCCTTGCTGGTGCTTTTTCTGGCAGCACATGACAACACCATCTGTCTCAGGGTGAGGCTCTGCACCTCACAAATACATCTTCCCCCAAACTTCCCAGGAGCAGATGTAAAGCTGTGACTTCTCCATGCTGACAGATTCCCAGGCACACAAATGCATCCCTGTGACCTGTGCCTGCACCAGGGCTGTGAGCACAGCCCCAGCTCAGCACTGGCTCTTTGCACCCTCTGCCTCCACACTTAGAATTAAAGATTAAAGCAAAAGCCAAACATTTCAAAGGAAAACCAAAACAAAGCACCTGTTCAGGCACCAAGAAACCCCACTGAACTCCCTGGAGAGGCAAAGGTCGCTCCACAGAAGAGCTGTCAAGGACAGATGAGCTGATTTTCTCCACATTTTTCTCCTGCCTTCTACCAGAGTATTTCTGGTGCTTCCCAGCAGCCCTGTGAGGCAGGGGAGCAGCAGATTCTGAGCCAGGAATGAAGCATCCTAACAAAAACCAGGAACACAACTCCCCACATCCCCTGGAGCTCTTATCCCATCACCACACAGCTCAGTCTTCTCCACATAACCATAAATGACATTTTTCACAGAAAAACCAAATGAAAGCCCTGATGCAGCAAGGGAGGATAAGACAGGGCTCAGGCCCAACTTACCTTACCAGTGCATCTGGTTTGCTTAGCTGGTTATTAGGAATACAGTTTTCCATTAAGTCCTTGTGTGTGCTCGGGCTCTTGCTGGCACACTTCTGTTTTTTCTCATTTTTGGAGGATGAGGAGGGGATGCTCCCGTTGGTTGCACTGTGGCTGCGGGGTGAGGAGTTCACAACCCCACTGACATTTTTGTAATTTTTGGACGAGGCAGTGCATGAGTCCTCTTTCAAGAGGTTTTCTGTACTTCCTACAAGATCATTATTTAATCTTTTACTATTGATATGGTTCTCCATATATTCAATTTCTTGTATTTTAGAGTCTACAGGTTGCAAAATGTTGTTGTTTATTCCAAGGTTGTGTTTCTTGGCATCCTTGTCCTTTTCTTTCCCTTTTTCTCGATATTCCAGCTCTGGCAACGTTGCAGAGATTTTTTTATTGGCTGGAATGCCTCCATTGTGCTGCAGGAGTATTGAGGAATCCATATCAGATAATCCTTTGGCTGCTGCAACACCAAAGTGAAGAAAAACCCCAACTTAGTTCATTAAATCCATCAATACCGTGCCACAGAAAGAAAAATCATTATGGACACATCCCTCATTCCTGCAGGAAACAATCAGTATTGGAGAATCTCTAGAAAAGAGAACCCAAAGTCATCTTTTTTAAGGCTTTTTGCCTCATTACAGGCAGGAAACAGGGATTTAATAATAAATACTGGTGCTTCACACGACACTGACTGACCAGATTGGTGCAGCTGCTAATGAAGCATTGAGCAGAGGGGCCATAATTCACATTTTCTGTTGCATTAACCACTCCCAAACTGATTTCACCACACTCCCACCAAACCAACCCGGGCTGGAGCAGCTCCTCCTCAGCACTTTTGAGGTTGGTTTTTTCTTGGAACAGCAGAGAACAGAGAACACATGAAGGAATAACTTGCCTTCCTCTGCCTCCCTCTCTTGCCTTTGCAGCATCTGCTGCTCTGGGGGCAGTGCCTGCTGCAGGAGCTGCATGTAGAACTCATTCTCCTTCTGCACCTCTTTCTGCTTTCTCAAACGCATCTTGTAGCTGACATAACTTTTAAAGCCAAAGCCCAAAGTCACAACAGGGTAGCCAATGCTAAGGGGGAAAAAAAAAGCATTATTATTAATCAAACTGTAGCCATGAGAGCAAATGAATGAATTATAAACATCTGGGTGACAGCTTTCCATAGAAAATAATCTATAAAGTGGTTTTTGGAATATTTAATGGCAGAAGTGTGAGGGGAAAACTGCACAGCCAAGCCCTGAACCCAAATAAAAAGCCCTGATTATTCCTTTTCCTGGTGAAATAAAGGTTAATGGGAGAAGGAGAACAGAGAACCACTTACCAGTGTGCTGCAAATGGACGACAAAGGTCCACATGGAAGTTTTTTAAGTCTTTAAATCTAATGGCTGCTTCAATATAAACAAAAAGTATCCACAGTGATACTGTTGGTAAGCACACACCTCTTTCTGTGGGGAGAAGGGAAACAGAGGCACCTCAGGGACAGACTACAGGCAGCAAGGATTTTAAAGTTATTTTTAAAACATTTCAAGAGTCAGAGGAAATGGACCTTAAAGATTTCACCTAAGAAGATAATAATTCAAAAAGCAAAAAAAAAAAAAAAAAGCAAGTTCCCATCAACTTGTATGAGCACTGAAAATGAATAATTCCTGAGGTTGCCATGAATTAAAATATTCAAATCAGCTCAATAGCTACAGCTAAAACTGGCCCATCAGGTTCTTCCTTCTAAGCATCAAACCTGAACAACTTCAGATAAGGCTTTAACATATTAATACATCCCTAAAAATAACCCCAGGTATTTGAAATTGGACAGCAAGTGGTTCCCAGCATCTGCCATCAGCTCCCACACTGCCATTATCAGCAGTGACTAAGTTGTCACAGAGCTGAGGGAGGGATGATCCACAGCACCCTGCAAACCCCTGGGATCAAGAACAACACAAAACGTTACACAAACCCCAAAGCCCAAGAACTCAGGGAGGGAAAAGTTACCCCTAAAAACAAAATTTAAATCAGATTTTGTTCCTGCCATGTTTTGATGGAGGGAAGGATGACTGGAATCCACTGGAAACTCAGCCACCTCCCCCCAGCTCTGCTGCTTCATCCAAACCCAGGGATTTACGAGAACAAACCCAAATAACTCAGGGAAAGAAGGGCAGCAGAGGGGGACAAGAATTCTCCATATAAGTCTCAAACTGTCAGGGTAGCCTCTGGTATCACCAGCTCAGCTGACACAAAGCTTTGCTAAAACAGAAGTAAACTGTGATCACTGAAATAACTGATATTTGAATGTTAATAACTAAATTAACAGCACACCAATTGAGTGTAGAGGAATAGGACATTTTCACAAACTTTTCCTGTGTGCTCTGTATTTGTTGAATCACTGCAGGAGAGTTTTGAAGTCAGGAATTTAAGGTTTTCTAGCTGCTCTGGAATTCCTGTTTATATCCCTCCAGTTCCTGCTTATGGGAGATGCAAAACTAAAAAAACAAAACAACATTTTTAACTCTAAAAAAAACCCTGCATTAAATGAGGTAACAGCAGAGAGGGTTTGTTCCTAAAAGCTGTAAGGTATCTACTGAGATCAGGAAATTGTAAATAAGGAAGAGTTGTAGATAAAGAAGTTATAAATGAGTCAGGAAGTTGTAAATAAAGAATAACAACCCACCTGTGTGCCACACATACTGTACCCACACATAGGTGCTGGCAGCAAAGAACAGCCACTGGATTGGGATGAAGAGCAGACAGATGATGTTGGAGGTGAATGCTACACACACAAAAAATACTGAGAAGGCCTGAAAGAAAGGAGGGGAGGGGAAAAGAGAAGAGGGTTTGGTTACTCCAGTAAAAATAACCAATATAATACATTTTATATAAAATATGTAATAGCTATAATTTTGTGACATGCCAATATTTCTAAGAGTACATTTATTTAATTTGAATGTATGTTAACATATTTAAAATAGTTTCATATATCTAAACCCCCTCTATATATAGTTCTATATATAAATAGACAGCATATGTGTGTATATATACACACATATATATAAATATAAAACCTCCTATATAACAGGGTTTTCTTAAAAATAAAGCAGAAACTCTGGCCTGTTTACATACATAAAGTTATATATAATCCTGACTAATTCAAACCCAGCTCAGGAATTCAAACAATATTTTCCCGTGGTGAAACTTTGGTAAATCTTTCTTTCATTTCCACTTGCCATAGGTAAAATATCCACCAGGGAGAAGGGATAAATGAGAAAAACCCCTCCTCCTGTGAGGAGGATCTCCCTCATCTCCTGAGTGCCATTCAGGCAGCTGTAATGTGGAATATTCCCTGGAGTGCAGCATTGCCCTGGGAAGTGCCACTCACCAAGCCCTGGTATCGGAAGGAATCGTAAACACTCCTGATGAAGAGCCAGAAGGGCCACAGGTACTCAAACCTGAACTCCAGCACAAAATCTGCCAGCAGCACCAGGGCCCACACCACCAGGAACTTTAGGTACAGGAAAGTGCTGGAGAAAGAAAGAAAGAAAAAGGAAATTTCAGGTCAGGATTTCCAACAGACAAACTGAATTTTTTTTTAAATTAAAAGATCCAGAATTAAAACTGGAATTAAAATGGACAACTGTAATATGTGGAAGGAAATGTCAGCCCAAATAATGTTATAAAATAAGTTTAGGGGGTTTTTTTATTATTCCATTACAGCAGCCCTGGTCTAATGAAGTTAATACTCAACTGCATTTATTTTTCCTAATAAACAGCAGAGTCACTGCTCTCACGAGACATCAGCACCCACAGTGAAGTCCTGCCAAATGTTCCTTTTCCCGTCCTCTCCTGCACTTGGAGCTCAGGAATTTCTGTTCCCTCTCCTCAGCAGGCTGCAGATGTTCCCTCATTTACCACAGACTGCAACACCAATAAACTGAGCTGTATTTTAAGCCTATAGCAATTTTAAGATTGTTTTGATAGAGAGTTATCAGTGTTAGATTTGAAAACATTTCTATGAAGGCGAATGGATGCCTTAAAACAAACAAACCCCCAGAAAAACAGAGGCACATGAGGCTTGAGACCAGCCTAACTTCTATTTTTTAATTATTTTTGAGCCACATTCCCATGTTCTGAGTCCTGCATTTTGAACCACTGATGATCCTTCTTGGCAACAGAGCTTAAAAACATTTTGAGCTCATACCCAAGTAACACTTGATCCCTTGATCAGCCCAATCCCTTCTTCCAAAAAAGCAGCAGCAAAACCCCCTTTTCCCCCAAACCCATCACCCTGAGATGTGTCACTCCAGCTCCCCAGTACCTTGTTGCACTCTACTGGGTTATAACAAAGCGAGGGGGTTAAAAATACATTTTTCTCTTTTAAATCAAATGCATATTTTCCTTTCAGTAACTTATTCTCCCTCCTATCCCACCCTGCCAACACAACCCAGCAGAACTTTGCCCTGGAATGTTTAGTGGGGAGGTGCCAAGGGTTTGCACCCAGTGCCAGGTAGGGTCGAGTTCCTGCCATGCTCAGGGCCACGAGGCTTTTTTAGGAATTTGTTCAGAGCTTTGGGGAAGAAACAAAACACAAAACTTCCAGGGAAAGAGCTGGGGAGGCTTGGGAAGAGCTGAACTCGAGCAATTCGCACCCACTTGTCACACGAGGTCAGCTCCAAACCGCAGGGCTGGGAAAACACTGGGATTTCTTGGGAATCAGAGGGGAATGGCATGTGCCTCCCAGTGCCCTTATCAACAGAACGGGGTGGGAAACAAATCAAGCAAAAGGCTCCAGGAAGCACTTTAATGAACGGAAACAAAATTAAAGGCAAACACTTGGAGAAGTTAAGGAACTGCTGTTCTCAGTGCTGATGGAACCAGCCCCAGCAGCTCAGTCCCAAATTACTCTTTGAGAAGAATGAAACTACAGTGTAAGTATTTAAAAAACCCTCAAACCCAACAAAATATCCCACACCAAAACCCAGCCAACCAAAACCCACCAAAAAGCCTTAAATGGTCACGTTGTCTGTCCTGGTGGATTATGCTTCCATGGGCTGCCTTTCCCCTTTAATTTTAGAATTTAAAGTTTAGCTCTTCACCAGAAATCTGTAAAAAGCAGCTGCAGTCAGAGAATGTTTGACACTAAAGGTGACATTTGGGCCCAGACTGTGGAGTTGTACCAGTGCAACTCCTCAGATTTGAGGAATTCTCCAAAATCCTCACAGCCAGGAATTCCTTGCTCTGTTTAGTTGTGTTGTGGAGCCTTTTCCTGGGCTCACTCATGGCTATTGTTTATTTCCCTGCCACTGGAATCCACGAGGAGACCCCATTTTTCCCAGCAAATGAGGGCTGTCAGAACTAATGCTGCTCAGCTGTGAAGTGCCACTCCAAGTGAAAGCATTTGCTGAACAAGAGCTCTGTAACACAGCCATTAAAGTGATTTCTGATATTAAATTCATATCAATCCAAGGGCCCTGGTGACACTTAGCACCTTCTAAAGTGGAACTGGAACAATGCAACACTTGTAAGGAGGTTTTGCCAACAATATTAAAGAGCCTATTCCTCATTGTCTGAAGGGCTCCAAAGCCATTCAGAATTCCAGGAGAACAGGAAAGTTTAAAAGCCTCAGTCCTTGTGTTGGCCCCAGCATGGAATGAGCTCAAATATATTCCACAAGGCCAATTGGAATTCTGAGGTGGATCCCAATACAGGGGAAGATTCTTGCAGATAAATACCTAAAATCTGGGTTATCCAATTTCCTGACACATGTCAAAAAATCTGCCCTCAGTGACCTGGCAGAGGTTTAAGGCTGGGGCTTTCCCTAGAAACCAGCATATGGCATCTAATCCTGGAGGGTAATGAAGGAAAAGGGGAAGGATGGCCACGTCCATGAGAGGAGCAGGGAGCAGCAGGGATTACAGTGCTGCAATTGCTCTGAAAGGTCACTTGATGGCCAATGTACACGGAATAGAAAGATTTATTCATAACCCCGCAGTGCCTGTGCTCCCCCTTTGAATTTGCAAACAAATAATTTTCCTCCTTATTCTTCCTCCCCCTGCAAGTGCCAGATGCCATTTCCTTCCCCCCCCTCCCTTTTTTTTTTTCCCTCCTCTCTTGTTCTTTGTTCTCCTTTTACTGCCCTGCAGAAGCTGATCCTGTGCTGGCTGTAAGGTAAAAATACTGCAAAAAATCCCTAGAAAAAGACCCAATTCTGCACCCCAAACCCAACCTGGGGATCGATGAAGCCTTCATTCTATCCCACTGTTATCAGCAAGGCCCAAAGGCTGGGAAGGGAATCCTGGCAGGACTGCTGGCATGTTCCATTTGGCAGCCTGACTCATCCAAGACAATGGAGTGGGAGGCATCCCGAGGCTGGCAGGGTGCCAAGGGCACAGGTGAGCTTTAAAAAGGTGAATTTCAGCATTTGGGTGAAATCACCAAATAATCAACAACCCCCAGCTCGAGGTCACCCAGCAGCCACAACACTGGGGAGGCTGAGTGGAGATTTGCAAATATAAAAGCTTTAAATATATAAGCACACAAAGAGATGTCTAAGATTGTTATTAGTGGGCAGAAGAAGCAGAACAGAGCGAGCACAGCAAGGCTGAAAGGCAGAAAACATCACTGCTGGGGCTGGTCATGTGAAACACTTGCCAGCTACAGATCTGAAAAGGAAAAGAAATGTAAAGAATCCCAGGAAAGCTCCCTGACTCCTGATTCCGTGTCTTGTCAGGGCACAGAATGCACCCATCCCTGAGCTGGGGCAGGGTGAGGAGAGGGAGACAAAAGGGAAAACCCTTGCAGTGCCTATGGAAGCCCAGGCACAGGCAGACAATCAGCCCTCAGCGCTGGGGGGCTGGCACAGGAGGCACTGGCAGCTCTGGGAATTCAGCTGTGAGCACCAAAATCCAGCCACAGGAGCCCCTTTAGCTGCAGGCAGTGAGAGGCAGGGCAGAGAGGCTGATATTCCATGTGCCACCGGGGCTGACACAGTGGAGCACATTAAATGCAGGCTAAATTACACTGGAGCCCTGCACTGGAGTTCAAGGCATAAAAGGCAGCTCTGCTGCTTTGTTCCAGACCTCCGGGGCAGCTCCACAAGAAAATGCTTTACCCTCTATAGGAAGCTTGTAAAAAAAGTGCCAGAATAAATTAGCAGGAGGAATCGTTATGGATTTTTAAGAAAAGCCTAAAAAAGGCCACATTCCTGGAGGTAGCGCTGGTGTTTTCCTTCCAGTTTATTTGGCTGTCAAAAACCCGGTCCTTGGAATTCAGCCCTGCCAGGATTTGGGTGGCAGAGGGAACCAGGAGTATTTTAGGGGTTGTGACACCCAGAAATCCTGACCTGTGCCACCAGGGCCACTTGGAGATGAGACACCCTCCCCTGCCAGGCACCCACTTGGCTGCCAGCCCACGGAGTGCCTGGGATAAAGGGCAATTTACATCCCGAGCTAAAATAATCCTGGCTCTGAAGGAACATGGAGTATTTAAGGACTATTGTCAGGGAATCCATGAGACAGCATCCATCAGCTGATGTGACAGCACAAGTTGAAGCAGGGATGTGTGGAATTCATCTTGAAACTTCCCCAGCTACAAAAGTGGGACCCAGCAGAGCCAAACCAAGCAACATCAGCAATACAGCTGAAGGATTTTAACCAGATCAAAGATGAGGACTGGGAAGACTGAGGAACAAGCAGGAACAAGTAAACTTTAATTGCTTAACTAATGACAAGCTGCAATGAATACTTTAATTAACAATTAAGGGTTTAATGCATGCACACTGCCAAAGGTAGGAGATGTTAAATCACTTCAGCATTTTTAAACTGCTGCCGTTGTTTTACAAGGGAAAAGGCAAAGTCTGGAATATAAACCGTGGAAATAAGAGATCCCACAATTCCTACTGTGAGCAGGGTGGGTTTGCAGATCTGTTGAAAGCAGTTATTTTAAATTACATTAAAGGTCTTTCCACAGATCCTGAAATACTTCTAAACAGCACAAGTTGCTGCAGAAGTCAACAGAGAGACAGATAATCCACATCTTTCAGTGCAGCCCAAGGTTTTCTATTTCTGTTCTGGTTTTTTCATCACTTATGATCTGCTTCAGTTTTCCACATGCAGTGAACTCTGCCACCAGAGCTCCCCTGCAGGACAATTCCTTCCTTGCTCCACCTGCTCCACAACTCCTCATTTTCCCAGCTCCCAAGCACCCCACGTTGTCTCAGTGACAGCTGTGCCTCGCTCACACTCCGAGGCTGGAGAGGGAACAAGGATGGGAATATCAGGTTTAATTTAAAAAGCAAACAAAACAAAGAGTTAAATATCCCAATCCTGCTGTTTGCTCAGCCTGGCTGCTTTGCCTATAAAGCCACGATGTTTCCTCCTGATAACTGCATTTACTGGGTCTGTGTAAGCTGATGGAGACAATTAAGATAAGCTGAGTAAATAACGACAGTAATTACAAGAATTTAGACAACTGTAGTTCTGTGAGAAGTTACCTGTGAGTTCTTTGAACTCCTTGAGGGTCAGAGAGAAAAAAAAAATTAAGAGAAGAAAAAGAGCCCAAATCCACGTGGAAGGACCTCCCTCTGCTTAGATTTCCAAACAAAAATCCTTCCCACTATTTCTCTTCCCTTTCTGTGGAACACTCTGAGGACACTAATTCTGTTTAGCAAAATACCACATGAAACAAAGGCTAAAAATCCCATTCCTGAATCACAGCATCCCAGGAGAAGCAAAGCCAGAGGTGTCTCTGAGCTGCTCACAGGACTCCAGCAGCTCTTTTTGTCACACACACTCAGCTCCTGGAGCTCCTCTGAGCTTTCCTGATTTTCCCTCCTTCTCTCACCCCACCTTCCCTGCCAGTCACCTCAGAGGCACAGCATTTTGAATGACTTTTGGAAAGCAATTATAAGCAATTCCTTATATATTTGAATTACTCTTCACTTTGAATATTAATCTCTACACAAGGGATGTTTTTCTTTACCATTCCAGGCAGCGTCTTCCCAAAACCCAGAAGTCTAAAGCAAAACACTCTCTGCTGTCATGTAGAGATTCACTACAAGTGGGATAAGCAGCACACTGGGACAATTTTATTCCTGTCACAGCTCCCCAGCAGCTGCTTCCCTCATGCAAAGTTAACATCTGAATTGTATGAGCTCGCTCAGGTTTCCAGGCACTGCATTCATCAACCCCACTGAACTAGAAACAGAAATGGGACAGCACATTTACTACAGCTGTCACAAGCCTCACAGCCTCTCCTGACCCAAACTCCTGCTTATTGAGAAATACAGAATTATTGCATTCCATATAAAATTTGACAAACTCGGGAAAACGGAGCTCTAAAATACCCTTTAAAACAGGCTCACAACGATGGGGTTGGAACACAGATCAGCATTTTGGTGCATTCTGCCAGTAAACACCTGGAAAACACATCCCGATTCCCAGGATGAGGCACATCCCACGTGGAGCTCGCTTCACCCCTGTTCGTTTCCCCATTCCCCAGGTCACAGGTGAGTCGGGCACCTGCTGGGTTCCCACCACACCAGGCCATGCATCCCTGCTCCGGGAATTCCCAAACCAGCTCCTGCTCCCGTGGCTCTCAGAGCTCCCACCGCATCCCCACGGCACAGGTGAACCTCCACCAGCACGGCAAAAAACAACTTTCTGAAGCCCTGCGTGAGGAACCGAGCCAGCAGCCCAGGTGTTCTGCCGCCGAACCTCTGGGAATGCCCAGCCGGGAGAACCTTCCCGGGGAGAGCCGGCAGGAGCTCGGAGCTCCGGCACCTCCGGGCACCTCCAGCTGCGAGACCCCGCCGGGAAAAGCTCCCCGGCTGAGGCTGCAGCGTGCGGCTCGGAGCTCTGGCACCTCGGGGAGCCCCCAGCCGTGAGACCCCGCTGGGAAAAGCTCCTCGGGGGAGTCAGGGGTGAGGCCCGGAGCTTTGGCACCTCGGGGAGCCCCCAGCCGCGACACCCTGCAGCGGGGGTGACACGGGGCGAAGGCCCCAGCGCTGGCCGCGCACCCCAAGGGCGCCTCTGGCAGCTCCTTCCCGGCAGCGCCGGCAGGACCTTGGCCAGCAGCTCCCCCCGGCCCCGCGGAGCCCCGGGGGCCGCGGAGGGCCCGGGGCGGGGCAGCGCCTGAGGGGAGCCGGGGCGCCATGACGGTGACAGGGCCGGGGGGGC
>VXAC01007365.1:178970-221745 GCA_013399225.1 Rhipidura dahli
TTTTTTTCCCCGGGAAACAAAGAAATAAAAATAATTCCTGGTCCGTCCCTCCCCGCCGTGTCCCCCCGCGCAGCCGCCGCGCAGCGCCCCACCTCCCCGCCGCTGACCAATCAAACGGTTGGGCCCACCTGAGTGACAGCATGCCCAACCAATCGGCAGCGGGGAAAGGCAGACGGACGGTATAGCGGACCAATCGCAGCACCACAAAGTTGATCCCGCCTCGTGCCGTCGCGTGGCACGCCCACCGCTTTGATTGATAGCCTAAAAACCCAATCAGAGAGAGGGATTTGTGATTGATGGGCTGCCAACCAATTACTATGCAGATTCTGGTCTCCTCCCGCCTGCTGTCCTGCAGCCTGGTTCCCGCCCCTTGCGGTGAGCGACAACGACATTGCCCAATGGAAGAGGAACAGAAAAATAAAAGGACAGCTCAGCCATCCACTCGGAAACGGAAGAAGGAGGGCTCAATTTCCTCTGTCACCGTAGCACCGAGGTACCACCTCTCACGTTTGAGTGGCAGCCTCTGTGGCAAACCGGCAGTTGGGGAAGGGGACGCCGTGTCTCGGGTACAGAGCCAGGCGGTGACAGTTTGTGACGCCCGGCGCCGCCTCCACAGCGCGGCCGGCGCCGCCGCCTCACCGCAGGGCAAAACAACCCCCGGCCGGACTGACACCCCGCGCCAGCCAATAAATAGCTCGCATTGCTGAGTGACAGCCGATCGGGCCAATCGCAGCGCAGGACGCGCAGCCCAAAGACGGCCTGTGTTGAGGATAGGCCAATCAGGGGCCAGCAGGAGGATACGCTCGGCCAATGGGAGGGCAGTCCCTAAGGGCGGCCTGTGGGGAGGGGGCGGGCGCTCAGCGAAGGGCGGGGCCGGGCGGGGCCGGGTGCCGCCGCCGCCGCTGGGGCTGCCGAGTCACGGCCGGGCATTGGCACCGGCACCGGCTGCGAGCCTCCCCTCCCCTCCCCTCCCCGGGGCCGCCCGGCAGAGCTCCTGTGCCTCGAGCCTCCGCGGAGTCTCCCTCCCGGCGCCCGCGGCCCCTGTGGTCTTCGGGAGCCGTGAGGGGAGTAATGGTGGCGCCGCGCCTGAGGGAGGCCATCCAGTGCCACCCCTGCCCTGGGCAGGGACATCTTCCATCGTCCCAGGCTGCTCCAAGCCCCATCCAACCTGGCCTTGGACACTTCTGGGATCCAGGGGCAGCCACAGCTGCTCTGGGCACCCTGTGCCAGGGCCTCAGCACCCTCACGGGGAAGAATTTTGTCCCAGCATAAGTTATTTTGTGCTTCATCCTGTCAGAGGTCACCACCTTTTGGTCTCTGTTTGGAAGTTTAAGCTGTGAATCTGAGTATCAGCTTTACAGTGTGTCACGCTGAGGGAAAACGGCTGAATTCCTCTTCTTTGGAGTATTTTCCCTGGATTTAGTAACAGGTAGCAGAAGGGCTCATGGCTAAATTAATTCCTAAATTGCTGCTTGGGCTATTATCCTGTCTAGAGAAAGTTCACCAGGTGTTCTGGTTCTGTCTGAATTGCCCACGGGGTCACAGAATTCCCAGGAAAAGGACCTGAATGTGGATATTTTCTTCATCAGGGCTTTTCTGAAGCCAGGGCAGTGCTTTGCATGCCTGGGAAGGGGTTTTTTTGGATGTGGTTTAGGAGTTTTTGAAATGGGTGTAGGGTTATTTAACTTTATTAGGCCTAAATAAAAGCTGGGATGGGGCTTTGATATTAAAGCAGTTTGATATTAGAGCAGTTTGATGTTAAAGCAGTTTGATATTGGATGTGAGGAAGGTCCAAGCTATACCACAAATCCAAACCTTTCACAGGTGGCTTGAAAACTATTATTGTGCCCTGAGGCCTGGGTTGGCAGGAGGAATGTCCTAAAATTTAAGCGAACTGGGAGCTCTCTGCATATATTCTTGCCTGATAAATGTTCCTGTCACCAGCAGGTGGCTTTATCCCTTTTTCTGAGCACATTTCTCCCCATTTCTGGGCACTCCTCAGGCTGTGCTGTGCCAGCTCAGCACTTGGTTTGTAACAGCCTCAGAGCAGAGAGGCTGAGGTGTAATTACAGTGCTTTATTTAATCTGAGCTGCCTGAACAAAGAGGGCTCAGTTCACCCTGAATATTGAGAAGGGACAAATGCTCCTCCAGTGCCTAAAGGGGGCTTATAAAAGGGAATAGGGAAAGGAGAGGGATTTTATATGGCAGGACAAGGGGGAATGGCTTTAAGCTGCCAGAGGGCAGACTTGGAGTGGATATTAAGAAGAAATTCTTTATTCAGAGTGGGGTAAGGGCCTGGCACAGGGTGCTCAGAGCAGCTGTGGCTGCCCCTGGATCCCTGGCAGTGCCCAAGGCCAGGCTGGATGGGGCTTGGAGCAACCTGGGACAGTGGGAGGTGTCCCTGCCCATGGCAGGGGTGGCACTGGGTGGGCTGGAAGGTCCCAAACCATTCCAAGATTCATGCTATGGATTCATAAAGTGCCCCTGGAGCTGTTTCCATGGCTGTATGTGAACAAAAGGCTGATCCTGCAGAGGAGATGCTGCATCTCCACAGGTCCCCAGTTCCCTGGAGCTGGGCTGGATCCATCCTGTAGAAGAAGGTTTGCTGCTTGTGTCTGCAGAGCTGTGATGTCTATAACCACAGTAATTGGTTCTGCATAATGTTCCACCTCCTGCTGTAGGAGTCCATGTTCTGCTCTCCTGCCCTTTAGGCCCCCAGCAGCCGGGATGGCCCAGGGGAGGTGTCCAGGAGCAGGGCAGTGCTGGCAGTTGGATGTGTGGGGGTCCCTGGGCACTGTCTGAGCTCAGCCCGTGTGAGCTGGGCTGACTGTGGGCTCCTGACACGCCACAGATAAGGAGCTGTTCCCTGCTCACGCCTCCTGGGCTTTTTATCTTGCGCTGAGTTCTCATTCCTGGCCCCCCACACCTCCTTTGCTATTGGTGTGAGGGCACTGGGACGTTTCTGTGGGGAAAAGGAAGAATTCATGTGTTGGTGCTTCATGTACCGAGTGCAGGATGCCTTCCCGCTACCTCAACTTCCGCTGCAGCGTGCCCTGGCTGATCCTTTCCCTGGAAACTCTCTTCCTCATCCACTTTCTCTTTTGCTTCTCAGATGTTTGTAACCTCTACTCATCATCTGTCTCCTACCCAGGTAAGCCTGGCACCCTGCTGGGAAAGGAGGGACAGTCCCTGCTCCTGTTGTGCCCTGCAGCAGGGGTGGCACTCAGCGGGGTTTGTTTTGGAACGGTTTTATTGCTCTTTCAACACCAGGAGTGGTGGGAATTTATTTATATCAGAGCTATGATGGGGATCCAAGACTAAATTGCATTTTTGGTCACTTTTCTGTTGGGGTTTTTGACCTCTCAGCCCCCATCATAGGGCATCCATTCAGATCACTCAGTAAGAATAAATTCAGGGTTAAGGATATTGTTTTTCTGCTTACTTATGGATTGGAAAGAAAGCTCTGGAATTCTTTCCAAGTACTAAACAATAGTGGCACTTAAATTTTTATCTGAAGGCTTCTTAGTTAATTGTAATTTTTAATTGTTTTTTTTTTTAAACCAGAAATCCAAACTGCATTAATAATTTCACTGCTGTCTTGGTCTTTTCTGTCCTGCAGACTTTCAAGATGTCAACCACATGGTGATTTTTGGATTTGGCTTTTTCCTGATGGTTCTGAGAAGATACGGCTTTAGCAGCACTGGACTCAACTTCCTGCTCATTGTTCTTGGTGTCCAGTGCTCTATGCTGGTAGAAGATTTATTAGTTATCCTCAGGGTACAGCAAAGTGAAGGTGGTATGGCAAGGTAATGAGTTCATGTTAGAGTTGCACTAATCCAGAACTGCTGATTGCTCCTCCTGGAGGTGAATGCCTCCTTCCAGGGCCTGTCTGGGAATGAGCAGAGTCACCTTTGCAGGCATTTTAGAGGGCTTTTGGTTTTAAGTACATTGTTCTGTGTCATTCCTTCTCTATTGCCCTGGTGTCACCCTGGTACTGAGTTATTTTTCTTTCCTTATCACAGCATAGCCAAGTCTGTGGTGAGCATGACTGCTGTGGCCATCTCCACTGGGGCTGTCCTGGGGAAGGCCAACCCTGTGCAGTTAATTGTGATGAGCCTGGTGGAATTAATCATCTTCTATGTGAGCAGATGCATCAACAGGAGATTTCTGCAGGTACCCTGGTGGGGTTTTCAGACACATGGGGGAAAATGTCACTGGAACTTTGGAACAACTCTGTCAGGAGCTGCAGTAAAGGCTTTGTGTGGCCTGAATTAGCCCACAGATGGTGAATATTCTGTTGGTACAGGTCCCAGAAGACCTGACCCTGATGCACGTGCACCTCTTTGGAGCCTACTTCGGTGTGGCAGTCACCTCCCGCTTCCCTGAGCCGCCGCCGGGGCTGGACAAGAACAGGAGCACCCCAAAGTCAGACCTGTTCTCAATGCTGGGTGAGTCCTTGGCTTTAATGCCTCAGCTGGAAGAAGGGATTGCAGGGAGAACAGAGGGAGGGTTGGGAGTTTTGAATGCAAAATGCACCTCTGCATGCAGCCAGGCACAGAAGCTGCTGCTCTGCTTCCTGCTTTGTGACAGTGGCCACTTTCTTACCTGGCCCAGAGTCCACTCCTGCCACAGCTGGGGCTCAGTTTGCTTTTGTCACCTCAGCACAAAGGCTACTCCGGGTTAACTGCTGCTTCTCCAGGTTCAGCACTCCCTTTCCTGGCCAAGCTGTCCCCCTGGGCTTGTCCAGGCCTGCTGGTGAGGGACTCTATGCCAAAGTTGAGCTCATAACTTGTACTTGAGCAGAGCTCCCAGGCTCCAGCTCAGGCTGTTTCGCCAGGTGGTGCACAGAGATATAAAGAGGCAGTCCCTGCTGGTAACATGAATAAAAAGATAAAGCCTGGTGAAGGGTGGGGAGTGTGATACAGGCAGGTCCACGAGAGAGGAGCTGGGGGAGGACAGGCTGAGTGTCTGGGACTTCCATTCCTTTTCTTTTGGAAGCAATTTGGTGTCTTTGCTATCACAACTTCTGTAGTGCAACTGCCTCCAGCTGAACCCAGAGCTTCCTGCAGGGCTCCACAGAGTCTCATTCTCAGTCAGTGCTTGCCCAGTTTAGGGAATTCAAAATTTAAGTGCTGCTCTTTTGTGTCCCTGGAGTTCTTGTTTGCTGTTTATTTCCAGAGCTGAGCAGATCTCATAAGAATGCTTCAGTAGATTTTATAGATATCTGTATTTCTGACTGACTAACTGCCTCATCAATGGGAATGGGACGAATCACCTCACTAGTCCTCAGTGCCACCATAAGTTTAGAGTTGCTGAAATGGCCTCTCCAGTCTGAGGCAGGGTCATCTCTGCCTTGGTGCACTGAAATCATGGATATTAGCAATGGAAATTGGATTTCAATGGGCCAAGACAAGCTGGTACAAAATCAGTACCCGCCAGCACTGCTGGAAACTGGGTTTGTGCCTCACATGGACGGTGCTTGTGTCACTTGGTGGTGGTCTTGGACAAGAACATAGCAGATGTCACTGTCAGGTGGATTGCACAAAGGGCTGGTACCTCTGTGGGGTGGGGAACACATCAGCATCAGCGATGGGAGTGGGCTGGAAACAAAATACAACAAATGGGCAGTGCCAGAGGAGCTGCTGGTTGGTTGTGTTGGTGTCTGTGCACAGCCTGAGGTGCTTTGAGGCCACCGACTTCCCTCTGCTGGCTGGAATTTGCTCTGGGCACGTGCATCCCTAGGCATGCATGGAAAAATGCATCCTGCCAGGCAGGGTGCTTGCTCCACAGAGGCTGGAGTTCCCAAATGCTGACAATTCGGGGCACAGAAGCAGAAGAACCTGTTCTCATTCCTGTTAGAGAAGCCTGTGTGGTCATGGAAGTGTGACACTGACAGTTCCTCCCTGGGAGCGATCTTAGGGGAGGCTCTGCTTTGGGAAATGTCTGGGAATTACAGCACACTGTGGGCTGGAGCCCTGCAGGGACAGGCAGTGATGGGTTCCCTGTGGTTCAGAGCAGCTCCTGAGGGTCTTTTGTCCTTGTCCCCAAGGCACTGTGTTTGTCTGGGTGTTCTGGCCAAGCTTCAATTCTGTCCTGGCTGAATTCAAGAACCAAGCAGTGCTCAACACCTACTTCGCCCTCGCAGTGAGTGCTGTGGCTGCCTTCATGTTGTCTGCTCTGACCTCCAAGGATGGCAAATTCAGGATGGTAAGGATGAGGGAGAACCCTGCATGGGGTTTTTCTGTTAGAAAAGAGCTTCTGTTACTCTCAGTATACACCAAAATACAAGAGCTGCTAAGTGAAACCAAGTCCAGGATTTCAGCCTGACAGTCCCAGACTCACAGAATGGTTTGGGTGGGAAGGGACATTAAAGATCACCTCATCCAGGGACACCTCACACTGTCCCAGGCTGCTCCAAACCTCGCCCAGCCTGGCCTTGGACCCTTCCAGGGATCCAGGGACAGCCACAGCTTCTCTGGGCACCCTGTGCCAGGGCCTCCTCACCCTCCCAGAGAACAATTCCTTCCTAGTATTATATCTACACCTTCCCTCTTTCAGTTTAAAGCCATAGCCCCTTGTTTTATCACTACAAACCCTTGTAAAAAGTCCCTTAACTTCCTGCTCTTGTTGTTTTCTTGCACAGACTCACATCCACAGTGCAGTCGTGGCTGGGGGGGTCACTATCAGTTACACAGCACAGAGCATCCAGCACCCTTGGATTGCCATGATTTTGGGGCTGCTTGGCAGTGTCATCACCATCTTGGGATCTCACTGTTTACAGGTAATGCTCAGACCCTGAAATGGTTCTTGTAGAAGCTGTATAAACTTCTTTTCCAGTGCAGGACACCCCAAGGGAAACCTCTTTTCTAAACTGGGAAACCTGAGGTGTCCTGAGCAGAGAGCAGCATTGCAACTTGTGAGAGCAAATTCATCCTCTAGGTCTGCAACAGCTGATCTGCAATTACCAACTTGTGTTTCTGGGTATCAATTAAACCTTTTCTTCTTCCCAGAGGTGCTTTAATCCTGCTTTCAAGCTTCAGGATACTTCTGGAGTTCATTTCACTTTTGGTTTGCCTGCTGTGCTTGGAGCTGTGGCCACCGTTGTTCTCCGTGTCCTAGAAAGAGGGATTTCTACACAATGGAATAATTTATCCAGGTACATAAATTCTTGTATTAAATAGTAAAGATAAATAATCATTAGTGCAGTGTGCCCTGAGAAGAGTTCTCAGCCATCCAGAGAGCCTGAATGCTCTGGAGGTACAGATTCATTCATGGTCTCAGTGCCGAATTCAGCAACTGTAAAAGGTGAAACACTTTTTCTTGCTTTTCAGTCTGGGTTATTTGGTCTTTGTTGACCTTGGTGCCTTCTGCCAGACCATCAGCACTGCCTTGATAACAGGTTTGATTACAGGTCAGTACTGAAACATTCCAGGCATTTCTTTATTTCCTTGGAGTGAGTTTCTGTGGGTAAATGACTTGAGGAATAAATGGAAACATGAATGACAGGGACTCTTCCCAGCCAGGCTTTTGAAGAAGAGCTGTTTTGCACAGAAATAACCCAGCAGCACCATTCTTTCAGTATTGTCTTAGTGACAGAAGATGCCCCAGACTGGGGCTTGTCACTTTTTAGACCATTTGGTGCAAATGTGCCAAGTTTCAATTACATCAAGAGCTGCCTCAGCCCTTTGATCAGGAGATTTTGGGGACTTTTTGCTGCTTTGGGAGCAGCAGCACTCATGTGGCCCACGTGGGATGCTCTGGTTTGTGGCAGCTGCTGCTTTTCCACAGCCCCTAATTCTGTCTGGAGTAACAGGGAAATGGCCAATGAAACTTGCTGGGAAATACACCCTACAGTGATTTTTTGAGTGTGTTTTAATTTATTTAAACCTTTGCATTACTTTAAATGTGATGAAAAATGAACAGATTTTTAGAAAACATCCATCTGAAATAAGCAAACATTCGGTGTTTAACCAATTGTTCAAAAATCCAGAGATTCCCATCAGAGATCCCAAACTAGCAGTGCTGGTAAGCCAGCTTATTTTAAATACACAGGCACTTCTCATGCAGGAAGTTAATAATTTTGATGTATTTTTATAATCTAGCAGCTGTTAAATGGGGTTTTACCTAAAGTAATTCATTTTTAATATCCCAAGCCTTGATCCTGGCAAGCCTCTTTTTGTATTTAAGGCCAGCTTGAGCCAGGGGGCTCTGCTGAAGGATTTAGGTCTGAATTTGTGTTTTGATCTGTGGTTACATTTGGATAAATGTTACCAAGAAATCTCCTGTTCCACACAATCCTCCCCTTCCCCTGCTGTTGATGTTTATTTTGGATATGTCTCTTTTTACCATCAGGTCTAATCTTAAACACCAAACTGCTTAAGACCGTGCACGTCTCAAAGTACTTTGATGACCAATTTTACTGGGAGGTGAGTTTCAAATTCATGTGGGGGACTTCATTTAGCACCTTGATGAAGAACTCCAGGTATTTGAATTAAAAATAAAATGCATGAACACAGGCCTTTAGGTGCTGATGTGAGGCTGTATCTGAATTACAGGAATAATGGGTAAAAATAAGCTTCTGATCAGATTTTCCATTGGTTTACATTTTTTTTTCTGTGATGATTTGATATGTTCTGATACAAGAATGTTTGTCTTCACAGTTCCCCCACTTGTCTGTTGGATTTTGAATGGAGGATCCCAGCTGACAGATAAGACCAAGATTTTCCTCTGTCACCAGAAAAACTGAACAGCTGTGATGGGTTCAAAGAGCACTGAAATACCAATTCTCAGGCCCACAAAAGCCACCCCAATGGACACTCAAAAAATTAAACTGTTCTAGTTATTCTTGAAAGATAGAGTGTGAATTCACAGATGCAAACTTAAAATGCATTCAGCTTTTCTGCTTTGTTGGCCTTACTTTAAATATTTTTTGTAAGATATGTACAAAAAAGTTGGCTGCATTCATGGCTTATCAATCCAAATGCTTGGAAACATTAAACTATTTTTAGCTCCTGAGTTTACAAGCCCAAATGATGGATTTTAAAGTGTCATTTTTCCAGGAGCACTTCTTACCTAGCAAAGCACTCAAGTTTTTAAGCTGAGATGATTCTGCTGAAGGCCTTGACAAGCCAGGATTTGATGAGTTGAGCTGGGGCAGAGCCAGAGCTCTGCATCCTGCCAGACTGAACTCCTGGAAAAATCTGGCATGACGTGCCTGGGGTTGGATGTTGGGAGGTTCTGATGATGAGAAGTTCATTTGTGGATGGTGCTGCTGCAGTCCCTGGGGTTTGCTGCCAAATGTAAAACACAACCAGAGCTCAGGGCAGTGTCTGGGAGGGGACAGCACAGGGGGACTGGGGGAATGGGCCTCAGTGCTGCCTGCACCCAATTTTGGAGGTGCAGGGACCTCGGGGACACGGGATTCTCTGAACCCTCATTTTTAAGTGAATTGTGATCCTTGGTGTTTCTCACTTTCAAAAATAGCTGACACAGAAAATCTTCCAGGAGTGCTTACCTAATAAAGGAGTGAAAATGTGGCTGTTTTTCCTTTCTTCAGCACCCTTGTGAGGAATGAATGAGGGAACTCGTGACATGGCTGAGTCCTTTGATGAGGCTCACTGACCTCATTCATTCACTGGGATGAGCAGATCCCTGCAGCTACAAAGGGAAGCAGCTTCCAAGGAATGCAGACTTGCAGAGGAAGGGCCAGTTTTCCTTGTTCCCAGCTCCCAGAAGAGCCAGCAGGAGTTCAGCAGCTGCCCACACCTTCTACACACAACTGTGAGTTGTTACTTCCCAGACACTTCCTCTTTATCACCAAAGGATAAATGAAATATTCAGGGATGGGGGGGGAAAAGAATCCCAAATCACCACAGTTCTGTATTACACAAGAAAAGCCACACACCAGCAAGATTTGAAATTGGAGAAATGGTTATATTGTCCAGATACAGGAAATACTTAATAAATATCTGTTAAAAGGTTGTTTTAAAGCATTTTTAGTAAGTTGTGGATTGTAAATAACATCATAGAAACAGCTGGTTAAACACATCCATATTCTGCTCTCCTTTTATTTGTAACAAACATCATTTTAGAAAAGTGACTCCACTGTTGTTTGTAGCAATTTTACATTTCTCAAAAACACCACAAAACTGAAGTGGACGTACAAGAGTAAAAAAAAAAATGACCAGAAGAGAGCTGGATTTAGTGCTTTCAGCTTTCCTTGATTTCTCTTTAGACACAATGGAAGGTTTACAAAACAGTTTTACAAAACTTTGGGGGCTGCAGTCAAATCCCAGGGCCCTCCAGGAGAGTTCACTGCCACAAATCCTCTGTGCGACCAAACTTGAAGACCAGGCCCCTGTGTGAACACAACCAAAGGACACCACAAATCAAACTCCTCTTGTTTTAGACACAGGATTTCAAGGAGCAAATTGGGGTATTTGTTAATCCAGTTCCTGAGTGAAACCTGTGCAGACAGATCCCAGTTTATTCACACAGGTCTGCTTACAAAACAGGGCTTCAGGACCAACCAGATCACAGCAAGTTTCAGTTTTTTATCATTTAAAGCCAAAATAAAAGAGGACAGTCTTACCCAAAAAAGATGAATGCATTCTGGAAAAACACAGCTATTCCTGGGTACACCACTGGTTTTTCTAAGAGAAAAAATATCCCCATCATTTCTTTCTGAAGTCATTTTCAAGCACATCCCATTTCTGACATGTCATTTTCCCTGGTGCTAATTTAGCAGAGAGGCTTTGGGATAAATGTGCAGGAACTCAGTAATTTGTATTCTGGGAATAAGTGTTCACCCAGGGAATTATTCCCTTAAAACTGCAGCAGTTTAATTATATCCATGGAGTTCCCAGCTGGGCAAGAGCTGGGTTTGTAGAGGAAGTTTGTACTTAGAAATAGATCAAATCCATCCCAATAGGAATAATATGGGATAGTGGTAGGTAGGGTTAGGAAAATATTCAAACTGGGCCTGCCCAGAAACCCTCTAAATGCCAGTTCTAAAATTCAGGAATCACTTACAACACCTTAAACTTTCAAAACCAGGGTCAGGTCTTACCTTTAACCACGTAGCCCCCAAAAAGGATCCACATGGAAGCAATGAGGGACCCAAAAGCCATCATGAAACCGATGAAGAGCCAGATCCGAGCCCCTGCAATGGGATGGGGGATGTTCTGTGCCTGTGGGACACCCCAGCCCCACAAATCCCCCCTGGCACAGCTCTTCAGGCTCCCTGTGCCCCCCAACCCCAGCCCAGGTACCTGTCTGGCCCAGGCAGCCCTCACTGTAACTGTCCCCCCGCACCTGCCCGTTGGACACTGCGTTGATCCTGGGAAAAGAGGACAAAAATGGCCCTAAACCTCTGCTTTTAAAGCACCACTGAACTGCTGGGAGCGTGATGGATCCTTACATCAGGAATGCAATGGTGGCTATGACCCCACAGGCGTGGTAGGAATGGTTGAAGTCTTCCACTTGAGGGTATTTCACAGCTGCATCGATGATGATCCACCAGCCTGTGAAAAACTGGGGGGAAAAGGGGGAACACAGCGGCTTAAAAATGACATCAATGTTTAAAATCACCCTTACAGTCTCCAACCCAGACTAAACTGGCAACACCATTAGTTCTGCTGTCAGTTTGGGATCCAGCTGACTGCAAAGCCAGGGATTTACCCACTCCAACAGCTCATTCCTGGGTAGAACTGTGAAATTTGAACTAAAAATGGATGGAGGAAACCAGGCCAGGTTTTGTCAGTAACTCTGCTGCTACACAATGTATCCCTGTTCTTCCTCCTTTCCCTGCAATTGCTACGGTTGGAGCAGCCCTTTAAAATCAACATTTCCAAACCACCACGGTCACCACTAAACCGTGTCCCCAAGTGCCACATCCACGTGTTCTTTAAACCCTCCCAGGGACAGTGACTCCACCACTGCCCGTGCCGCTGCCCGACCACCCTTTCCGTGGAGAAATTTCCCCTTTTACCCAACCTAAACCTCCACCGGCACAACTTGAGGCCGTTTCCTCACATCCTTCCAATGGGACGCGGGAGAAGGGACTCCCAAACTGCTCATCATTTTTATCTTACGACAGAAAAGCCCAAAGCAAAGTCCCGAGCAGGGCGGGCCCGTACCAGCACCCCCGCGGCCACAGAGGCGATGGTGTTGCGCTTCTCGCCCCAGTCAACGCACTCGGAGCAGCGCAGGCTCTCCAGGAACCCGGACATGTTTCAGCGCTGCCAGCAAACTGCGGGAGGAAACGGGAGGTTCGCTCGCACAGGAAACCCGCGGGAGCTGCGCGGGGGCACAGCCGGGGGCCGCCCGCGTTCGCCGGGCACCTCCACCGGCGGCTCCCACCGGGACGGACCCCGACCCGAGCACCCCGCACCCCGCGCATCCCCTACCCGCACCACCCGCACCGCACCCCGCGCAGTCACGGGGCGCGCACCGCGCATCCCCCGCGCATCCCTCGCGCATCCCCCGCGCATCCCCGCACCGTGCGCGCNCGGGTTGCGTAACGGGAGGGACGTTCTGGAAGGTTCTGGGCCGGCCCTCAGTCGCTGCCGGGCGGCGGGAGCGGGCGGAGGCGCAGCGACTCTCTGGCGGTTCTGTGCGGCTTCTCTCGCGGCTCTCTCGCGGCTCTATCGCCTATCGCGGCTGGCGCAGCGGGCCCGGCGCTATGGGAGTGACTCACGAAGCGGGGCTCTCCCCTCAGGACCCGTGCGGGGGCAGCCCGGCCGGCTGGAGCCGGTGAGGCGGCGGAGCGGCGCGGGCCGGGGGTGGGAGGGAGGCGGGTGAGGCCGATGGCGGTGGCCGCTGCGGGGGGAGAGCCGTGAATCGCTCACGGGTGGGTTTTTACGGGTTTTTGTTTCTTTTATTCCAGGAGTGCCCAGGTGCCTCAGGGGAACCAGCGCGGGGCGTGCCCGGCGGCGCCCAGCGGTGAGTGAGGGGCTGCTGAGGGCTCGGCGGGGCCGGGGGGTCCGGTTCCCGCCCTGGGCCCCCCATGGACGGGGCTCGCCGCGGGCCGGGAGGGGCTGGCGATGCCGGGCGGCACTTGGGGGTTTCTCCTCTTACCGTTCCAGCCGTATGACCTTGGCTCTCGCGTAGAGGTGAAGTAGTGAAACTTTAACTGCGGTAGTAGCGAGAGAAGTGCGTCTGGCAACTCTCACGGAACTCAAATTACAGATTTCAGTGCGGGGGTTGGATTTACTGCCTAACCTCGCTTTGCACTGAGCAGTAAATAGAAATTCCGTGTTTAAGCAAGCTTCCCTAAATTGTAAACTGGTTACGTAAGTCAGGGCTTAAGTCTGGTGATAAGAGCCTTACCCCGAGTAACCTTTGTAGCTATAAAATGGCTGCCACTCCAGGGACAGCCATTTTAATTATTAATATAGAGCCATAACGAGCGCTGCGTCCTGTGCGAGTCACGGCCGCTGAATCAGAGCCCGGGTTCTGCGCTGTTTGAGTGGAACATTTTTAACAGCAGCTTGTTGCACACCCTGGGAAGTGTGGAGCTGTGTGCCAGGAGTTTTTTATGACCCGATGCAGGCAAGATTTTAGCTGCTTTGCATTTAGAGAAGGTATTTTTATTTCCTTTTGTTGGAGTAAAAACCTCCACAGAGCTGTAGCAGAACACTCCGATCTGGAAGGCATATGGTTATTTTGTACCGTAGATGCAATGGGCTGCATTTAGGATAGATGGAAAATAAAATACCTCGAAAATTCTTTTCAAGAATGTCAAGGTTTTCCTCCCTTTTGGACAAAAAAGAAGGTATTGCAAAAGGAACTAAGACTTAAAAGCCACACAAACTTATCTCACAGAACTACTCACGATTTAAACTGAAGCCTTTCCTTTTTCATACAACCTCTGAGTTTTCTGCCTGACTGCAGCAGGGGAGTTGCAGAACTCAGTTGTTACTGGAGGATGGCTGGGGGTTGCTGGGGTGTTTAATCATCCTGCCCCCGCTGCCCGTGTGTCACTGTGTGTGTTGTTGCTGCGGAAATGCCCAGAAACGCTGACCTTCCCCTGCCCACCCCACAGGAACAGAGACTGGGCACTGCAGAGCAGCGGCCAAACCCGAAGCAGCTGCTGAGAGCGCGCAGAAAACGACCTCCGGCAAAACGGACGACATGACGGATTTCATGGATGACCTGACCCTCAGCTCGCCCAAGAAGAGGGAATCCTCAGTGAGGTCCAGGCGGAGCTGCGCCCGCTCCAGCTCCAGCCGCTCCTCCAGCCGCTCCTCGTGCAGCTCCCGCTCCAGCTCCAGCAGCTCCTCCTCGGCCTCCTCGCGCAGCTGGAGCCGCTCGCGCTCCCGGCCCCGGCGCAACGGCTCCCGGCGCTCCCGGCGCTACTCCCGCTCCTACTCGCGGAGCCGCTCGCGCTCCCGCGGCTACCGGCGCTACCGGAGCCGCTACCCGGCCCGGCACTACCGGCACCGCTACCCCCGCTCGCCGCGCCGCCACCGCTCCCGCAGCCGCTCCTGGTCCCGCGGCAGGGCCTACTACAGGCGCTCCTCCTACTCGAGGAGCAGGTCCCGCTCCAGGGGCAGGAGGTACTACGGCTTTGGGAGAACCATCTACCCCGAGGCCTACAGGAGCTGGAGGAGCCGGTCCCGGACACGGTCTCGGAGTAGGTCACCTCTGCACCTCAGTGAAAAAGGTACTTGGGGGTTTTTTTTTGAGATTTCCTTCGTGTGAGAGCCTAAGAATGGGTTTTGTTTGAACCATGCAGATTCTCCTTTGCTTGGTTTGTAAAGCCCATGTTAAAGAAAATCTTGGTGTGGTTGGACAAATGTATTTAACAAAAATTGTTCTTCAGGACATTATTGGCACTGGGGACAGGCTGCGATGAAATCAGTCCCAGTTGATGCTTGCATAGATGCAAAACCTGCAGGTTTTAGGCTTGAGTAGCTCCATGTGGATTTTAACCTGACACAAAGCACTTTTTTCTATTCCTTCCTCTTCTAGACAAGAGGGAACTCCTGGAAATCGCAAAAGCCAATGCTGCCAAAGCCCTGGGAACAGATAACATTGTCCTGCCAGCCAGCCTGAAGATCTCTGCTCCTGCCAAAGAGGTCAAAACTGAGAAGCAGGAGCGTGAGGAAGCCACGGAGTCAGCTGAGGTAAGTATGGAGTGTTCTCCCTGAAAAGGTAAACACCTCTTAGACTTGTCTGCATGGCCGTGTCATAGCTTAACTGTGGAGGTTGTGTTTGTGAGTTCAAACTCTTGAACGAAAACTTCTCCAGAAACCTCGAGGCTTTGCCTTAAGCTGGAAGCACAGAGGCCCAGTCAGAGGTGGTTGATCCCCTGAGTGTCCAGTAGGGACAAGGTGGGGAAGGAGAGGAGACTTGTTCCTTTGACTTGTTCTCCTAATGGGATACTTCCCATTAATTCCACTAGTTATGCTTTTCTGACCTAAAACCAGGAGTCTCCTGGCCAAACCTAGTGAATAGTGTGGGTTTTTGGTTTTTTTCTTTTTTTTTTTTTTTTAAATCTTTCTGCCTTTTTTAACTGTTAAAAGTTTTTCATGTACAACAAACTGTTTCCCAGAAATTCCATACCCAAGCACACAATGCATTTTACATACTTTATTTCTGTCTTATAGAAATCATGACTATGGTTCCAGACATGAGGAAGAAAATCTGGTGGTAATTAAGGGACTTTGTGGGCTGTAGCTGTTGTGAATTTAAGGGAGGGAGAAACTCAAGCAGCTTAAAGTGAATTTTAGTTTGGTTCTGTCGTGGTGTGTTACCCTGAGCACAGTAGATAGAAACCTGCAGTTACTGCAGCTGCTGCTGTTGGAAAGGGAAGTGAATTTGCTGAGGGTGTGACACAAATGGTACAGGCATCCCTTTCATAAATGTGTGCAATATATTCCAGATGTTGAGAGAGTACAGAAGAAGAGGCCTGCATCACTTGCAGATAAGTTTATTGTCATTCTCCAAAGCTCTGCAGGATGGTTGTGCAGCACCTGCTGCCACTCGCTGTGTCACTGCTCTGGTGTGGCAGCTCGTGCTGTGACTCTGAGTCCTTTCTGAGCCGTAACTGGGGCGTGGAATTGCCTCCATTGCCACGGGAACTGGCACAGCTGCCTTGGTCAGATGCTGACTGCACTCAGTGGGGCTCAGCACTGCTCTGTTGTAGCTTTACAGCTACTTTAGATTAAATACCTGAAACACTGGACAGAAAGTTCTGCTGTGTAGTGACTGCCTGACCTTCCCTGGGTGAGGGATCCCCACTTAAGCTGTGTGTGCTCTTCTTTAGCAACCCGGGAGCGCAGCTGAGGACGTGGCCAAGGGTGGCATGGAGAGAGCAGCCATACAGAGGAGCATTTCCTTCAGCCCTAATGTAAGTGATGGCCCAGAATGGAATTGCAGCTCCAGCCCTCCTGGCTCGGGCTTTTCCCAAATAAAGATCTCCAGAATGGTAACAGAAGGAATTTAGTGTTTGATAAGGTATTCTCTGGAGGGGTTGGTAGAGCACTGTGAATACACCTCAGCAGTGTGTTTGAAATAGGTGTTTGCCCTCAACCTGAGCAGTTTAGAACTAGTGTAAAACAACTTATTTTAAGTTCCATGTTCTAGTAATGCAGACTCAGGATTCAGGGATTTCTCCCATGTCAAATACATGCACATGATTGATACCCAGCATAAGAAATTCCAAAACCTGCAGAGAAAACATGAACATGGTTTATATGATTGAAGAGTGACAGATTTTAGCTCCTTTTCTTACAGGAAATGTCTTTTTTTTCCTTCCAGAACACAATGGCCAAGCCTGCCCTGCAGAAGCCAGTGAGCCATGTTGTTGTTAAGGAGCCAGTGGTTTCTCCACCCAGAGAGGATGACAGGAAGGGAAGCCCCTATGGGCAGTGGGTTCCTGTCAAGAAGGAGGAGAAGAAAACATTCCTGAACTTCTCACCCAAAAGCTCCCTGTTCCGGGCACGCTGATGGGAGTCACTGTGAGACTGCAGCACTTCACACCCTTCAGTAGAGAGATGGAAATTCCTGATGGGCTTGAAGATTTGTTAATACTGAGTATTTATTTTGAGGTCTTAATTTTTGGAATCTTAGGTTTCTCTTTCAGATAGAGAGCACACAGATCCAGAAGCCACAGATGCGAATCTTGTGTATATTTGTAAATATTTTGTATTGCTTTATTGGACTAGAACTTGCAGGTGGGTAACTTTTTCTAAACCATAGTTGAGTAGCTGTTCTTTGAACACCTGGATTTACATTGTGTAACTGTTTACTTCAAGTGAATAAAGTTTAGTTTTGCACTGGCTGAGTGTCTGGGGTGTTAGACCTGTGCTCTACGTGGTTATTTCTGGGTTTAGCTTGCTCAGCTCCTGTCCCAGTGCTCTTGAGTCATTCCCGTAGTGGATCCTGCCTCCTTCAGGGCCTCTTCCTTCCCTGGGTGTGCCCCTCTGGAAGTGGAAAGCTTCTGTAGGATTTTAGCTGCCTGCCACAGAAGCCATGGCCCTTCCCACTGCCACATTGTCCCTTCTGCTTCAGTTAGCACAGGATTGTATTTATCTGGTTGGCTTCAAAAGCAGCCTCCAAAGGCTCCCAGTGAGGGACGAAGGAAAAGGTGCAGGGAGAGCAGGAGGGCTCCAGACCTCTGCTCCAGGAGAGAGAGGAGTTCAGGAAGCCAAGGGGCTGTTGCATGGACTGGCAGTAACTGGTTAAACTCGGGTTTTGTATAAATAAATAATTAGTAAAATAAACTGCATTTGAGTACTCGTGTCTGGGAGCTTCTTTACCAAACCCTTGAACGGGTGGGAGGATCCTGTGTTTGTCCCTCCCTGTGGGTGAGGCTGGACAGCTGCACTGCCTGGGGGGAATTCCACCCTGGGGCTGGGGGAAATGTCTCACTGCTCTTTTCCTGCTGGTAAACAAACCTGAGGAGCAAACAGCACCTCCCAGCTCAGACCAAAGGGTGTTTATTTAGAGCACCAAGGGCACAAGCTGCACTAAAAGCTATTTATAGCTGAATTATACACATCAGCACACAGAGCACCACTGCTCTGAGAAAGCAACAGCCACACTGCACTTGGAATACAACATAAAATTGTGTAAAAACAGGCAGAGCTGTGCCGGGGGGGCTCACACGGCCGTGCCCCTCTCCAGGTTCTGTTTGATCTCAGCCGTGTATTTCCCGTAGAACCTCTCAGCCTTCTGGTTGAACTTGGCGTTCCTCTCGTTGATGTAATCGATGTCGGCGTCGTCGTTGTAGGGCCGCCTCCGGCTGTACTTCTCCCTCTTCTCGATCCTGGAAGGCAGCAGGGGCTGAGCCCCGGGGGCTGCGGCACCCCCGGGCCCTGCCCCACCCCTCTCTCCCCGGTACTCACTGTTTCTCCAGGTCTGCCACCATCCTGTCCACCCCTTCCTTGGAGGGCACGTGGGTCCCGTGCAGGAGGCTGTCCGAGGTGGGGTACAGGGCCTCCCCACTGCAGGACAGCAGTGGGGCAGTGGTTACACAGCTGGGGAGTGCTTGGGGGGTTCTGAGAATCCCAGAGGGGTTTGGCTTGGAAGGGACATCAAAGACCGTCCAGTGCCACCCCTACACCTTCCCCTATCCCAGGTGGCTCCAAGCCCCATCCAGCCTGGCCTGGGACACTTCCAGGGATCCAGGGGCAGCCACAGCTGCTCTGGGAAACCTCTGCCAGGGCCTTCCCACCCTCACAGGGAAGAGTTTCTTTCATATATCAAGCCTAAATTTACCCTCTTTCACTTTGTTCCATCCCTCCGTGCCCTCGTGGTTTCACTGCCTCTGACTGAGTGTCATTGTCACTTCACTCAGCTGTGGGAATCCCAGATTCGGGTGAGAAAATGTCAATATTGAACCCAAACTCAAATTATTTTGAGAGGGGCCAGCAGGTGCCCATGAAAGACACAGGAACTCCCTGAAATGTTAAATCTGTCTGAATGCAAACTGGGCAAATCACTCACTCCTTAAACCAAGCTGGGCTGCCCAAAAATCCCACCCCCTGCTGCAGGAAGTGACTGATTACACCCTGAAACGTGACCTCACTGACCAAATATTTCTTCCAACTCAGCAGTGCCAAATTTGAAGAAATGAACCTCATTAATTACCCCCCCAGCCCTCCTGAAGCTGGGGTTAAAGAACATCCAGGAGAACAGGCCTGTGCTGCAAGGATTTCAGAGTTCAGTGTTTGCTGATCACTCAGACACCCCCCAGATGGGATCAGAGGACTGAAATGAGGACTCACTACTGCTCCTTGAGCTTCTCATACTGCTCCAGGTCGGGTTTGATCTGCCGGGTCAGCCTCTGGTACTGGCGCAGCTGCGCCGCCGCGTAATCTGGGACAGAATCGGGCTCAGGGTCAAGGGCTGGAGCTCACTGGCCTCTTTCCACCCCAAATACCAACACAGGAGTTCATGACAAGCACAGCTGTGGAGCTGAGCCCTTACCTGAGAATCCCAGATCGGGATTTTTCCTCTTCTTCTTCCTCTCCCACCTCTCGGCGTCCTCGGCGCTGATCTCCAGCAGCTTCACCCGCTCGTAGTCCTCCCCCCTGGCTGCACATTCCTGCCCAGCACAGACAGCAGCCCCATTCCAGCAAAAACCCAGGCATCCAACCCAGCCACAGCCCCCAGCTCAGCCCAGCCAGCCCCCAGGGCAGGGCAGGGATTCAAACAACCAGCAGCTAATGAGGACATGGACCTGGGGGGTGACATCTCCCGGGGCTGTCCCTGTGTCCCTGCAGGGCCCTGGGCTGTGAGGGAGTTTTTTACCTTCTTCTTCTCCTGCACCTGCAGCTCCCACTCCAGCCGAGCTTTTTTAGCCTCCCAGTTTGGTGGCAATTTGAGTCTTTTGTCCTCCTCCACCACCTCCTGGCTGTTCAGCTTGCAGGCCTCATACTGGAACAGAACACGGCTCAGAGAGCAAACCCAAACCCCCAGGGAGGGCACAAAACCACATAAAGCACCCCCAGAATATTGAGCGTTGGGATCTCTGGAGATCTCCCAGCCCGACCCCCTGCCCAGGCAGGCAGAGGACACAGGAGCATCTCCAGGTGGGTTTGGGATGTCCCCACAGAGGGAGACTCCCTGGGCAGCTGTTCAGGGCTCTGCCACCCTCACGTCGTGTTTTAGTTTATGTTCCTTGCTCCTGGCACCGTTCCGTGACACCCCCGGGGGATATTTGTGTGCATTGACGGCACCCATTCTCAGTCTTCTCCACACTGACCAGGCCCGGCTCCACGAAACCCCAGAACCACCAAATCCCATCCCCCGGCGCCAGCCAGGCACCGCCCGGCCCCGGTCCTGTCCCCCGTACCCGCTTCATGTGGAGCTCCCGGAACCGGCGCAGCCGCTCCTCCCGTCTCTGCTCCGCCGCCGCCGCCGCGGCCGGGCCGGGGCCCGCCTCCTCCTCTTCCTCCTCCTCCGAGCTCTGGAACGACCCGCACTCAGCCATCGGCCTCGGGAGGGAGCCGAGACCCCCTCCCCGCCCGATCCCGTCCCCTCCTCACCCCGACATCGGCCTCGGGCACCCCCAAACTGCTGAGGGCCGACACCGCCGCCGCCATCGCGCCCCGCCCGAGCTTCCGGCGCTTCCGGCTTCCGGCGCTTCCGGTGCTTCCGGCTTCCGGCGAACCTGCCAGGCGCCCCCCAGCGTGCGGGAGGTGCCGCCGCCGCCCTGCGCCGCCTCCCGCCGGGCCCTGGAATTATCCCAAAATCCACAAAATTCCGGTCCCGGAACCGCAGCCGCAGCATCGCCGAGGCTGGGAAAGGCCGTCAGCATCCAGGGAAGCGCCCGGTGTAGGATGAGAAACCACCAACAGCCTCTCTTGGCCTCTCCAGGAATCCCTGAGGTGTCCCCAGGACAGGGGCAAAGTCACAGCTTCCACAAAATAAAATTTAAAAAAAAGGTTTTGCTGCAACTTCTGAGCGAAGAACGCCAAAATTTCCATGGCGTTGCTGCAGCGGCCGGGACCTCCCAGGCTTTAATGAAGATTTATTACAAATTTATCACTGAAAGGCACCTCTGTGTGAGGCCTCCCCGCGTGCACAGGGGAGGCGGAGGAGCTCTGGATTTTGAGGAAAACCCATCCAAACTCACCCAGAACCCTGCGGATGAGGAGCCGCGAGGCTGAGCCGGTGTTTGTCGGGAGCTGCGAGCTCCCAGCAGAGGGAATCGCAGCCCCAGCCATGAGGGGAGGCGGCCCTGGCCCTGCTCCCCGCGGGCTCCGCTTTCTTCTTCTGCCTCGGGATTAAAAACAACCAAACCCCTCAGGCCAGCAGGGAAAGGCACCCCCGGAACCGGGGCTGGGGCCGCGGGGAACAGCTTTATCTGGCCCTGCTGGGGGAAAGGAGAGGGGATTGTCCCTCAGGGGTTCGGGGGTCTCCCCTCAGCTGCCCCCTCCCCACATCCCCGCTCGGGGCTGGGATCCGCTGGATTTCCCTGTAAAATGGAGCAAAGCCCACCGGGCTGGGCACGGGGGAAATCCCGAGGGGAGCTGCAAGTGCAGGGCTCGGTGTTTTCAAGCAGATAAATGGGGCGGTGCTGTCCGAATCCCAGTTTGGGACACGGCGGTCCCGGTGCCCCCCCCACCCCCGGCCCCGAGGCTGCGGCCGCGATGGGGCCCGGGGGGTTCGGGGAGCTGGGCCGGGCCGGGCCGGGCCGGGCTGGGCTGGGCTGGGCTGGGACCCTGGAGCCTCCGGGGGGTTCGGGGAGCTGGGNNNGGGCTGGGCTGGGCTGGGCTCTGCGGGACCCCGGAGCCTCCTCCGGGGAAATTTGGGGAGCTGGGCTGGGCTGGGCTCTGCAGGGACCCCGGAGCCTCCTCCGGGGAAATTTGGGGAGCTGGGCTGGGCTGGGCTGGGACCCCGGAGCCTCCGGGGGGTTTGGGGAACAGGGACAGGGCTCTGCGGGGACCCCGGAGCCTCCGGGCCGTGTCCTGGGACATTCCCACGCCTGGAGGGCAGGAGGGGCTCGGGGCTGCCCCGGGGCTCGGCTTTGTGTCCCCACCACCCTTTGGCTCCGCCAGGGGAGCAGGATGGGGTTTGGCTTTGTCAGTGCAGCCCCTTCTCCCCTGTCCCAGCTGGAAGATGATCCCGGGAGGTTTCCCTGTTCCCTGAGGGTTTGCCCCTGGGTCCAGCTGCAGGTGCCCGTGTCCCCCCAGCCCCGTGGCACAGAGCAGGGAATTCTCCCAAATCCCGGTGCCCCTGCAGGGCTGGCAGCGAGGACAGGCAGAGCTGCTCCCGCTGTCACTTACGGTTAATTTTATTTTTAGGTTTAGAAATGTTTGTGTTTCTCGGGCACACAGAGCTGGCTCTGCTCCCCACTCCCGGGCCGCAGCTGCCTCCATTGTCTTCCCCAGCCCTGCCTCCCCTGCGGTGCCGACATGAGGAATTCCAGTTCCATCTACAACAGGGGCTGCAGCTCGGAGGAACTGACTCATCTCGGGTAAATTTGGCCCTTTCGAAGGGGAACATCCTGGCCAGGCCCGGGGGGTGGGGTGGGGGGGGAGCAGCAGCCCTTATCTGCCACCCAAAGCTCTTATCAGGGATCTGCAGGGAGCACCCAGCGCCCCTCAGAGTGCAGCTCCTGGGGCTGGGGCAGGGGGAAAGCGGAGGGTTGGGATGTTCCCGGGGGAATAATGGTGGTGACAGCGTGACAGAGGCCACAGGGCTTGGCCAGGACACCCCGAGACCCTGCAGGTGCTGACCCCCAGCCCTGGGGACATGTCCCAGCACGAGGGGTGGGGAGGGCTTGGGCGTGCAGTGCTGTGATTTGGGTGTGCAGTTCCAAGTTTTGGGTGTGCAGTTCCAAGTTTTGGGTGTGCAATTCCAAGTTTTGGGTGTGCAATTCCAAATTTTGGGTGTGCAGTGCCACAGTCCAGACCTACAGTGCCACAGCTTGGACCTGCACCATGGTGGGTCACACCTGTGTGTCCCTGTGTGTCCCTGCAGGTGTGTGATGGTCACTCCTGTGTCCCCTCAGCTCCCTCCCAGCCCAGCCCAGCCCTTCCTCCCGCTGTCCCCTCAGAGCTCTGCCCCCCCCCCGGGGTCCCCAGCGTTCCCCCCACGTGTCCCTCGCGTGTCAGGCCGGGAGTTCAGCTCCTCTGCCCCAGCCCGGCAGCTGCAGGAGCCGCTTCCACTTCCTGCCCGCTCCGAGCTGTTCCCCAGCTGCCTCCCCATCCTGCTGCGTGCTGAAAGGTGCTTGGGGAGCGGAAGGGAGCCCTGGTGAGCAGCAGCGAGGCCAGGCAGGGCTGCAGGCAGGGCAGGCTGTGCTCAGCCCGCTCCCAGCCCGGGGAGGAGGGACAAGGGGGAGACGGGGGTCCCCAGCCAGGCAGCAGCGTGGGGACCCTTCCCCTCCTCGGGTTTTGGGGAAGATCAGGGCTGGCCGTGGGTGGCACTTGTGGGGCTGGGCTGGTTTGCCGCTGCTGGGCTGGCTCCCTGCAGGGGAATGGCACCGCGGGATCAGGGAATCCTGGAATGGTTTGGGCTGGAAGGACCTAAAATCCCATCCCATCCCATCCTGCCATGGGCAGGGACACCTTCCACTGTCCCAGGCTGCTCCAAGCCCAGCCTTAGACACTGCCAGGGATGGGGGAACCTGTGCCAGGGCTTCCCCACCCCCACAGGGAAGGATTTAACCCTAATATCCAACCTAAACCTCTTCTAGTTTAAAACTCTCCCTCTTTGAAACCCTCATTTCCCCCACCTGGGGGTCTCAGACCTGGGGGCAAATCTCCTTTGTCCTGGGGAGGAAAAGAGGCAGTGCCAGGGATTCCCACAAGGGACTGGGTCCAGTGGGATACTGGGATCAGCCTCCCTGGGAAGCTCTTTGCGGGCAACAGCCCTGATCTGAGTCAAGAAGAAGAAAACTGGGCCTAAAACTGGTGCAGGACCCAAATTTGCAATGAGAACACCAATCCAGCAGAACGGGGGAGATCTGATCTGCTGGGAGATCAATCAGGGTGAATCCACGGACCATGGGGAGATTTGGAGGGAGAGGAAACGTGGGGAGGGTTTGGTTTTTAGGTGGAAGAGGAGCTGGTTCTATGTCAGGCCGGTTCCTCTCCATCACAGGCTCCTGCCCGTGTCCTCCTGGGTTGCAATTTCAATCTTTCAGATCAGACACAAAATCATTGGGCCGGAGAGCCAGAAGTACCTGGCTAATGGGATTAACAGAAATTAACCTGGTTACGGGGGGACTCCATTGAAAATGAGAAAGTGCTGATGGCCAGAATCAATTCCTCCCCAGCCAAATGGCTGCAGGCCCGGCTTAGGGTTTCAGTTAAATGCTCAGCCCTCCAACAATGAGCAGGATGGGATTGAATTAGGTCCTGATGGTGGAGTTCAAATGATGGCTGTGATACTTTGTCTTTAATGCCAACAGTGAGCCAGGGGGAAAAACGGGAAACCCACCCAGTTTTCCCAGTAGGATTGCACAGAGGGGCTGCTGGGGGTCCCTGTGATGGGCAAAGGGGGAAACCCTCCCTGTTTTCCCTTTGGAATCACAAGCAGGCTCCTGCTGGGTGTCCCTGGTGCCCTCATGTGGGGCTGCCTTGCCCGTGTTCCAGCCCAGGGTCAGAGCTGGAATTGGGGCAGTGGGCTGGGAGGGTTTGGGGGCTGATCAGTCCCAGCCTTCCCAGGCGGGGCTGCTGCTCCTTTTGGAGCCTTTCGGTGCCTGCAGAGGGGGGCAGCTCCCGGCAGCTCCCGCCCGCTCTCATTTTTTCCCTTAAAAGCCGGAACCTTTCGGAGTTTCCTGGATGAGAGCAGCTCGGTCGTTACCGTGCATTGGAAATGAAGCAGATTTACGGTGTCTGAGCGCTCCAACCCCGGCACCGGGGCACCTCCTGCGCCTTTGGCCCCTCCCGGTGCCTTTGGCCCCTCTCGGGGACAGCCCGGCCCACGTCCCCTCCCGGAGCAGCGCCCCTGGGGGGGTGCCAGCCCGGCCGTCCCTCGGCCCCGCTGGGATGGGGATGTGCTGAAGCTCCCCAAAAACCAGCAGGGATGGAGAGCCGGGCGTGGCCGCTGGCCCGGGGGAGTGCGACAAGTGGCGATGCCCAAATGTCCCTAACGGAGGGAGACGGGACCGGGGGTGCTGCTGGAGGGAGGAGGAGGCCGGAGGGAGCTGGGAGCAGGGAAGGGACAATGCCGGTGGCCACGGGAGACCCTGGATGCTCAGGATTTGCTCCTCTCCCTGCTCTGGGACGCCCCAGCGGGCGCATCCCAAGGCTGTGCCGGGCTGCAGCCATCCCTGGAGGGCAGCGGCCTCTCGGGGGGCGCGGGGAGGGAGGATAACGTCACGTTTCCCCCGGATCAATGAGGATTTGGGTTCGGCAGTTATTAGCCCGGTGTCATAAACTATCTGAAAACCACAAAAGTAAAATGATAAATCTCCCTGTTTGCCTCCTGCGCGGGGTTTGTAAGTACCCGAGTCCCTGCAGGCAGCGGTTCGATATCGCAGCGGACACAAATCACCGAGACAGAGCCGGATTTTGGGGAATATCGGTCAGGCTTCGCTGTTTTCCAGCACTCGGCCGTGTGCAGGGAAGCTCCCCCGGGCAGGGCTGGGGGGGCTCTGGGGGAGGGGGTGCTGAGGCGGCTCCCGGGGATGTGTCCCTGTCCCACCGCGGGGAAATTCGGGGTGATCCTTGCACGGGAAACACATTTTAGGCATCGTTAAATGATTGAAACGAAGCTGGTGCTGGTGAAGCAGCAGGACTGCACCCCCGAGCTGGGGTTCAGGGGACAGGGGACAGCTCCTCCCAGTGCTCCCAGTGCCCCCCCGGGAGTTCCGGGGATCCGTGGGGTGTCCGTGCCAGCAGCAGGGCTGTCCCTGGAACCCGGAGGTGTCCCGATGTCCCCCCCCCAGCCGCAGGATTTCTTTTTACAGCTCTTTCTGGTGGCATTTCCCGGTGTTTTTGTCTCCGGCCCGTGGCTGCCGCATCCTCCCCGGTCATTTCCAGCCCTCCTCGGGCTGCGCCGTGGTTTGCCCCCATCCCAGCGGGCTCCCCCTCGAAACCCACCAGAACAAACCCCACAAAGGGAAGAATAACATCCAGAAAAGCTATTCCTCTGCAGCACCGGCAGCCAGAAGCGGCCAAGGGAGACCTGCCTGGGAGGGAAAAGGGGTCGGGAAGGATCAGAGCCCGGAGCCCGGCTGCATCCCCGGTGTGCGGCAATTAGCGCCGCGCGTTAATGACAGCAGCTTTGGGGGCCGGGGTCGCGCTGTCCCTTTCCCAGGGGGATGGGGGGGGATCCATGGGGCACATCCCAGCCCCGGGAAGGCTCCGGGGACCAGGCCGATCCCCCGTGACACCCCCAGGCCGCCCCACACGCGGCCCCTCTCTCTTGGCAGGGTTGGGAACGGCGCTTCCCGTCCGGACACCTGGAACCGCGGAACCCCCACGCCGTTCAAAGAGCCGGAGCCTCTTCCCTGTCCGCGGGGAGCCGGAGCGGGGTCCTGCTCCCTCCGTGCCCCCGAGCCACCCCCCAGCTGGGCGGGATCGGGGTTCGCAGGCTGGGAAGGCACGAGGAGCCTCCCGGGAGCGCAGATCCCGCTCGCCATGCGCTCCCCAGCCGCACGGGCAGGATGCTCCCCCCGGCTTCGTGCCTCGCACACCATCGCACAGCGCGGGGAGGGCTCTTTGTGGCCGGGGAGCCGGATCGTGCCGGGATGGAAACAGGTGCAGCTTCCTGGCTTTGTGCTGAGGCCTGATTTTGGCCCCGAAAGTGTTAAGTGAGTGCTAAGCCCTATAAAATTACCCTTTCAGCTACTATTTCTGCACAAAAGGCTCTCTGCGACGAGATACGCCAAAGCATCTGATGAAGTAATATGTCTATTCTCATTTGTGACATTTATTATTAACAGGGAAAAGAAAAAATAAAACAAATCCCAGTCAGAAAGAACTCTTAATTGAAGCGCTATTGTGCCGTGGTAACTGCTATTAAATTAATCTGCTGCATTCCTTTCCACCCACACACTTTAAAACTTCCTGGTTATAATTAGAACCATTTAAAACCAATTTGACACTCCTCGGATGATGCAGTTCAGCTGCTTAATATGGTGAGACTTTGCTGAAAGGAGCGGAGAAGGGCTGGGAGCAAGCTGGGGCTGCTGGAGAGGGAGGATCGGAGCCGGGAGCGGCTGCTCCTGCACGGGGATGCTCAATTCCAGGGGGAAATTCGAGTTTAGCTCTGCTCCGAGCCGTGCTCCATCTCGGGTGTCCCGCGGGAGATGCTCCTGTCCGGAGCATCCCTCACCCAGGGCCCCCCCAGGTGCTGGGCAGGAGATTTCGGGGTGCTCCTGTTTTGTTTTGGGAGCCCCCTGAGCTCCCCCTTCCTTTGTACCAGCTGGGGAAGGCACCAAAGGCGATAATTCCCCGATGGAAAAGCGCTCGGGTGTTTCAGTGTGGGGAAAAGGCACCTGAGCGCAGGGCTGAGGGGGGATTTTTTGGGAATGGGTGAATTTAAGGGTGTGGGGATGCCACCCACCCCTGCAGCAACGCCCTGCCTGCCTCGGGGTTAGGAAATCCTTGGAGGATGCTCACCCAGGGCTGGGTTTGGGGAAGATTCTCTGGGAGCTGAGGTGTAGCAGTTCCCTGGGAGAATAAACAGAGAAACCACGGGGCCTGGCCGAGAGCTGGCGCGGAGCCCCCGCGGGTGTCACTTCTGCAAACGGGTTCCTGCTCGCCGCCTTTATCTGTCATCCTCGCAACCACCTGGGTGGCATTTGATGCTATCGGGGGACCACGGCGAGCTCCCAGCACATCCCCGGCCGCCTCGCGGCACCGGCAGTTCCTCTGCAGCCGTGGCAGATCCCGTTAGTCACGGTATCTCCACTGTCACCTTCTGCTTCCTTCTGCATTTGGCTTTCGCTCTGGGGCCATGTGTTAACCAGGGCTCCGCGCCGACCCCGCAGCTTCCTCAGCCTCCGCTGGGGCCGTTTCCTCCCGGCGCCCACCTTGGGCTGTCCCCGGGGCTGCGATGGCTCCGGGAAACGCGGTGGTTTGGGCTCCGTCCCCTGCATCCTTCGGGGAAGGGCCGCGCTGCGCGCCTCGAGCGCCGGTGCCGGTTCCCTCTGCTGCGGTTCCCCGGGGCCGCGGCTTTCGGGATGTGAAATACGCAGAAATTCGGGCTGCTGGGAGCCCAGGGGCTCCCGGAGGTGTTTATTCAGCCCTCAGCAGGGGCTGGGGCAGCTCCTGGTGCTGCTCGGAGCTGTCAGCAGCTCCCAGCACGTCCTGGAGCCATTCTGAGCGGGCCATTTGCCCCTTTCGGAGCCAGCCCCGCTCCTCCCGTGCCAACAGCTCCCTTTGCCTCGCCCTCCCTGCTCCCCCCTCTTTTCCATCTCTCCCAGATGCCGTTGTCCCCCCCGAGCTCATCCCCATCTCCCTCCCTGTCCCAGTGTCCGAGGGGGAACGCGCTCTCCCGGCAGTGCCGAGGAGAAATTGTGGATTTTCCCCCAAACTGTGGGACAGGACCCCCAGCTGGGGCTGGGCCGGGGGAGCTGCAGCCGCCGGGTCCCTCTGCAGGGCCGGGCTGGCGTCACTGCCTGGGCAGATTTTCGTTGTTTGTTTTTTTTTTTTTTTTTTTTTTTTTAAANTTTTTTTTTTTTTGTTTTTTTTTTTTTTTTAATACACAAACTCCAATTTTTTTTTACATTTTGAATATTTTCCCTTCTTCCCCCCTTGAGCACGATCAGCCCCCCAGAGCCCAGAGGTTATTTATGCTTTTGTCTAATCTCTGTTGCTTGGCTTTGGCTTGGGCGCTTCTTCCTTTATTTTATTTTATTCCTCCCCGCCTCTCCTCTTGCTACTTCGTAATTTTTTCCCAACTTTGGAAGCGCAACTTTGGAGTGGCCAAAGGCGAAAAACAAAACAAGGATATTTCTGCTACCCTGTAACTTTGCAAAAATGCTGCGTGCCTGGAGCGCGGCGGGGGGGTAACGAGAACCAGGGGCTGCGAGCTCCGGCCAGACCGGGTAAAATTAGCCCGGGGGGCGGAGAGGGGGAAGCGGCTCCATCCCGGGAGCCTCCGGAGCCCAGATGGGGTTGGATGCAGCGGGCGGGATGCTCCGCGCTCATCCCCCGCAGCGGGATTCGGGATTTACCCCTCCGCATCTTCAGCCCGGCTCCTTTCGCCTCCTCCCTTCCAAACCCAGCCCAGGGATTTGTCCTTTGCTCCCCAGCCCCGAACGGTGACATTTCCCTGGCTGCTCCCCCCTAAAAGGGTGGCTCCGGCCCATCCTGGGTGTCCCAGAGGAAGGAGCCGCCTCTCCCGGTGCCCCATCCCGCTGGGACACCGCATCCTCCCCGGGGCCCTTACTCCGGGGTTATTCCAGAGTTATTCCAGAGTTATTCAGTTGTTGTTTCCAAGCGTGCCCCGGCAGGGAGGCGGCAGCTCGGCGCGGTGCCTTTGCCAGCGTTTGGCACCGTGGCCGTGCCCTCTGTCCCCACAGGCACCACCAGCCCCGGGGGGGGACAGGAGAGCCGGCCTTTGACACCTGTAAAACGTGCTGGATTTGGGGATCCGGGGATAAAAATGGGATTAAAAGCGATTCAGGCTGTGGATTTTTAGTGTCCCTGATGTCCCTGCGGGGTCCTGTTGTCCAGAGCCCTGGGGAAAGGGAAGCAGCAAAAAGGGGGAGTTTAAAGGGGGAATTTGGGGTGCTGGGGAGGGGAGTGGGATGAGAGGATCCCCTGGATCTCTGGCCCAGCAGCTTTTGGGATCTCTGCACAGTCTGGGATCAATGACCAGCAGCTGAGCTCACCTTTGGCTCCTGGGAATTCCTGCACAGCTTCTGAGCCACATGAGAGGAAAAGCTGCACTTGGGGTTTCTCCTGGACTGGCTGGAGATTTCTGAGCCAGGCTGCTGAGGAGCATTTCTAACCCAAAATGAAAGCCTTTTCCACCAGAAAGCGGGAATGCTCTGTTCCAAAACTCTGCCCAAGTGGGTTTGGCTTCTGGAACAGGAGTTCATTGGAAGGAGAGGAACCTGCAGAGCCTTTGGGTGTCCCTGGGCAGCTCCCGGGGTGTTCTGAGCCCCCAGACGAGCAGGGGGGAATTTCAGGGAACCATTTCTTTGTTCCATCAGGGCTCTGCTGTGGGAGCAGCCCCAGGGGGAAGCTTGGCCTGCAGAAACTTTGCCCCTCCAAACCTGGCGGGTCCCAGAGGCTGTCACCCAGCGCGGTGACACCGCAGCACTTAGCGGCCTCCCGGCGGTCCCCAGCTGGACTCGTTCTCCCGACTTTTCTTGAGGCAGATTCTCTCCATTTGCTCTATTGATTTGAGTTTTAAAACAAGGGGGATAATGCTGGGTTTAGTGCTGGTTTTATGGTGCCGAGCGGGGAGCTGGAGGGGCGTGGGCGATGTGGAATAAATGGAATTATTGCCGTGTTCTGGGGAGCCTGAAGCTGCTGGGGTGAGGGGGATTTGGGGGCTCCCTCCTGGCACTTTGGGGTGGTGGGATGAGCTTGTCCCTGGTGAGCTCCCAGTCCGTGCTGGGTGTCCACACACCCAACCCAAGCAAGCCCTGCACACCTTGGGTGGCTCCCACATTAAATATAAATGGGGAGAAAATTACCTTAATCAAGTCTAAGCAGAATTGATTAATATTTTAGTAAAAACCTCACGCTGGAGTTTAACAGACTGGTTAAATCTCAGCTGGAAAAACCACTGTGGTTCCCCACCAGCTTTTTTTTTCTCTCCTCCTTAAACCCAGCCTGGTTTCCACGGCCCCTCTCTGCCTGTGGGGCCTGCACTGGGGCTGCTGGGGAGCCGTTTGCCCTTTAGCTGAGCGAATGATCAGCGGTTTGAAAAGGCCCCTTCTCCCCCTCCCAGCTCCCTTTTATAGGTACAATAATCAGATAAAATATTTCTGGAAGACTATTTACAAAATGCCCCCATCCCCATCAATCTTACGGTTAAGAAGGAGCGGAGGAAGAAATCTTAACCTCAAGAAGCTGCTAATGCAACCGAGCTCTTTAATGGTGGGGTGGAGATCTTCTTTTTTTTCCTGCTGCCATTACTATGGAATACATAATAACATCAATAATTAAATATAAATTGGATTTAATATTTTATGCTGGCGACATGTAATTTACACTCTACCCGAGAAATCAAAAGGTCACGTCTGAAGCGAAGGCAAGGAGGGAAAGGGAGAGGGGCTGGGCCCTGAGATGAGCCTGGCCTTGGGAGGCTCAAACATTTGCTCCAGGGAGGGGAGGCAGAGCTTTGTTTGGGGTGAAAAAGGAGGGTTTGGGGCTGCATTGCAGCTGGGGGGGGGGATTTTTCCTGCTCTGTCCAGCGCTGGATCTGCTGGTTCTGGACTCAGCAACGCTCTGATCTGGGTTTTAGGGGATGGCTGTAGGGCTGGGCTGAGGGGGAGCGTGGGATCCCCGTCCCTGCTGTCCTGGGCATCCTCCAAGGATGGAGAGGAGAGGCCAGCAGAGCTCTCCTGCATCGATTTCTGTGGGATTGGGGCAGCTTTGGGTGTCCTGGCAGCAGAGCAGCTCCATTAACGCTGTGGTACTTCAGGAACTGCCCGGGCTATTTCTGGAATGGGTGAATTTTCACTCCTTTATTCCTCTTCCTGTTGGGTCATCGAAGATTTGGCTGATTTCCATGTCCATACCCGGGATTTTATGCCCAAGCTCTCTTTGCCATGAGCTTTACCTCCTCTGATTAATTAAAAACCAGAGAAATCCAACCTCTCTTGGGCAGCTGTGGGGCTCTCCCAGCTTCCCAGCCCTTGCTCTGCATCCCCTCCCTGGCTGTGGGATGAGGAGCCCTCAGCAAGGAGCAAACCTGGAGCCATCCCTGGCGTGGGGAGGGAGGATCCCTGTGGGTGAATTCTTGCTCAGGGCTGTGGGCAGCGAGGTTTGGGGATCCCCGGGGCTGCCTGGTGCAGGTTTCTCTGCAAGGGAGGCTTCTGCTTTTTTATGGGTTGTGCAACACATCTGGGCAAAGCCACTCCTGATTCTTCTTCTCCTTCTGCCCTGGAGTGGGTTCAGCTGGGGAAGTTGGGGGGAACCAGCCCTGGGGGTGGTTGGGTTTGGGGTCTCACCTGGCACGAACGTGGGGGAAGCAGGTGGAGGGGCTGGGGCTGCTGGGGATGTGAAATTGGAGCTTTGGAGGGGGAATGGATCCTTTCTGTGCACTGGGGGGGAGCTTTGGAGGGGGAATGGATCCTTTCTGTGTTGGGGGGAGGCTGCCTGGAGCTGCTGGTGGGGACTTGGCCCTCTCCTGGTGCTGGGGGGGAGTTTGGCTGCCTGGGAAAGGAGGGGCAAGGCTGGAACCGTGGCAGGGGTGTCCTCTGGGGAGAGCAGACAGGCAAGGAAAAGCCCTGGGTGCACCCTTGGGTGCTCCTAGCAGGGTGGACAAGGGGCCACACCACCCTCTCTGGGGAGCCCGGGATGCAGAGCTGGGTCTGATTTTGGGTCTGTTTTGCCATCACAGCCAGGAGCTGGGAAGGTCAGACCCTGCCCCACACCCGGATCCCTGCTGGGGTCGATCCCAGTTTGGCTTTTAGCCTCACCTGGGGGGTGCCAAGCGCTGCTTTTTAGGGCTCAGCTCCTTTGGGGGCCTCCTCAGAAGGCCCAGCCTGAGCTGAGCTGCCCCCAAATCACCCAGGGCTGAGCTTTACGGGGTCGTTACCCTTCAGTGCCTCTTTACAAGGCTTCGGAAGCCACTTGGGACAAGAGCCACTTGGTTTTTGTCGGGATTGGAACGTTTTTGATCAACAATGGGGCGGCTTTTCCCACCTCCTTCCCCTTCCCTTGATCAGCACCTGCCCCGGGAGGGGGAAGGATCTAATGAATTGCAAGAGGATGGGACAGGCCCTGCCCTCTCAGGGCTCCTTCCATGAATTTATTTCATTTTTCCAACTCAGCTACGGAAAATCTTTATAAACCCTCCATTCTTGCAGCCTCCGGTGCCCCTGGGAGTGGAAACACCTGGTTTTCAAAGGGCAGTCCTGGCTCTTAATTGCTCTTAAAAGCATATTTTGATTTTATGGATGGGATAACGTGACTGGGGGCCTGGCTGGCCGGGGAAACATTGGGATTTTCTGAGGCTTTGAAGCTTGGAAGTTTTTGCTGGAAGAGAAAGTTTTTGGGTGGGAGAGGAAGCTTTTCTGTGGAGGGTCAGGGCATTCTCTGAGCCCCGTGCAGGGTTTTTGGGGACAATCTCACTGGGGATGGCCCCAAAGTCACCTCAGACCACCTCAGGCATCTCCCCACTGTCAACACCCCAAACCCAGAGCTGCCCCACACCCTCCCCGCTGGCTGAGCCACTCCGATGCCCCGAGGCCGAGGGCAGCACCGCGGCTGGAATAACCCAGCCCGGTTATTTTCCATCTTTATCCATCCCCAGGTGCAGCAGGAATGGCTCCCTCCAGGCCGTTCAGAGCTGGCAGAAGATGCTTTTAAGGCTGCGCTTTGCGAGGTGCTGCTTTATGGCCCGGCTGGGTGGCCCCGAGGCTTCGCTGGCGCTTTGCAGGAGCCGGGCTGAGTGATTGATGCTCGGGATCCAACCCCCGAGCAGCGGCTCCTCCTCTGCAATGGGCTCTGCCCCGAGAGCCAGAAATCCACCTTTCATCCAGGGATGTGGCCCCGAGCAGCCAAAGCGGCGCTGGGGGAGCTGCGGAGGGAATCGCAGCTGAGCCGCTGGAATTTTGTGTTTGGGTGTAAGGATGCGGATATCACGGAACTCTGGGCTCCCCGAATGGTTTGGGTGGGAAGGGACCTTAAAATCCATCCAGTGCCATGGGCAGGGACACCTCCCACTGTCCCAGGCTGTCCCCTTGGACACTTGCAGGGATCCAGGGGCAGCCACAGCTCCAGTGGGCACCCACCCCTCTCTGAGTGAGGAATTGCTGCCCAACATCCCATCCCAATTTCTCCTCTGTGAATTTAAAGCCATCCCCCCACCCCGGCTTGTCACTCTCCCTGGTTTTTACAAACCCTTCAAGGCCTGGTAGGTCTCCCCAGAGCTTTCCCTTCCCCAGTGTATTGAGCCTTTAATTTAAGGCAGCTCCAGGGACAAGCACGAGGTGTGAATCCTCCCAAAATCTGCGGCGGGAGGGACTCGATGCCCTTTTATTGCGAGCCTGGAGGCTTTCTGCTGGTGCTTAACTCCTTTTCCCCCTCCAGAAGAGCTCCTTAAAGCTCCTTTCCCGGCCGGGGAGCTTCGGCAGCTCTTTTGTTTCACGGATTTTTGCAGCACAAAGCGATTACAGGCAACGCTCGCTGGGCTCTGCCTCCCCAAACCTGATCCGCCTTGTCACGTCCCATTAACTTCGAGTTCAGCACTAATCCCTGCCCTGAAATGTATAATGAAAGACGTTCAAAATATATCAAAATGGCATCGGTATTGATTTATTAATGCTAGGGAATGCTGCCCTAATTGAATTTAGGTCCAGGAAGTCAGTTAATGCAGCTGACAGCGATACAGGAATTCAATCTCCCCAGCGCACTGCGTTAGGACTGTTTTCTCCTCTCTTTGTTGTCAGTTGGATAAATAACAGATCAATTTAAATTTCAACGAGGTTGCTAAAAACAAGGCAGGCTCTGCCCGGGGCCAGCGGCTCACCCGGGGCTGGGGCTGCTGGGGAAGGTCAGGAGGCTCCTCAGGGAACACCCCTGGGTGCTCTGAGGGTCTCCTGGAGCCGGGGGCTGGATTTGTTTTGGGGTCCCCAGGAGGGGCTGTCAGTCCTGCTTCAGGTGCTTTCCCACTGACCCTGACACGGGGGACTCGGAATCTTCTCCCGGCCCCACCTGGGCTCCGACCTGCAGCTCCTGGGGACAGCAGGGCTGGGGTGGCACAGGTCCCTTCCCCGGGCTCTGGGGTTCTTCCTCTGCCTGACCTGCCCAGAAACCCCAACATTCCCTGGTTTTTTGGGGCTGGATGCAACCAGAAATCTCAGCAAAGCATCAGGAGCTGCCCTTGGGTGCTGCCTCTGGGAGCTGCTGCAGCATCCCCGTGGCTGCACCTTCACCTTTGGGTGCTCAACACGTCCCTTGGCTCTTGGCTCAAGCTTAGGCAACAAATGTTTGCTCCTAATCGAGTTTGGGCTTAAACAACCAACCCAGGCACCTTGGAATGGCAGAGCCCACTCCTTCAGAGACGTCATTTTTAATTTCTTGGGGCTTTTTTTTTTTTTTAAAGCTTAAGCTCCAAACCTCCGACCTTAATCCTGTGTTTGCTCTCCAGCCCTGCTGGGGTTGGTATGGTCAAGAAGGCAGAGGAGCCTGAGTTAATTAAATCAACAGCTAACAGTGGAGGTTACCCACAAAAGTGAACCTTGGTGCCCCTAAAACCACTGACCAGAGAATGGCTGGAAAAAAACAAAACCACAGTTGGAGTGAAATGGAAAAAGAAATCTTCAGCTCTATATCACTTCAGCCAGCCACAGGTATCAGAATATTAATTGCTCTTTGACTTGATTTTGTTGTGGGATTAAGGGCACATTGTGGCTTATGAAGATATTCTAGGAGCCACAAGGATGGATGCAAAATCCATCTCTGAAGCATTTCTGAGCCTGCTGGGATCCAGGATGCTGCTGCAGGAGCTCCAGCCTCCTGCTGGGACCGAGCAGCCCCTCCTGCTCTCCCAGTCCCGGTGTTCCCCACCAACAACTCCAAACTCCCTGTCCCCGTGAGGGAATGTCGGGTGCTCCGTGGGATTCTCCCAAAGCTTTTGGGCGTGGTGTTGATTTCCTTGCTTTGCAGAGAAAACTCCGGGTGCTGGAGGCTGGTGTAGGGTCCTGCTTTGCTCCCTGTGTTCCCAAATCCTCATGGATGCTCCAGCAGGGAAACTCGCAGGGGGAAACCATCGTGTGGGAGGTTAGAAAACATTTGGAAGGTTTGAGGCAGGGATGAGCTGAACGCTGGGATTTCCTCTCTCCTGCAAGGGGCTGTCGCTCCTCTGGTGCTGGAGGGTTCATCCCTTGTCCCTGGGTGTCCCTGTCCCTTCTCCCGGGCATCTCCATCCCTTCTGGGCATCTCCATCCTTTCTGGGCATCTCCATCCCTTCTGGGCATCTCCATCCTTTCTGGGCATCTCCATCCTTTCTGGGCATCTCCATCCCTTCTGGGCATCTCCATCCCTTCTGGGCATCCCTCTTCCTTCTCCTTCTCCATCCCTCCTTCCTGGGTGTTCCTGTCCCTCCTCCCTGGCATCCCCTCCGTGCCCGGCTGCCCGAGGCTGCTCTCGGTGCCCTCCCCAAACCCACAAATCCAAGAGATCCGAGCAGGGGGATCCAGCCCAGCTCACGGGAACGCCAGACAAACCCACGGAGGCTGAGCCTTTCCTGCAGGGAGCAGGTTCCATTTCCTGGGCAGAGCTCGTGGCCGATGAAAGCGAAGATTTCCCGGCGGCTCCGGGACGGGCAGGGCCGGGGCGAGGGCTGGGAACAAACAATGCCGCCCTTTGTCCCTGCAACCCCGACCCATTAGCCCAGAGATGTTCATTACAGCCCAAATTCCCTCTCCAAGGCTTTGCTCTGGCAGCCAGGAATAACTTTTAGTTTTTCCATAATTCTGTTGCCGTTTTGGGGGGGTTGGGGTTGTGTTCATTTCTGGCCAAGGGTGTTTTTGGGGGTTTGTTGTGGTTTTGTTGTAAATGTGTTTCACTAATGCAGCAATTGACATTTTCTGCCTGGTCCTGGCTGGCCAGAGGCCTCCTGCCCGCTGCGGGTGTTTGCTGGGGCTGCCTCCATCCCCTGCAGAGGCCGAGGAAGAGGAGGAGAAGGAGGATAAAGGGATATTTGGAGCATCAACCTGCACCCTTTGGAAGAGATGGAAAACCTCCAGCTGCTGTCAAGCCTTCATTTTCATCCCCTTCCCTGCTTCCCTTTCTCCTCCTGGGTGTCCCCAGAGGCGGGGGATGCTCAGAGCTGACTCTGGACCAGCTGTGGGGACGAGGCTCGAGTGGCGGGGAGGACGCTGCTCGTGGAAGTGGGAGAGGAGCTAAAGCAGAAGCGGGATGTTGGTGAACCACCTCGTCTGGCTGTCCCCAGGCACAGCCCCCGGGGGTGGCCCTGTGCTCCGTGCAGCGCTGCCTGTGGCCCAGGACGGGTTCTGGTGGCCCCGTGGTGGCCTTGCCCTGCTGGGCAGTGCCAGGGTGAGGGAGGAACCCTTTGCAGAGGGGCCCTGCCAGCTGCTCTGCCCCCTCCCTGTGAGGCCATCGGGAGGTGTCACCTGCGGGGCCATCGGGGGTGTCACCTGCGGGGCCATCGGGAGGTGTCACCTGCGGGGCCATCGGGGGGTGTCACCTGCGGGGCCGCGCCGGCGTCGCCCCACAGAGCAGGGGAAGGGGGAAAGGCCACCCCGGGGGCGACCACTGCTGGGAACGGGGAAGGAGAAGCGAGGGGCCATCACAGCCGGGAGGTTGCCAGGACCCTTCTCCGGTGCTTTCCCTGTCCCAGGCAGGGCTCCGGGTTTGGGCTGTGGCCCATCCTGGCGGGGAGGTGGCAGCAAGGTCTGGGTCGGTGCCAGCCGGGCACTGCCTCCCTGTCCTGGGGTTCCCAGGCTGAGGTCACCCAGCTCTGTGGTCCTGGTGGCTTCTCCCAGCCCTCCCTGGCACAGCCTGGCCTGTCCCCGTGTCCCTCTGTGTCCCTCTGTGTCCCTCTGTGCCCCTCTGTGTCCCTGTCGCTGTTTCCAGGCATTCACATCTCCCGAGGCCCCGGGGAGCCGGGAGTGGAAAAGGCCGCGTTGCTCACCCAGCCCACCCCTCATTAACGAGCGCATTAACGAGCCCCCGTTTGTTTGTAGCAATCTCACAATCTCCGAAGACGCTCCCGGGCCCGAGTGGGGCAGAGCCCGGGCCTGTAATGGCTCATTAATGTATTTTAAGCGAGGGAGACAAGTTGGTGTTGGCAGGGAGGAGGCTCAGAAATGCTTTTATAGCAGAATGAGCGGGAGTGCCTCTGTGACTGCCTCCAAATTCCCAGCGAATAAATGAATAATAGACAAATAGATGAATAATGGATATTTCGGTGGATTGGGTATTGCCAGGCAGGGATAATCCGTCCTTGTGCCAGGATATCGGTGGCACGGGACACGGAAGGGACGCGGAGGGGACAGGGTGGAAGGGGCTGTGTCACTGGAGGTGACGGATCCCGGGTGCCGCTGCAGGGGGGGCGGTTCTGGGGGTGCCGTGCCCAGGCTGTGCCCTCGGGAGGCGACAGACGCCGCTCGGACACCATTCCCGGTGCCAGGACAGCCGGACCCGCTGCAGGACGAGTGAGGGGGGCTGTCCGGCTGCGTGCGCTGACCGCCGGCCGGGCGAGCCCCGGGGCTCCGGCCGTGTCCGGGGTGCCCTGAGCGGCACATCCCGCTGGCCAGCGGCTCCGGAGCGATGTGCACTAGAGGGAGACAAAGCCCCACGCTCGGCTGGGGGGGCCGGGTGCGCGGGGAGAGGGTGCTCGGGCACGGGAATGGGAACCCCAGGGGTTGGGAACCCCAGGGGACGGGAATGGGAACCCCCAGGATTTGGTCTCTGCCCGGCCCACGGGGGGCACAGATCCTCTCCCGGGTTCTGTGCTGGGAGGGCACAGAGCCCTGGCAGTCGCTTCCTCCGATCCACGGGGGTTTCCCAGCTGGAAAAGGCTCGTGGAGGGACGGGGGGATCTGCACGGGGAGGGCTGGAGCTGCACCCCACGGCACCGGGGTCACAGCCCTGCTCCCAGATCTCCGTGGGATCTCTCTGGGGCTCAGGGCTGTTTTCCTGCCGGCAGTGCCCTGCCCGAGTCTGTGCCATGCCCGGGTGCTCTATTGCAGGGAGCTGTGTTTGTTTGTTTTCTTGCCTTTTACTCTGGTTCTGCTCTGTAGAAAACCCATTTTCTGTCCCTGAGGCTGCACTGCCACCCTGCACGCTGAGCCACGCGGGGTGGCCTGAAATGAAAAGAAAATCGGCCTGAAAAATAAAATAAATTATTTAATTAATTAAATGAACCTCCCTGCCACGGCATCGGGGTGGGAACGGCCCTGGGAAAGATTTTGGGGAGGATTTGGAGTGGTTGGAGCGCGGGGCAAGGGTTCAGTGCAGGTGTCAGACGCTGTCTGTGCTGGCAGCCCAGAATATCCCCTGTGGTCGGGCTGAGGGCTGAGGGATGCAAACGAGCTCTTGCTTGACTTTGTTTATTTGTTTAGAGCCACCGTTTGTCTTTTTTTGGCTTCTAACCGGGCCTCCTCCGAGCAGCCTCATTTGTTTAGGCCTCTCATCTGTCCCAGGGCCTGAAAAAAAGGGTTTTCTAGGACTTTTTGTAGCACTGAGATCACCCCGTGAAGGCTGCAGCTCCTTGGGGCTGCTCGGGGAGGGCCCTGGCTGCGGTGGCTCCTCGGGGACCTGGTGGCAGCTGAGTTTTTAGGACACTCAGAGGAGGCACACGAGAGCCCCAGGTCCCCGCAGCAGGGGCAGGAGGTTCCAGCACTTCTGTGGGGCAGGAGCATCGTTAGGACACCTCATTAAGGTCCCCAAAACTGACTTCCCTGTGCCCTTCCAGCTCTGTTCTCCAGGACCAGCGACATCCTCAGGTGACATCCCGGGGCCCTTCCCATCGCTGACGCGCGGGTGGCAACCTCGGGGAGGGGTTTGTAGCCATCCTGGGCGACTCCCGGTGATGCTCAGCTCAGCCTCTCTGTAGAAACCCCTCAGAACCTCGGAACTGGCACTTCAGGGAGAAAGGTGGGAGCCGAGGGAGAGGGCGGGAGCAGCCCCCCGTGTTTTCTGGGGGGCACGGCCCCGCCTTTCCCCGCTGCACAGGAGCAGCGTGCGGCTGGGTGCTCGCAGCTCCCCGCAGTGAATCACTCAGCCGCCGCGTCCTGGAGCGCGCTGCCGGGGCTAAAACGCTGCTCGTCCTAATGTAGGAAATCATTAAAGATCAATAAAGGGATCATTAGCAGCGCGACGCCCTCGCCCAACCGCCCGGGCTGCAGATCCCCCACTTAATCCGGCCATAAAAACGGCACCATGAGCTCATTTTAATGGGTGTCAGCAAGATGGATTGGCCGGGGGCAGAGGTTACAGCAGCAATTTGGGAGCAGGACCACTAATGCACTTGTAACTCTGCTACACTTTAATGCAAGTTAAACAGAAAATGCCCTGAAACCGCAGCCAGGCCTCCCCTGCAGACGCTGTAAAAGACTCTCGATGTAATGCAAGATTTAGGAAGAGAAACAGCCCAGCGGAGCACGGGGCTGGTTTAAAGCAAAGGCAGCCCCGAGGCAGCTCCGTGGGGACGGCTCCCCGCGGCCTCTGGTGGGGCCGGGGCTGTGGGATTCCAAAATTACCCCATCGCCCGTTTCCTGTGTGCAAAAGGGCTTCTCCTGGGTCACCTGTGCTTTGGGGTGCTAAAACGTTTGCTTTTCTTCAAGAGCAGCCCCGCTTCGCCCCTTTTTGGTGTGTTTTCCCAGGTTTTTTTGTGTTTTCCCAGGTGCAGGTCATGCCGTGAAGTGACCTCGGGCGGTTCCCTGCTCGTGCCTCAGTTTCCCTGGCTGGGGAACGGGCTCGGGGACACCGGCGATGGCTTTTGCTGCTGGGTGCTGTCAGCAGGCACCGAGGGATCTCCAGAGCTGTGTCCTCCCCGGGGCTGCAGGGATCCCAAAGACTCGGGAAAAGCCGGATTTACACCCGGAGCCCACATCTCCCCACAATCCCGAGGAAGGACCCCGGAGCAGAGCCGGCAAATCCCAGCGCCGAGCAGGGGAAATTGTGGTGGCCCCGGGAGCACCGCACGAGAGCCATTAGCGGGCAGCGCTGCCGGGCTGCTGCTGAAATCCTCTGGCCATTCCCTCTTCGTGAAACCCCATGGCAGGGAAGGCACAGCAGCCGTGACCTCCCCATCTTTCACCCGGCCGCAGCGGGATCGGGGCGAGGATTTCGGGGAGGATCGCTCCTGGAAGGAGCGAAAAAGGAAAAGCTGGAAAAGCTCAGCCCCGCTGACCAAACTGAAGTGCTGGCGCTGGGAACTTGCTGGGGCAAGTTTGGGGTCATTTCCACACCGTGCTGCAGCTCCGCTTCCATCAGGGAAGGATTCCTTCCCTTTAAACGTGTCACAAACCCCGCGAACTTCGCAGATCCTCTTTCTTGGGCAGAACAAAATATCAGAGCAACAAACGGAGAGCCAGTTGGCACTTCATTCACTCAGCAGGAATTTATGGGATTATCGGAATCAAATCACGGGATGGTTTGAGTGGGTCCCTAAAGGGTCATCCCAATCCACCCCTGCCACGGGCAGGGACACCTCCCACTGTCCCAGGCTGCTCCAAGCTCCGTCCAACCTGGCTTTGGGCACTTCCAGGGAAGGAGCAGCCGCAGCTGCTCTGGGCAGGGCCACTGAGGAAGAAAAACCTTGAAAAACTGGAGAACTGGTCCAATTTCCCTGTAGCCCAGCCCACGGGAAGGTGTTTTCAGCAGCGGGGTACAAACCATTCGCACAAGCATTCCCTGATCCCTTCCCCTGATCTTTGCTGTGCTGGATTTGAAGGCACTGAACATTTAATTTTAAACGGCACGAGAGTCCCCGGCTGCTGAAGCCCAGAGCCCGCGGAGCAGCAGATGCAGCTCGCTCCCGACGGCTCCACAAAGCCCTCGCTACCTCGGGAGGTTTGCTCGCTGTTTAATAAGTAATTCCTAATGAAAAGTGCGGGGCTGGCGATCGAGGAAACGCTCCGGCCGCGGTTGGAAGTGTTTAAGAGATTCCTGGGGAACGACTCCTCCGGTGCTGCTGCGGCTGCAGCCTCGCTCGGGGCGGGCTGGGGGAAAAAAACCTCCGCGATCCACAGCCCCTGACTGGGATCCGCCCCAGGAGAGGAGACTGGGGACAGGATTCGTGTTTTAGGCTCGGGGAGTTGCAGTTTTGTCCTCGCTGCCGTGATGTGGCTGAGGAGGGATCCTGATCCCTCCTGACTGCAGGGATGGGGATGCAGCCCTGGGATGTGCGGGGGCCACGGGAGGAGCAGAGAAGCCGGGCTTGCCCAGCCCCTTGCTTTGGGAACCACCCGAACCTCTCATTTTGCAGAGTTTTGTCTGCCGGGATTTTATTTTTCTATTTCGTGATGTTTGCTCCTCTGGCTTTTCCCTGTAAAACCGGAGCTGGTTTGAGGTTCGTTCCTCCCTCTCTCCCTTTAGGCCAGTCCAACAGACCGGACCTGCATTTTGGGGCTCTGCAGTGGGGTCTCCGACTGCTGGGGGAGGGTCTGGAACCGCATCCGTGGGGTCTGGGACCGTGTCCACCCGGGAAATAAGGGAAAAGCAGTGGCTGCCATCCCCCCCCGCAACCCCTGCCCCCTCCACGCTCCGAGAAGGCAGAAGCACAGCTCCGAGTGTCGGTAATTCAGCACAAACCCTCTCCAGAAAGGAAAACCCCGGCGGGGTTGCAGCGCTGGTTTTTATCCGAGTCCCGGAGGGCTGCAGGTGGGGGGGTCAGGGGCAGCCACATCTCCTTCCCTCCAGCCGCCCCCCCGGCCCTCGGGGGGCTCAAACCATCCCCCGCCCGCCGGCCACTTCCCCAGAACGGCTCCAACTTCTGCTTGGGGAGCGCTCGGGGCTGCGGGAGCCCCGCCGGCGGCTGCCGGGGCTGTGTCTGCAGCATCGCCCCGGGAAAAGGGGATTTCGGGAGCTCGGGATTTCAGCACTTCGGGATTCCATGCAGCGGCTCTGTCTGCTCGAGAAAAATGCCCTTCTGGGCTTCCTCCGGGCCCCGGCACAGAACAGGGGGTGCTGGGGTGGGAGGGGACCCAACCTGAGCCCTTCACCCCTCCCTGCGCTCCCCACAGCGAACCCCCGCTGGTTT
>VXAC01007365.1:224210-237567 GCA_013399225.1 Rhipidura dahli
GCAGGGGAATTCTGTGCAAACCCCTCCGGAGTGGCCGCGGGTGCTGCCCCGAGGTTTGCTGGCCAAACCCGGGCTCTCGGTAGCCAAGCCCTGCCCGGTGGCACCTGCGGCCGCCTCCGTGACAGGCGCAGCTTCCGCTGCGGGGCTCGCGGTGACGCGGCTGGGCTCTCGCTAGGAAAGTGTCACCGAAAAATAGGAGGGAAAAAAAAAAATTAAAAAAAATTAAAAAAAAGAAACGATACCCAAAGAACGAGCGGTGAGAAAGGAAGGAGCGAGCCAGGGGCCCCCCTTGCCCTGCCAGTAAATGCGCTGGCGGTGCAGGGGCGGCCGGGCCCTTCTGAGAAGCCCGAGGAACCCGAGGGGGGGCCCGGGGCGGTTCTGTGAAAGCGGCCGGGAGGGGAAAGGCAGCGGTGGGAGGTGGGGATGGGATCCTCCTGTTCCCTCCCTCCTGTCCCCTCCTGTCCCCTCCTGTCCCTCCTGCCCCAGTTTGCAGTTTAAGGATGGAGGTGAAACTTTGTATTTAAAAACGAAAGAAATGGGTGGGAAAAATGAGGTTTTTGTGGAAAAAAGCTGAATCTCAGCCAAGCTCCAACTTAGGCTTTTTTTTTCTTTTTTTCATAAATGAGCTGCTTTAAGCTAAAGGTTTTTGATGAAAAAAAGATGTGAATTTTCTCGACGGAGACACCTCCAGTGTGAGATGCTCTGTGAAGGGCAGGCAATAACTCAATGGAATTAAAAATTAATTCAAATACATATTTATACATAAATATATATATATGCTCCTGCGTGTGTGTATTTATATATTTAAGCACAATAGGAAGGCTCTGGGTGACTCAAGATCTCTCTTCTACAATTGCATGACTATATGAATGTTATTATTATTAATTATAATGTATAAATATATAAATATATAAAATAATATTTTCTACTATTTTGTTACCACGCATTAAATTTTTTCCCAGCCTTCGGATCTGGATTTTAAAATTGAAAAGGACAACGATCCCCATGGATCAAGCAGCAGGAGTGTGGGATGAGAAATTCCTGTTCAGGAGGTGCAATTCCCACCTTTCCTCTGCAATCCAGGCCCGTTATTTTTGTGTTTTACCCAAATCCCCCTCCAAGTGACACCACCAAGAACATCCCAGCTTCTGCAGGAAGCTCTTCTTGGAGTGTGCACACTGCGAGACCTCAGCCCAGACACAGAAATTCCCCTTTTCTGCCATAAATCGTTGTTTGTTTTGCCCGAGAGCCGCGGCTGAGCCGGGGCGGCCACGGCTGCCTGGTCCCGGGGCTGTTTCAGAAGCGTTTAACCCCAAAAAGGGAAGCGAATTTCCTCGTGCTCTGCGGATGAATTGAGGTTTGGGAGCTTTTCAGACTCTCCCTCTGTGGGGCTGGAAGCTCCTTCAGCTCCGCGGGCACCTCCTGGCCCCACTCGGCTGGGAAATGCCCCCAAGCCGCCTGAGCCGGGGGCGCAGGGGCAGCGCTGTCACCCGGGGTCAGTGCCAGCCCTGCCCTGGGCCGGGTCAGGCAGAGGGCACGGCAGTGACCGCCCTGCCCGTGTGACTGCGGCGTGACCGGCCCGGAGCAGCCCCGGCCCCGGGCTCGTCCCTCCCGGCCGGGCTCTGGCTCCGGGCGCTGCCCATCCTCACACCGGGCACTGCCCATCCTCGCACCGGGCACTGCCCAGCCTCACACCGGGCACTGCCCATCCTCACACGGGGCACTGCCCAGCCTCACACCGGGCACTGCCCATCCTCACACCCAGAGCTGCCCATCCTCACACGGGGCACTGCCCATCCTCGCACCCGGGCACTGCCCATCCTCACACCCAGAGCTGCCCATCCTCACACGGGGCACTGCCCAGCCTCACACCGGGTGCTGCCCAGCCTCACACCCAGAGCTGCCCAGCCTCACACCGGGCACTGCCCATCCTCACACCCAGAGCTGCCCATCCTCACACGGGGCACTGCCCATCCTCGCACCCGGGCACTGCCCATCCTCACACCGGGCACTGCCCATCCTCGCACCGGGCACTGCCCATCCTCACACCGGGCACTGCCCATCCTCACACGGGGCACTGCCCAGCCTCACACCGGGTGCTGCCCAGCCTCACACCCAGAGCTGCCCAGCCTCGCACCGGGCACTGCCCATGGGGCTCTGCGGTGGGCGATGCCAACTGCCATGGATGCAGGGATGGATGGATACAGGGATGGATGCAGGGATGCAGGGATGCAGGGATGGATGCAGGGATGGATGCAGGGATGGATGCAGGGACGCAGGGATGGATGGAGGGATGCAGGGATGGATGGATGCAGGGATGGATACAGGGATGCAGGGATGCAGGGATGGATGGATACAGGGATGGATGCAGGGATGCAGGGATTCAGGGACGGATGCATGGATGGATGCAGGGATGGATGGATGGATGGATGGATGCAGGGATGGATGCAGGGATGGATGGATGCAGGGATGGATACAGGGACGCAGGGATGCAGGGATGGATGGATACAGGGATGGATGCAGGGATGCAGGGATTCAGGGACGGATGCATGGATGGATGCAGGGATGGATGGATGGATGGATGGATGCAGGGATGGATGCAGGGATGGATGGATGCAGGGATGGATACAGGGATGCAGGGATGGAGGGATGGATGGATACAGGGATGGATGCAGGGATGCAGGGATTCAGGGACGGATGCATGGATGGATGCAGGGATGGATGGATGGATGGATGGATGCAGGGATGGATGCAGGGATGGATGGATGCAGGGATGGATACAGGGATGCAGGGATGGAGGGATGGATGGATACAGGGATGGATGCAGGGATGCAGGGATTCAGGGACGGATGCATGGATGGATGCAGGGATGGATGGATGGATGGATGGATGCAGGGATGGATGCAGGGATGGATGGATGCAGGGATGGATACAGGGATGCAGGGATGGATGCAGGGATGGATGCAGGGATGGATGCAGGGATGGATGCAGGGATGGATGGATGCAGGGATGGATACAGGGATGCAGGGATGGATGCAGGGATGGATGCAGGGATGGATGCAGGGATGGATGGATGCAGGGATGGATACAGGGATGCAGGGATGGATGCAGGGATGGATGCAGGGATGGATGGATGGATGCAGGGATGGATGGATGCAGGGATGGATGGATGCAGGGATGGATGCAGGGATGGATTCAGGGATGCAGGGATGCAGGGACGGATGCATGGATGGATGCAGGGATGGATGCAGGGATGGACGCAGGGATGGATGCAGGGATGGATGGATGCAGGGATGCAGGGATGGATGGAGGGATGGATGGAGGGATGGATGCAGGGATGGATGATGGATGCAGGGATGGGTGCAGGGATGGATGGATGCAGGGATGGGAGCAATCCCTCGGCCAATCCCCGCTCCAGGCTCCGGAGGCAGCGGGGTCACAACGCCAGCTTTGTGCCAGGCCCTGGCGTTCCCAGAGCAGGCTGGCGCCGGCCGGGAGAGGCTTGGACACAGCCGGGAGCTGTTCCTGGGTTGTGGCCGTGGCGCTGCGGGGATCACAGGGATCACAGGGATCACATGCCTGCTTTCCCATGGCCCTGGGCGCTGGGGCAGGGATGTGGCTTTGTGGCTTTGTGGCCTCGTGGCTCGGGCAGAGGGTCCTGCCCTGGCCAGGCCTGGGCTCCTGAAGTGGCTCTGGGGCCTTGAATCACTCCTGGGCAAGAATTCTGGATCTGAATCCTTGGTGGTGTCCATGACTCTCCCCTCGATGCAATGAAGTGTAATTAAGTGAATTGCCTGTGCCGTGTTCATCTCCCTGATGTGCTGGCTCTGCCCCACAGGAACCAACCCTGGATAACACCTGGAAAACTCAGCAGGTCGGAGCCCTGGCACTCCCCTCACCCCTGACTGCAGCAGTGACCAAGAGCAATTTGATTTAAAGCCTCACAAGAGGGGGAAAAACACGATTTGGAAGTGGCAGGATGAGAAATTTTAGGATGAAGGTTGATTTTGTAGCTCACATGAGAACCATGGGAAGCCCTGGCTGTGCCAAGGGGGTCAGCATTGTGTCCGGGGGTGGCACAGCCACAAAAAGGGGTGGTGGGAGGCTGATGGAGAGGAAAAGCCCCATCCAGAGGACCTGGAGGACATCTGGGCAATCTGGGCTGTAAATCAGCACAGCTGGATCAGAGCTCCCACCCAGAACCTGTGATGTGAGGAGTGGGAAAACAAAATCCCCTCAAATCACCTTCCCCTCTTCTTCATCCTGAATTTCCTCCTCATCAGCCTCAGCAGGGCCTAAGCCAGGTGTTGGCTGAGACTCCCACCCCAAACACCTTAAAAGCACATTTGTGTGCCCCAAAGTTTGGTGTTTGCTGTCTCAGGCCCTGCAGATTTGGGTGGCTCAGGCTTGGTTTGCGTCCCTTTCCCTCCCTCCAAGAGCTGCCTTTGCTTTTTCCTGCGAGGGGAGAAAAAGGACAAATAGAATCCCATATTTCATCTGCATTTCTTCCTATTTAGGGAAAGAAAATTCATCTCTAAGGCCGAAAATGCCAATTTTTTAATGTGAAACCCCCCCCAGCCCCAGGCAGGGCAGCACCTGATGGCGGCTCCAATTCCCAGTGGGAAAAGTGCCAGCAGAAGGAGCATCTTCAGGTGCTCCTTGAATTTTGCTGTGCCTGTTCTATGGCTTTATTAATTTATTAATTTATTAATTTATTAATTTATTAATTTATTCAGACAGGGACACCTCCCACTACCCCAGGCGGCTCCAAGCCCCATCAAGCCCGGCCTTGGGCATTCCAGGGATGAGCATTGGAGATGTGGATGGGATGTGGGTGGGATAAGATGGGGGGAAAGGGGAGAGTGAATCCAGCCCGGCTCTCCCAAGCCCATCCTGGAGCACCACGTCCCCGTCCCTGCCCTCTGCTCGGAGCCGGTGCCATCACAGCCGTGTCCTTTGTACTCCCTGCACTTAATTAAAGGCAGTCCCGTGGCAGGGAAAGAAGAGAAATTTATAAAAACCATTCGCAGGCGTCTTTTGAATCTCCCCTTCTCCCTCCCTGAGCCAGATGAAGAAACGTCGGGGTTTAAGTCGCTTGTTTAAAAATAAAAAAGCCGGGCGGGCAGCAGAAATCTCACGTCCCGTCTGCAATTTCCACACAAATAGGAACCCATAAAAAGCAATAAACATCTTTGTCTCAGACATCGTTTTTTATTAAATGGGGGAGAATTAAACGATTGCACCAAGGCTGGAACGCGGCCAAGTGGCGAAACATTTGTTTGGGATTAGGACGAGGAATCCTCGTTTGCTTTAAGGAGCTCTGAGGGTCTTCTCCTGCCCGGCTGGGTTGGGATGAGCGCTGCAGAACCACCCCGGGATGTTCATCCCAGCTCCTCGTGGCTCTGGGGGGCACAACAGCCCCAGCCCCAGCCGGGCTTTGCTTTCCGGGCACACCCGTGCAAATGGGGGGGAGGTGTTTGTGCAAATATTTAGGGCGTGAAACAAAAAATCCCAAAGATTGGTTGGGAAAAGTGATTTTTTTTTTCATGTAGAAAGGGGATTTTTTGGCTTTTCAGTGAGGTGGGTGAATAAGAGAGGCAGCAGCGCCTGGCTGCACAGATCGGATTCGCATCCCAGTGAAATATTTGGCAGGAACAGAAATAAATTTGCCTCCAGTCAAAAATTTTGGGGATATAAACCTTCTTTTTGGGATATAAATCCTGTTTTGGGGATATAAACCCTATTTTTGGGATATAAACCCTATTTTGGGGATATGAACCCCATTTTGGGGATATAAATTCTATTTTGGGGGTATAAACCCTATTTTTGGGATTATTTATTACTATTATTTTGGGGACTACTATTACTATTATTATGATTTTTTTTTTTTTTTTTCAAGACAGTGGGACAGCCCACACACATGTTTGTGATCCGGGGGTATTTTCCACGATGTAAACATATCAAAAGGAAAATTAAAAAAAAAAAAAAAGAAGAAGAAAAAAGAAAAGGGAAAATAAACCAGAAACAAGGATTTTCCATTGCCACTGGAAGCAGCCTTTGGAACATGAGGAATGTATTACCCGGGCTATTGTAAAATACAATATAAAAACAACCCAAATAGGAGGAGAAGGGAGAGCTATATAATAATTAAATAAAAGGCCTCAGTTGGGAAGGGAGACACTGAAAATTGGGATTTTATTCAACAAATTGTGTCGTGCAGGAGAGTCCCATGAAGGCTGGGATTGCTGAATCCTGGATGGAGGGAGGAGAGGCTCCGGGGTTTGTATTTCCACCCGGGGAGGTGCAGGGATCCCTGTGACACTGGAAGGGACCTCCTGCCACCCGGGATGGTCCCGTTTTCATCCCAGCAAGGAGCGTCCCGGGAGGGATTCACATTCCGGGTGGGATTCACATCCCGGGAGGGATTCACATTCGTGCCCCAGCCAGGAGGAAACACCTCCCAAGGCTCTTTTCTCCTGGTAAATTTGGGATTTAGGGCTCCGGGGCTGCTCTTCCCTCCCGCGCATGTTTATGGCGGCTACACCGGGATGGGATTTTAGCACCTGCGAGGTTTTTGTTAAAATAAGTCCTAAAAAAGCCCCAAAGAGCAGGGCAGGAATGATGCGAGCGGCACAGCCCCGGCCGGGAGCCTGCTCTGGCTCCTCCTGGGTCGCGGCCGGGCTGGGGACGGACAGACGGACAGAGGCTGTGACAAACACCGCGACCACAGCCCGGGCTGAGCTGCTCGTTTAAAGACAATTAATTTGTTAATGAACCTGGCTCGGGGCTTTGCAGGAGGCTCCCTCCGTGGCCCCGGGTGCAGCATCCCGGCACGGAGCCGCCGGCTCCCTCCGCGCGTCTGCCCGGGAGCTGGAGGGAAGTTTCCCGCAGGAAAAGCTCCGGCAGCGCTGGAGAGACATCCCTGGGATGCCCGGAGCTGCTCCGGGGTGATTCCCGAACAGCACCAGGGTGATTCCCAGGAGCAGCACCATTCCCGAACACCACCAGGGTGATTCCCGGGAGCAGCACCATTCCCGAACAGCACACGCCTCCCGCGGCTGCCGCAGGAATATCCCAGCTGGAGCTCGGGTTCTGTCCCAGGGAGAAGCCGAAGGAGCCGGGGAGGAAGCCCCGCTCGACCCCAAACACCGGAATATTCCCTGCTTCCATTCCTTTTTGTGTCGCTTAGGAAATGTTGAAGGGAATGTCGCTCCCTGCATCCCACGCTCGGCCAGGGTGGTGCGGGAGGATGCTGGAGCTGGGACGGGGGCTCTGGATCCGTGGAAAAGCCGGGGAAGCTGTTCGTTCTCAGCCTGGCAGGGGCTGTGCTGCTCCCCCTCGAGCCGGGAGCGTGTGCGTGGGGATGATTCAGGGACAGATTTCAGTGACTCGGAGTCAGGAATAAACTCCTCGGGGGGTTTGGGGAGAGGCTGTGCTGCTCTCCCTCGTTAGGGCAGAGAAAGCTCCAGCCAGGGAAGCTGGAGATTAAATCAGATGTGCTGCTCCAAAGCCAGCCCTGGCTCTGCAGCTCCCTTTTGCCACACCGTGTTTTATGGGGCACTTTTGTGCCCAATTACCCTGAATCCTGTAATTAAACAGCTTTTTTTATTGGCCCGGGGTCCGTTTGGAAAATGAGGGAGCCTTGCAGGTTTTTTTCCATAGAATCTGGAAAAAATGCCAGGCTGGGAGGGGCAGCCCCAGCTCTGAGTCCTCGGGGGAGGTGAGGGGACACCCACAGTGTCTTTGCCCTGTTCCTGTGGGGTTCTGACCACCCCACTCCCTGTCAGAGCAGGTGAAACAACCTCCTGGCAGTGCCCAAGGCCAGGCTGGATGGGGCTTGGAGCAGCCTGGGGCGGTGGGAGGTGTCCCTGCCCAGGGCAGGGGTGGCACTGATGGGGTTAAGGTCACTCTGACCCCAACCAGTCCAGGATTCCGTGGTCTCCCCAGCCCTGCCAAGGCCTCCTCCAGAGCCAGCGTGGGGGGAAACCACAACCCCACCTCTCAACCCCCCCAGTTTTGCAGTTTTTGGGCAGGTGCAGGGTGGCCCAGCCCCAGGACAGGCAGAATTTGTGTTTCCCAGCCCAGATCCCCTCTCTGCCCGCGTGAGACCCAGAGCTGCTCCCCTTCTGTCTGGGCAAGTTCTCCATTTCCCATCCCCGGCCCCAAACTGCTCCAGAGCCTCTGTGACTTCCCAGGCTGGGCGAGGAGCCTCCCGTGGTGGCAGCCAGCTGAGCCAGGCACCTCCTGCTTGCGTAGGAACTTTTATAGGAAACTTCTGCAAAAGCCCCGATGAGCTCACGCTGCTGAACTGGGCTCGCCGGGGACGAGCTCCCTTCCCGAGCTGCTGGGGATGGACGAGGAGCAAACAGTGACTTAACAGCAGCCCTAAATAACAGCGAGGTGGAGCTGTCTCAGTTTATAGCCAGAAAAGCACCTCCTGCCTCGTTTTTAGCCTGTGACTAATTCCCCCAAATTGGGGATTTGTCTGGGCCCCGGGCGATGTGTGAATGTGGGGTGGATTCTCAGACTGAGCCCACTCAGGGGGGTTTTTGGAGCTGCTCTGTAACCTCCAGGCTCACTGACAGGCCATGCTGGGCAAAGTCACATCCCTGAGAGCCTTTGTGGAAGGACGGGTATGAAAGAAAAGTTTTGTACAGGAAAAACCAACCTGAGGAAGGAGCAAAGGCAGCACAACCCCGAGCCCACCCAGTCAGAGCAGAAATCACACCCCGGGGTTGTTCTTGGAGTGAAAGTGGTGAATAATGGCAAAAAGCAGATGAACCTGGCAGAATTGGTGTGACAGGCTGAGCTTTGGGACAGGGGGAACCTCCCCACCTGCAGCCAGAGGATATTTCAGGAAGGGCTTTGGACGTTGAGCCCAGAGGTTTCCCCACTGCCCCGTGGTCAGTCAGGGGGGGACAGCACAGCCCCTCAGGGCGAGGTGACAATGATGCCCAGGGGCCCTGCACAGCTGGGGGGTGTCTGGGAGCAGGGGGTGCCCTCAGGGTGAGCAGCCTGGGTTCCTCTGGCCATTCTGGTGTCCCACAGAACAGTTCAGCAGAAGTGGGGAGTGTTTGCCCCTGGCTGTGAAGCTGCTTCTGCTGAGCCGTGACCTCTGTGAGACCCGAGCCAAAAGGGAAACTGGAGTTCCCTGTCTGACACCAGCAGCGTCTCAGGCAGCTGCCAGACCCTGCTGGGGGGGTCAGCACCCCCTCCTGCCCCCACAGGGAGGGACAGACAGGGACAGACCCCGCAGGGAGGCCTCGGGCAGGGATGGGGCTGAGCCTGTGGGATTGTGCTCCCCAGGGGTCACTTTCTCTCCTCACGTTCGACTTCCCCAAAGGGAACTTTCCACGGCAGAGCCCAGCACAGCTCCCTCAGCCCGGCTCAGGCACACCCCTGGCTGCTGACCCTCCCCACGGATCCTGCAGGAGCCCCACACACACAGGAGCGCTGCCACCTGCTCCGTGCCCGGGATCATCCCAATATTTCGGGCCAGGCTGTGGGGGACAGGGCTGAGAAATGCTCCGGGGGACAGGGGGTGCATTTCCCACCCCACCAGGACGGCAGCGAGCGCTGGGCCCAGCTTTGTCACAGCACCAGGATTTTCCAAGGCAAGGAAGAGCCTTGTGCAGCATTTCCCTGCCGCAGCAGCGCTTTGCTCAGCACGTGCAGGAGGATTTCCCTGCTCCTTGGAGCTCTGCCCAGGAGCCTTTCCGTGACAGAGCTGCTCCAAGCTCCTCTCCCTGCAGTCACAACTCAAGCCCTGTTTTTCTGCGCCCGTCGTGCTTTTCTCGCCGTCATGTGCCTTTCGCTTCCTCTTTTCACCATCCAGACGTTTCCCCTTTTTCTTTCCTTTGGAATTTTTTTAATTTCTCCCCCCACCCCTCCCTGTCGTGTTTTGGGTTTTGGAGGCTCTGGCAGCAGCCCGGGCTCTGGTGGCATCACCGTGGGACAGGAGCCTGGTGCTCTGTCCCTTCCCGGGTGGGTTTGGCTGTGCTGGGCTCCAGGGAAGGTCTCTCCAGGGGTTCCAGGAGTCCTCCATGGGGAATGGACACGCTGGAGGTGTCTCCAGCAAGGAGAGCCCTCACTCCCCGCAGGATCTGGCAGAGGCGGCGTCACCCCTCCCTAAAACTCCTCCGAAACCCCCTCGGAGAGAGAAACTCCCATGAACTCGAGCAGCTCTGAACAAAGCCCGGCGCTTCCAGTTGTCCTCCGCACCTTTGGGCATTTTTGGAGGAGATGGGGTGTCCTTAGGTGCTCCATAACCTTTGCATGAATGGTTCCTTTTCTGTGCATAAGCACAATCTTGAAGGAGTGCTGGGCTTTCATTCTGCTCTCGCCCCAACCGTCGGACTCCTCTGTTCACTTGTTTAAATCAAGCATAAAGCTCTAACTGTTCTTTGAATATTTATGAGCAGTTTTTATCTCATGCCATGCATACAAAGCATACTTGATCCCTTTCCTAAAAGTTTTTTCAAGTGCAAAGTTTTAAAAACATGTGGCTTTTATTGCAGGCAGGAATGAATAACAGCATTCCACCCATAACCACATTAAATGGAACAGTAATATTCATATGCGTAAGGGCAAAAGCTGCCTTGTTTCCTATTTGCAGTCGAACTCTGAAATTAATTAAGAACTAAGAGGATCTGACAGTCATTAGGATCTTTTAGAAAGGAGTGGAAGTGGCAGATGGCACCCACGCTCCAAAAAGCGCGGCGGTGCTATCAATAGCGCAGAGGATGTGAGCCCCGAGCGTGCTGCTCGTCGCGGGGCTGTTGTGGGGAGAGGAGAATCGCGGCCCCGAACAATGAAGAATGGCACTTTCGTGACTTCACAACCGCAGCATTCACGTCAATCGCACTCGTGCTCCCGAGTCACTTCGCAGCTTTTGAAAAACCCCGGCTCATCCCCCGGCGCTGCGCACGCCCGGGCGGTTTGTGCCACCCGCTGCCGGGGGACGGAGGGTCCCGGATCCCCTTGGGAGGTGACAGATCCCCCAAGAGCAGCGGGATCGCTGCCGTGTCCCCCTGAGCCACCCCGCCGTGTGCTGGCGGGTGCCAGCGCTGCCGCCCCGAGCGGCGGAGGGGACAGGTGCGGCTGCGCCCCGGGGATGCTGATGGGAATGAGGGCTGGGAACAAAACCTGCAGGTATCACATGGGGACAGCTGGGAAGCCCCAAAGCCGTCAGCAGTGGCACTGATGGCGATTTCTCCAGCGCTGCGTTCTGCAGCCATTCAAACGCCGCTGAATGAAACCCGGCCCCCGGCAGCCAGGTGGGAATCTCAAACTGATCCCATGCCCGGATCTGAAACTGGCTAAAGCCTCCCTCCTGCTCCTCCTCCTCCCGCTGCCCCAAGCCAGGACCTCGGGCGACAGGGCTGTGGGCACACAGCGAGGTGGGACCGGGCAGCTGAGGCTCCCGTGGGGTTCTTGGATGTCCTGGCTCAGGATCCGCCCTCAAACTGCAGCCTTGGGACTGGGGCTCAGCAGGGCCCCCAGTGCGGCATCCCTCGACCCCGGGGCACAGCAGAGCCCGGGGCAGCCCCGCTGGAGCCGTCCTGGGGCCGCGTTGGCAGCTGCTCCCTGCCCAAGACGAGGCTTCCCTGATTTATGTCTGGGGCAGCCGCTGCCTTTTCCTCCCCCAGTTTCCCCTCATTCCTCCCCCTGAGCCCCGCAGCTTCCTCCCGCAGGAGTCTCTGCCCCCAGCGCCCGGACCTGTCCCGTGGGGGCCCGTTCGAGCAGTGACACTCAGGGGTTAAAAATTGTCACCACCGTGCACCCCATTGGCCCCGGCATCTGCTGTTTGATTTATGAATGAATTGCACGCTCCCTCCCTGCGTGCTGCTCTCAGATCCCCTTCCCTGAGCTACAAAATAGATCCAGACACCCGCCTGGCCCTACTGAGTGCCGAGCTCCTGAGAGTTTGCGATGAATTTTTAATAGAAAGCTTCCTACGAGCCTCTGCTCTCGCCGCTCTGCTGTCGAAACGAGAGGCTCTGCTGCTAAAAGAGCAGCTCAAATGAATTAAAAACTACAGAGGAGCCTGTAAGGGAAGTAATCCCAGCGAGGAATGATTTAAAGAGCTGCTGACCTCCCCGCGATGCGAACAGTAGCTTTTGAGTGTTTGTAAAGAGGCCCATGCAAATCCCGGGTCTGATACTCTATTAACCTCCTCGGGAGTGCGGGGAGGGCGGCGGAGGGATAATCCCCACGTGTCGACATCTCCTGGTTTGCGGAGGACCAGAGCAGCGGGAGCTCCGCCGCCTGTTTGAGGCTCTGGATCCCGCCGTGTTGGAAAAGCAGAATTTACATGGAAACTCGTCCCTCCTTGGGCGCAGTTCCGTGGGTCCCCGGAGGGCTGGGTTGGCTTTGCTTGGCCGGACACCTCTTGCAGAAGCAGCCGCGGGGTTGCTTTGCTGGGCTCTGCGCCTCGGGAGGGCTCCAGGCAGTTTTGGGGTTGTGGGGAGCCTGGTTTGTCACAGCCCTGTGGTTTGGGTCTCATCGCGCGCTGCTGCGAGTCAGCGCCTACGTGCAGGACCCTGCTGGGGGGTGTGGGGTGAGCCCGCACCCCGGCACCCCGAGGGGAGAACAGGGCAGGGTGGGGAGGGCAGAGAGCGGTGAGAGAGAGGATTTGGGGAAGGGAGCAGGAGTGGTACCCAGCACACCTGGGACTGCAGCTGCGGGCGGCTCGGGGGAGCACTGGGATGGCGCTTTGGGGGATCCAGGTGATGCGTTCAGCGCCCGTTCCCACAGGCTGCTCCCAATAGAATAGGGGATTAGGGGATTTTGTGGATGGCGGGGCTGTGGCAGATCAGTGAAGGCGGGGAACGACCCGTCCTGCTCAGGGCGACACCTCGGTCCCAAATCACCCCACGGCGCTTGCAGGACGAGGCGAGGGGCCCCAGCGGGGCTCCACCTGCCCGCGCGGGGACTCCTGCCCTCCGTGGCCCCGGGGGGGACGGGGGACAGGTGACACCGCCAGGGCAGGGCCGGGGCAGAGGCGGGGCAGCCCCGGGGGTCGGTTCAGCAGCGGGAAGGGGCAAGAGAAGCATNCCCGCCCCGGCGGAGCCCCGGTGCCAACCAGCGGCCGCACCGCGGAACTGCAGCCTCGCCCCGCATGCGCCGAGTGCCCCCCGTTCACCCCTCCGTGCCACCCCGGGGGTACCGGGGGCACCGGGACGGGACGGGCCGTGCCCGACCCCCGGCAAATCCCGACCCCGCCCGCGGCTCTGCCCCCGCCCCGGGGTTTGTGCGGGTTCCCTCCGCCGGCGAACGGGGGGCAAAAAGTAGAACTGAACCGGCGGCCGCTTTCACCTAAAAAGGGCAGAATCCGAGCGCCGATAGCGGCGGGGGG
>VXAC01007365.1:240224-284750 GCA_013399225.1 Rhipidura dahli
TTTGTGCGGGTTTAGGGGGGGGAGCGTAGCGCAGGTTGGCTTCGGTGAAGGTTAATTTTAGCCTAAAATGCTCTGGCCCTGCCCTAGGTCGTTGCCCTCGGAGATGTCCCCGATGGGACCGTGGTCACGGTGATGGCGGGGAACGACGAGAATTACTCGGCGGAGCTTCGCAACGCCTCTGCCGTGATGAAAAACCAAGTCGCGAGATTTAACGACCTCAGATTTGTTGGGAGAAGCGGCAGGGGTAGGTACCGGCCAGGAAATGGTTGGCCTTTTTATTTAGGTTTTTAGGGGGAAGAAAAAAAAGGAAAGGAAAAGGAAAGAAAAATGTTTCTCTCTCTCTCTTTTTTTAATGGTTATTTTATTATTTTCTTTTATAATTTTTATTTTACTTTTAAATTTTATTTCAAAATTTATTGGTTGGTTTAATCTTTTTTTTTTTTTCTATTTTATTCTATGTTATATTTTGTTTCAATCGTGGTTTTGTTGCCGGGGGAAGCTCCCCAGCCCCAGAGCGGTTCCCGAGGGGTGAGAGGGATGCAGGAAGGATGCGGGAGGGATGCGGGAGCAGCCCCGGCCCCGCCGGCAGTTCTGCCTCGTTCCTCCCAGGGCTTCTTCTCTGCCGAGGTGTCGGGAATGGGAGGTGCAGAGGGAAAAAAAAATTAAAATACAGACTTAAATTTATCTAAATATTTATAAATCTATCTAAATACAAATAAAGCAGCCCCAGCCCGAATCCTCCCCAGTTTCTCCCATCACGCAGGAGGCAGCGGAGGGTGCTCAGTGGGCAAACCCCACCTGGCAGCTCGACTTTAAACAGCGAAAATCAAGAGTTTCAAGTGAAATAATAACGCAGAGCTCGGCCTGGCACGGGCAGGGAGGCAGCGGGCTCTGCTCCACGGGGAGCTGGGGGTGCTCGGGGGGGATTTTGCTCATTTTCCCCACGCTTGTGGCAGGGAAAAGCAGGACGCCAATTTGGCTTCCTGGGTTTTCCCAAACAAATCCGTCCGTGCCATCCGAGCAGAGGGAGAGAAACCCCCTGGAAATGTTAAATGAGCCTGCCCTCGCTGTACCTGAGTTTCCGAGGGTATAAATAGAATTTCGGCATTTCATCACCAATAAACGCTGCAGATCGAAGCACTTAGTTCTGCATTTGAACCCGAATAAGAACTCTCTATTTTAATGGCCATATGGCAGCATTTTCTCAAAGGCTTCAAATGTATACACACAGTGTCAGATATATTTTGACTTCTCTGCATTAATTAAAAGCAGTGATGTTAGGAATTATTTGCATGTAATAACTGTTTACTTGTTCCTCTTTATGAAACTTGAATAGTTTACATTCTTTCATACATTTCCTTTTTCCTGTTGGCTCCTTCTCCATGTTGCAGTTTCTTTAAAACTCCCCACTTAACTGGTTGCAGGTTGATGGATGGAAAATGTTTTTCTTTTATGAATTAAGCTTTCATTTCTGTAATCAATTATTCTCTTAGGCTCTTTTCTTTCTGGTTGGGCTTTTTTAATTTTTTTTTTCTTCATCCTCGCGCAAATTTCCAAACTGAACGCAACCCAATCTCAGCGTGACTCTTGAATTCATTATTAACTTGCTTCCTCTGCACTCTCAGTCTCGGGATTAGCAGAAGTTTGGTCTCATAAAGCCCTCGGTGAATAAATTCCCTCCTCGGGCAGAGTCCTCCCAGCGCTCATTACAGCAGTGGCAGCAGCTCCGCTGCCTCTAACGGGCGGAGCTCGAGCGCTAATTATTTTAATTTTTTTTTTTTAACATATTCTTGTGGGATGAGGCTTTGTCATACTCAGAGAGAAACAGCCCCACCGGGGCTCCCTGGGGCCGGCTCAGTGGGGTTTTCTCGCCGTGTGAAGGGTGAATTTCACTCCCCGTGTCTGGCGCTGCTTTCCCGGCACGGGGCTCTTCCAGAGCAATTTACTGTGAAAAATCGCTCCCACAGAATTTTTATCCCGGGTGTCACACTCGCTCTGCCTTGTTTGGCTCCATCCCTGACAGCCCAGTGCTGCTTTCATTTATTCTGGCAGAAATTTGGAGTCGCTGTGGAATCTTTCCCTGTGTGTGTACAAATGTTTGTGTAAATCCGAAGTGAGGACGTGTGGATCCGTAAACACGGATCCTGCTGCAGCCCTGCCGTGTGCCGAGCTGCAGGAGCCTGGAAAACCCCCGGCAGCCAGGCTCTCCTTGGGAAAACGTGACTCGAAACGGCCCAGATTTGGGTATTTTCAGTAAAAAGGTGTCAGGGATTATTCCCCTGCGCTGGGAGCTGGGAAGAGCCGCTCCTAACACCCCCCTAAAAATAAATTCCCATCTCCATCTGCAAGACAAAGAGGGGAAAAAAAAATCTGACTTTTTTTTCTCAGATTGAGCTGTATGAAATGAAAGCAATCCCTGCTGCACCCCCAGCTGGAATATCCCCCGGAGCATCCCCCGGAGCCGGCGGTGCTCCCAAACCCGCCCGGGAGCCGGGATCCAGCCCCGGTGGAGCGGAGCCGGGGCACGGTGGGGCTGAGAAACCCCAGCCCGGCTTCCTGAGAAGGCGGGAAATGAGTAAAAATGATGCTGGGGCAGAATCATCATTTTCGGTTCAGGGCAGGGCTTGCGAGAGGCGGAACCGGCCCGCGCTGGGTTTGTGTCTGCAGCGAGGGACTCCGGGCCAGGGAGGTTGTTTGCCGTGGAGAATGCCAAATTAAAGATAATAATAGTAATGATAATAACGATAATAATAAATAAAAGAAATCATTTTCAATGCATGGGGAAGGTGCCGGGCTCGGCTCTGGGGTTCTGTGCCGCACAGCCGCGTTTTCCCGCACGCTGCCTGCGAACCCTTCCCTCTCCTCCTGCAGAATTCCCTAAATAATTGCTCCTCATCCTCCTCATCCCGAGCTCTGGCTCTGCAGAGGTTTTGCCAGCAAACCCTCGGTGCTGGGTGTTGTTTCCGCGGCCGTGGCGGCTCCGGGAGCTTCCGCGGGCTCGTCCCGTCCCGTCCCTGCAGGTTGGCAGCAGGGGCTGGATCCCTGGGGATTCACAAGGACAGCGTTCCATTCCTTTTGCCCTCCCAAACGCTCCTTGCTGTGCAGAAAATCAGCTGAAGGTTTGTGCGTTGTTCAGTCCCGGCTGGAAAGCCGACGTGAGGCGGGGATCGGTGCTTGCTGTCGGTTTTAGGGCCGGTATTCCCCCTTTCCATGCTCCATAGAGAAATTGTCCCACCTGGGATAATTCCAGGATGTTCTCCGGGGGAGATAATTTCATTTTCTTTTCAGTTTATTCCTTTTTTTTTTTTTTCCTCCTGGCTGGATGAATCCTGCTTTGTTTTGCTGTGGATATTCTCAGGTCCGACCCTGTAGAGACGTGATGGTCGGGATCTGAAAACCCGATTCCTTTAGGGGAAAAGGGAAAGGAGGCGGTTTCCTACTGCTTTTATTTGAAGATTAAAGGCTGGATGAGCAGAAATCCATCACACAGAGGCTTACAGCTCATCCTGCTGGGGTTCAGACCTCTGGAGTACCTGAGAGCTTTGAAATCCTGCAGGGATTGCTGCTGGGGGCTTGCTCAGAGTGGTTTGTGCAGCCGCCTCCCTTTACCTGAATCTGGGGAGCGAGAGGTGAAGATTTGGGGTCAGGGTGAGCCCAGGGTATCCAAAGCCTTTCCCAGCAGATTCCTGCTCTCCGGGCAGGGCTGGGAGAGGGAACAGTCCCTGCAGAGCTGCCTGCCTGGTGACCACTTCTGGTGGCCAAAGCTGGCCGGATTCAGTTCCCATTTTGCAGTTCCCAGGTTTTGGCTCTCCCGTGGGTGCCGAGGCCCAGCACAGCTCCCTGCAAGTGGGAGCATCCACAGGGACCAGGCCGTGGATCCCCCATCTCCTGCAGGCTCCTTCCCAAGGGAGCATCCCATGGGCACCAGGCCCCGCACGGAGGGGACCCCGCATCCAGCGCTGTTTCGGGGCTGGGTTACCACGGGAAAAGGGGAAGCTTCCGAGCGGGAAAAGCCCAGGAAGCTGCTCTGGGTGCAGGGAAGGGGGATGAGTGACTTTTCCATGCGGGAAGCTCCCGGCTCCCGCTCTGAAGCGGCTCCAGGGCTGTGTCTGCCGCAGCCAGCGGAGCCCCAGCGGGAGCCGCCGGGCTTTGTGTCCCGGCAGTCACGGCTCGTTAAATGCAGGGGATTTGTGTCCCAGCCCGCTCGGGTAGGAGCCTTTCTCTCCCACGGGAGCTGAACCCAAGGGGGGATCCTCACTTACGCTGTGGTTTTTTTTCCTCTCCCTCCCCACCGTCCTTAGGGAAAAGCTTCACCCTGACCATCACCGTGTTCACCAACCCCACGCAAGTGGCCACCTACCACCGAGCCATCAAAGTGACCGTGGACGGACCCCGGGAGCCCCGGAGTAAGTGAAGGGTTGGATGTGGCAGCGCTGATAAGGGCGGGGAGCGGGGGCCGGGTCCGAGCTCTCCCCGCCTGAGGGGTGCACAGGGACGGGGTTGGGGTGGCACCGTTCGCTGCTCCGATCTCCCCGTGTGTCCCTCCCTCCCTGCCTCTCGCTCCTTATCCCATCACGGAGGGATGGTTTCCAGCTCCTTGCCCTGCTCCCTGACCCATCTTGGAGGGACAATTTTATAGCTCCGGCTTGGGATGTTGAGAAAACTCTTGGGGCTTCAATGGCAAAAGACAACGGACCCAACCTGGCGCTGCACAGGGGGTTTGGGGGAGGTTGTGAAATCAGAGATCTGTGCTCGGCTTTGGGGAGGATTGCTGGCGATTAAACTGAAAACGATGCAGGTTCCCGCGGTGCTGAGCCGGAGGCTGCTCTGGCACGGCTCCTTCCCCTCGCGATCGCGGCGGTTTCGCTTTCGGGCTGTCAAAGGCTGGGGCTGGCAGCGCCCGCGGCCGGGGGCTGAGCCTGGAGAAACCAAAGAGACTCAGCGACCGCAGAACCGTCTCTGTTGTGATCGGGGAGGCTCTCCCGGGGGCAGGATGGTGCCTCGTGGTTCAGGGAGGCTCCGGGAGCTGCCCTGCCTGGGTTGGGTTTCGGCGTCGGGCTGCTCGGAGCTTCCCCCCGGCGCTCCCAGCCATCCAGGGAAACGCTCTGGAGCTGTCGCCCGCGGGAATTTCCTCTCGCCACGAGGGTAATTTGCTCTGTGGGACCCCCCTGTGCGGTGGGACCTTGTCCCTGGGGGCTCCATCTCCGGCTTCGCCTTCCTGCTCGCTCAGCACCAGCCCGGGACTATAAAGCCGAGCTTGTTCCCTTTGCGTGTGAGGCTGTCAGTGCCCACATTGAGGGGAAGAGGTTTGATCCTTCGAAAAACGCCTCAGAAAACATTTTCTGTTGATGCTGTCGCCGGGCCATCGGTGCTCCTTGATGTCAGGCCAGGTGGGGGCCGTTACCTTGGCCAGGGGGTTTCATTTGCATCGGGCTTTGGTGGATTTTCTTCCCCCTCGATTTTATTATGGAGCCTGTCGAGGATGGATTTGGAAGCTGGAATGCAGGAAATCCAACGCTGCTGTTGTGGGGTATTTTTTTTAAGCCAGAAACACCAGGCAGGTCCGTGGTGTGGAGCACCTGTGGGTCGTGGCGGGTGCTGGGGCTGGGCAGGGAATTTCACAACTCTGCCAGGAGTGTCAGGAATAGAAACCAGCCCTCCTGACTGCTGGCTCAGCCCCTTATCAGCTGCATCAGATCGCCTTTCTAATAATAATAATCATCAGCAGCATCATCAGGAATACATAAATAATAATAATACAAGGCGAGATAGTTGCTACTCTCGGAGCTCGGTTTGGCCTCCCCGGCAGCCAAACCCCAGTGAATCACACCCGTTCCTCCTGAATTTCAGCATTTCACCCCAGAGCTCCCCATCCTTCACCTCCATTTTTTGATACAGGGGCCGTGGCAATTCGGCCACAGCCGAGGATGGGGCAGCTTGTCCTGGCTCTGGTGTGGGGTGCCCGAGGGATGCCCTCCCTGGGACACAGCTCAGGTGCAAGGGCAGCACCTTCTGGGGCTTTTCTTTTTTTTTTTTNACCTCAAAAGGTGTTGGAAGAGTTGGCTCGTTGAGGAGATTTGTGTGGTGTTTATTTGCTGTTTGTTCCCTTGCCTCGTGTGGCCCCCAAAGGTTGATCTCTCCCCATCCCTGCAGCCCCCAGACCATAAATTGCTGATAAAAAAGGTTTAGACCCAATCTGTGTCTGTTTGGGATTTTTTTTTCAGGCAATCATAGATTTGTTGGCAGCAAAGGCCATATTTTGGCTCCCAGTTTGACCCTGGGGCTTGGACTAATGGTTGATAAAGTTCCAGTGGAAGAAGAACATTCTTTTTTAAATCTCTTTTTTGCCACACTTTCAAATGAAGACGAAAATTTCAAAAAATATTGAAATAATGCCTTTCCCCCCCTTCCTGCCCTGCAGAAACCCTGGGTGTGGAAACAGCAGCTGTAAAATGATCCTGGAAAGCCGAGGTGGTTTTCCTGGTTCACCTGCCACTGGGTGGCTCCCGGGCACAGCACCCTGGCAGTGCCAGCACTGGCACCCGGGGTGGCATTTGGGGCTGGCACAGCTCTGGTGATCCCCACCTTGGGCCAAACACCTTGTTTGGCTGCAGGGGGGTGAGAGCTGCCAGCAGGAATTGCAATTTTAATGTATTTATAGATGTTCTATGCAGTTTTTAACATACATGTGTTGATGTGTGGGCACAAAAATACACGGAATTTTTCGCCTTCTTGGCTCCAAAAGATGGGCCCCGGTGTGTGCTGGCTCCTGTTGTGAGGATCAGCACTGGGCAGGGCTGGAGGCTGATGTGGGGCTGGTGGAGAGGACAAAACCCATCCTTAATGTGGAAAGAATTGGCCATTTGTCTTGGTGCCCTGGGAAAGCCCTGGGCAGTGTCTTCTCAGCTGCATCCGAATCCCTGCAGCAAACATCCTTGTGGGCTTTGGAGGCCAGAACTGTGGCTGGGCTCCACCTCTGAGCATCCCATTCATCTTCCACCCTGGCCCATGGCTTTATCTCAGCCCTTGAGCGACGCTTTTAACTCAGGCTGAGCCTGGAACAAACTTCTGAGGAGTCTGAGAGCGAGCGGGGATGGGTGGGAAATCCCAGGGAAGCAGAGCCCTGCCAGGGGAGGAGGGAGCAGGAGAGCTGGAGCAGGAGGAGGCTCCTTTGGGAACCCCCAGGAGCAGCACCAGGGGTGACCCCAGCGCTGCCTTTCCTTGAGCATCTCCTCCAAGCCATTCCCCAGGCGCCTCCCAGGGCCCCGCTCGTTCTGAGCTCCCTTTCCTTGTGCTCCAGCTCTTTCTGGGTTAGATCTGGAGGGAAAAAAGGACATTCTGTCAAGTTGGCACCTTAGCTCTAAACAAATAGCACAGCGGGTGCCAAGTGTTGACATACTTTGTGCAAACAGGAAGTAATAAAATATTTGAACTTCCTGTGGAATTTCCTTCTTTCCCTCCCCTTTCTGCAGCCCCGTGTTCAGCAGGAGCCCTGCTGCAAAACCCTCTCACATCCACAACTGCTGCAGAATCACCCCCAGCAGGCAGAACGGGGAGAAATGAATGGCTGGGAGCTGTTCAGGGATGTTCAGTCCCTTCCTGGGGAAATGGGAGCATCCCCAGGGCCCCCCTCACACCCTGCTGCTGGCTGCCTTCCCTTTCCCTTCCTTTCCTTCCCAAGCTCTCACCTTCTCTGCTCTCGCTCTTCCCTTCTCCCTCCCAGCTCCTTCTCGCAGCTCCAGCCCCTTTCTGCCCAGAACTCTCATGCAAAGTCTTTTTTTCCCTTTTAAATTCCTCTTCTCCCCTCTTTGACTCTTTCTTTTGGCCACCATTCAGTTTGTAACCTCTCTCCCCACTTTCTAAACCCCTTCTGGATTTAATCCCTTCTTTCTGACTCCCACCCAATCCCTGCTGTCCCTGTTGAGGAGGAAAGGGACATCAAGAGGATTTGTCCCCATGGGATCCCTGTGTCCCCCCTTGTTTCCTGCTCAGCCCTGGCAGCACTGTGGGCCTGCTGCCTGTTGGTGCCTCCTCCCCTGTTCATTTTTGGGGTGTGCACCAGAGATTCGGTGCTTTTGGTCATGTCCCTGCTTGCTGTGACCACGATAAGTGACAGAAACGTGTCCCCAGCTTGGCTTGGACTGGGAGGAGGGGGCTTCAAAAGATGGGCCGTGGTGTGGCTGGGGCATTTCACATCCCCTCTCCCACCTCATTGTCCCTGCAGGGCTTTTCTGGCTGGGCCCATCCTGCACAGCCCCAAATTCCCTCCATGGTTGCTTTTTCCTCCCCCAAAAAGGCTCCTTGCCCCCACGAGGCTCTGGCTGTCCCCAGACAGCTGCTGTCCCCTGTCACGTAGCCAGCGGGTGGGAGGCTTCTCACCTCCCCGGCTGCTGAGGCGTTTCCAGGAACCGCTGCTGCTCTTCGGCTTTCAGACTTGTGAGAGCCTCAGCTGAGAGAGGGTTTCCCTCCCACGAGGGCTCACAGCCCGGCCCTGTGCTTCTGAGCTGGCAGATGAGGAGTTTGGCACGAGCACAGAAATGTGAATTATCCGTGCAGGGCTGGGAACCCCCCAGCAAAGCTGCTCCTCAGCCTGGGGGGATTTTGGCCAGCCTGCCTTGGGATGTTGTGTGGCCTGGCCTGTGCTCCGAGGGGATTTGTGTCAGTTTGTGCTGTGCTTGCTCCTCAGAGGGGATAAATACAGGTCTTGGTATGATTTGAAGGAACTTTGAGAGGAGCTGGGGAGCTGGGAGAGCTCTGCAGGGTTTGGGAGCGCTGGGGGGAGGTTGGGGTGACGCTCGAGAGGGAGAAACAAAACCTGGAATTCTCCCAGTCCTGGGACACAGGGAAATTGGGATTTACTGAGTGGCAGACGAGTGGCAGTGGGGACAGCCTGAAACAGCTGAGGATGAGGAAGAGGGAGAGGGGTTATGGGATGGGAGCCAACAGGGGCAAAATGATCTCCTGCTCCCATATCCCTACAGGCAGCTTTTGGACCCCAAGGCAGAGATCCTTGAGGTGCTTTCTGCACCTTTTATCCTCCGAGTTTTGGGAAGTGCTTGGAGAATAAATTATTGGAGGGTCTTGTGGCTCTCCAAAGCTCAATTGGAGACCCAGGACAGGGGTGGGTTGTTCCAGTATTGTCCAATTCCAGATCTTTATCTTGGCCAAAAGGCTCCCTCGTGGGGCTGTGTAAAACTTGAGCTGGAGATGTTTTCTGTAATTAAAAGCAGACTCGGTGCTGAAGTGCTCCCGTGGGGTGATAGTTTTGGGTATTATTGAGGTCTTTTGTTTTATTCCCCTGCTTGTCCTTAGCTAGAAATAAAGTCACAGACAGTTCCCAGATTGTCTGGGAATAAGGAGAAAAAAAAAAAAAAANTCAATCCAAGATAATTTCAACAAATAAATGACCTCAGCACTTCCTGGACAGTGATTTGTCCATGTAAAATTGCTGTAATCTAATTTAATATTCAGGACTTAAGCTGATTTCCCACTTCTGGAGCCCTGTCCCCTTCCCTGGGGAGGAAGAGGAGGAAATCCTGAGTGGCCCTTTATGGCTTCCCCATTGACTGAGTTCTGGCACTGCTGAGGCCGCCTCGGGAGGGTGTTTTAGGAAACTCCTCGCACCCATCCCGGAGCTTTGGCATCGCTCCTGCTGCCGAGGGCCCTGCCGTGGGGCTTCCCTTGGGGTATCCCTGGACATCCCCCGGATACTCTGGGGATGGTGCTCAGACACACCAGGCTGATCCCAGCCGTGCTGCAGCCTCGGGTGCTGCGGGCTGGAGCCCGTGCTGCTCGCGGTGTTCGCTGCTCCCTGCGCTGATCCGGCCCTGCCTGTAGGAGGGGAAGGGCTTCGGTTCATTCAGGAGCCTTCGGGGGAGCCCTGGGGCTCCTCAGTTCCTGCAGGAGCCTCTGCGGATGGGCGCTTGCTGCACGGGAGGTTTCTCTCTCGGTATTCCCACCTCTAACGAGTTTTGATCCCGGCGGGGAAATTCGCCCCCTTTGGGATGCGCAGGGGCCGTCCAGGGCTCCGTGTTGCTGCCGGGGCAGCGGGGCCGCTGTCCATACACGCAGGGAAGGTAATTATGTGAAATCACCTCCTCCTCCCACTCCTACCCCAGTTAACCCTGCCCGGGCCAATCCTGCTGGGGGGATTCGGGCTCAGCTCCTGGGGATGGATAAAAACCCCTCGGGGACAAAATGCCCAGCCCCAGGGGGGACCTGCTGCTTCTCACTGGGACACGGGGATGTCCCAGGGGACACCGGGGTGCGGAGAATTCCCTGGGGAGAGCAGAGCAGGGATGAAAATTGCCTGACTGTGCTCCAAGCGCTGGGTTTGCATCACCAGGGCCTTTGGTGCTGCAGCTCAAGGCTGTAATCCAGCCTCAAAAGGAATAATAGAGCAGCTGAAATTATCTGGGCTCCAGTAAATCCATTCCTCTCATTATTTTATTTGCCACATGCAGTAAATTCCACCTCTCTTTTCCAATCGCCCGCTGCGATTCTTCAAAACTTCAAAATCAGCTTGAAAACGGCCAATATTTTCTAAGTGCAGCAATATTGGGAGTCAGAGCCGGGAAATTATTTTTGCTTGCGTCCTACAAAGGAATCTTTGTTGGAATTGGTTGCAACACCTCCTGCTTTTGAAAGCTTTGGGAAAACCCCAGGGCACAGTTCTGGGCTGGGGTGGAAGAGGCAAACCTGGCCCTGGGGTAGCTTTGGAAATAACTCAGAATCAGAGAAATGGGCATTGATAAAGTATTTGGGAGAGATCAAACTAAGCATGGTGATCTGGGGGTCATCTAGGGATGTTTGGGGGATTAATTACATTGAAGGTTTTTTCCAGGCTGTTGGTGGTGCCCTGTGTCGGGCTGTGCTGGGGGCTGTTCAAATACACAGCCAAGGAAATTCCTGCTGGGTCCAGTGGCATGATCCAAAGGGAGCTGTGCAAGAGGATGAGGAGGCTGGGATGGGGTGCAGGTGGCAGCAAAAAGGAATTTTTGTGAGCATCACAGCAAGGCTGTCAGTGAGCTTTGCTCCTTCCCAAAGGAGCAGCATTTTGCCCCGTGCCTCAGTTTACCTGTCTGTAACTCCTGGTGGGCAGCAGGGGATGTGGAGGAGGCTGCCAGGGAGGATTTGCAGGGCTGTTAATGCAGCGTGGCCCCAGCTCACTCGGGCAGGGCTGGGGAGCTCAGGAGGACACAGCCAAGGGTCACGGACTGGAAAGGAGAGAGGGGGAAAAACACAGCCAGTGCTAAAAGGCGAGTTTTGTTTCAGGGAAGACAACAGCTAAAGGACCAGAACTCTCAAACAAAACCACAAGATCACATCAGATGTCAGGCAGGACACATCTTGTTTCTCCCTCCCAAAAGGGCTTATCAGTGCAACCAGTCACTTTAATGATGTGGCAGAGGGAGGAAGAGGATTTGACTCAGAGTGAGATGAAATTTAGCTCCTAAGACCCTTCTCTTCCGCTGCCAGAGTCACCTGTCCTGCAGCCAGCCCGAGATCAATCACCTCCTGCAGCGGAAGGGGCTCAGACATGAGTTTGCATTATTTTCTCTAACTCTTTCCAGTGTCTCTACGTGCTGTGGTGGGAGGGAACAGAGAGGGGAGGAAGAAGAGGAACACAGCAAGCAGGGAATGTCCCTGGTGCCCTTCCCAACCTCTGTGCTGAGAGGTTCCCCATTCCCAAATCAGGTGTGGGAGCAGGCAGCCCCTTTTCCCGTGGCTTTGGGGAGGATGCAGGGAGGGTGAGGTGCCATCGCTCTGGGGCTCCTCCTTCCAGTGCAAAGCTCGGCAGGAGCTGTAATTATCCTGCAGGATAATTCCAGCCAGGCTCTGGAGATGGAGCTTGGAGCTCAGTCCTGGGATCGAGGGTATCAGTATTCAAATGCCAGGGCTCGGCTCCAGCTCTGTCCTGGGGCAAAGGGGAAAAGCAGCACTCAGCATCCTCAAACCTTGGGAAAGTTCGGGTCTGCTCCCGACAGGACAGGCTGGGCTGGCAAAGTGCTGCTTCCTCCCCACAGCGCCAGGGACATCTCAGCTCCATCAGCTGAACCACGGCACATTCCTTGCACTGGGCTGAACCCAGCAGCTGGTCCTCCCCATCCCAGGCAGAGTGTCCTCAACCAGTGTCACCCCAAGGAATTTGATGTGCTTGCCCTAATGGAACAGGTTGTGAACTGGGAGAAACCAGCTCTACTGGTAGGTCCCAGTCTGGGTTGTTAGATAGCAGCAGGAACTCACCGGGACTGGCATCTCTCCATGGATCTATGGGATCTGAAAATCTGATCTCAGCCGGGGCTGAGGCAATACCAGCTGGATGTCCTTGAGATCTGTCTGCTTCCTCCCCAGCACCCAGCTCGGGAATCTTGGAATCGGGGAGTTTGCCTGATTCCATGAGAAGCAGATTACAGCCCATAAGTGAATTTTGCCTTCCTGGAATGGGGAGTGAGTGCAGAGGGGCCGTCGGGGCTGGTGGTTTTTGCACCCTGTTCTGAAAGCTGCCCGATTTCCCGCAGATGTGCACCCACCTGCTGCTCTGTGACACCCGGGCTGCAGCTTTCACATCTGTAAATCAAAACTTTTAACCCCCACCCTGTTCGCTCCGCAGTCTCAGGGGCAGATTTTCAGAGGTCTTATGGATGGAAAAAGGCAGGAAAGCACTGGTGGGGGTTTTCAGCAAGGCACGAGTGGGCTGAATTTCACTCAGTGCTGAGAATGCCCCCAGTTTTCCCTGTGTTGCGAAGGGCTTCAAATATTTTTGCAAATCCAGAAGGACTCTTGAAACCCTGGGAATGGGGAGCCCGAGTCCTTCAGGCATTTGAGCAGCAGTTGCGTGGAAATTTGGGCGTGATGTTCCCTTTGATTTGGGAAGGGGCCACAGCTCTCCCATCCCTGGAGCTTTTGAAGCACTGCTCTGGATTTCTGTTTAAGTTAATGCCCTGCTTTGTTCCCCTTCCAGAGGGCTCAGTTTTGGGGTCTCCCAGCGCATTCAAAGGCCCCGACAGGGTTTATCAGAGGCTCGCCAGGGTGGGCACAGGGTGGGCAGGGAGAGAGGCAGAGGCAAAGTCTCAGCACTAAGCCAGGAGTGAGAGGAGATCAGGGGCTCCCAAAGCCTCCTAATCAATACCAGCCTGCCCAGAACGAACATCTCTCCCGCTGCTGGAGCTTCAGACACTAAAAAACCTACTGTAAATGCAACATATCTCTGTGCTTCCTGCCAGCTGGCCCAGAGCCAGCCTATTTCCTTCAAAAAGAGGGATATTTATTTTCATCCTTTTAGAGGCAGCCAATTCATCTCAGACCACCACCAGCTAAAAAAGCTTTATAAATTAGCAGCCTTTTTTTCTTTTTTCTTTTTTTTTTTCCCCCTCCTAATTCTCTCCCCCACCCCTTTAAATATTATTTTCCTTTGGTTGTTGGTGTAAACGCTGTGCCAGGACATGCGAGCCGGGGCGCATTGCGCCACACTCCCCTTTCTCCCCGAGCTGCAGAAACACAGTAGCAGCAGTGTCTCACGAAAGCCAGAGGAAACCAAAGCAAAGCCCGGCCGTGACTGATTCTCCTTCCAAATGGCGTAAGCAGGCCAACTTCAAACATGTGAATAATGAGTTATCTGTGCCTGACTTTGTTCGGCAGCACAAGGGACGGTGCCTCCCAACATTTCCCTCCTGCTCCCTCCTGTGAACTCCTGGGCTCTGATTTTAGCAGCGGGGTTGGCGCTCACCGGGGCTCAGAGGGCACCTCCGTCATCCTGCGTCATCCCTGAGTCCCTTCCAGCTCCCTGCTCTGCACTGTCCTCCCTCCCCTCCTCCCCTGGCTGTGGGGCTCCACCGAATCCTTCTTGGCTGGGAATTTCCCGTGGCGGGTCTCGAGCTGGAGGTGGGATTCCAGGGAGAACCTGAGCGATGTCCTTGCCCTCTGTTAGAGGTGTGCGAAGATGAAACCAGCCCAGCATCTGCTGTAAGGGACAGCCCTGCTGTTCCCATAACACAGGAGTTTCACATGTGGCTTCTTTCTGGAGCACATGCTGGGACTTGATAGTCTAGCCGAGACTCAGACTGGGGAAAAATTCCAGCCTCTGCAGAGGACTGGCGTGTCTCTCTGAAGTACCTATTTCCAGGGCTACAGGAGGGATTTGAAAGGTGTTTTGCACATTGAGACAGAGTTTTATCCACTGCTGATTGCTTTCTTGTGGTCCCTTCTCACGGACATGTAGAGACGAAGCCATGGCTTTGTGTGCAGGGACTGCTCCTGGTGAGCTTTGGCTCAGCCCTGGAGTTCGGCTGGAAATATCTGGGCAGAGCTTTGGTGGGAGCTTTGGTGGGAGGATGGTGGAATGCCAGGGGGATGCTTGGATGTTTTGAAGGTGGCTGAATGTGGCTTAAGCTGCTGTGCCACCCTCTCCTGGCTCTCATCTCCTCCTGTGTGGGGCTGAGCAGTGATCTGCAGTGTGTGTGTGTGTGTGTTCATGAACGTCCCTCGGCGTTTCCTCCGCTCCAGCTTGCCGCCAGCATTCCGCAGCCAGGCTCCCGGGGAGGGCCAAGCCACTTCCCAACATCTGTTCTCCCGGCCCCCGGCAGCACGGGGCTGAGCCAGGGGCTGGGGATGAACGTGACACCCAGCTCTGAGCCCAGCAGGGGTGGGAGGAGGCTGTGCAGCTCCTCGGCTCTCATCTGACTTCATCTACAGAGAAATCAAGGGGCTGGGGCTCCCACTCCCTACAGAGAGGGGCTTTCTGAATCCAACCTCTCAGCTGTGGGATTTTGGTGTCACTCGAGCCATGAAGTTCCTGGACCTCCTTTCTACCTTTGATCAACTTTATATTCTGCATCTCAGTGATCTGGGGAAATCAGCTGCTTTTTGGAACTCCCCCTCCACAGCCTGGAAACGCCATCCCGGTCCCGGCTTGGGAAGCCACATCAGGTTGCACACTCCTAGAAGGAAGAGCAGGCTCTGTTTGGTCTTTGAAACATTTTAATGCAGAAAGCATGTCTCTAAATCACAGCTCTGAGGGCTCGAGCTCGTGTGGCACACACTGCTTTGCTGTCTGCATTCCAAGGAAACACCCAAAACTTCCAGTATGCTTCTTATTACTGGCCTAAAGTGTCAAATTCACATCGGCTCTTCCAGCTGGGAAGTGTTCAATGGGATCGTTTGTTTGATATGCTGATACAGATCTTGTTATTACATCAGGATCGTAGGTGATCTGTCAATGTTTACATCATGTCATGTTCAATACTGCAGTTAACCGATTCCGAAACCTGATCCAGCGTTAAAACCCTGGCGCTGTCGACAAGGAGTGCCCAAGGTCAGGAGCTGCCACCATTTGATCGTTGCTGTTTCCATAAATATTGACCTGCAAGCCAGCGCTGGCCCAGCTGGAAATGCAGTGCAGAATCTCCACCCTCAGCAGCAGCTTTTGTGCCCCAAAATTCACAGGCCGGGGTGATTAAGGCTTCTCAGACAGATTTCTCGGGATGAGGGCTGGGGCTGTTTGAAGTTGAGTGAAAATCCGCCCACTGGCTTCGGGAGGCTTTGAGTCAGTGCTTGGGTGAAGGTAGAAACCACCTTCCCGTTCTCTAAGGTATGAGCTATTGTTCACTGGTTTCCTCTCCGTGACAGCTGTGGGCAGATGGGGAAGGGCTTTTAATGAAGCCAACCGCTGCAGAAATTAAAAAGCTCAGGTTGTTCTGATGAAAGAAACCCATTAACAGCAATTCTCTCTTGCGTGACAAAGTCTGACGTCCCCAGCCCTAAGTGACAAGCGGCAGGAAGTCCTGGGGAGACAGCCTGAGCTAAAGAGGGCTGGCAGGCCAAGTTGGTGGTTTTTAACTCGTTCTCTGCCTTGTTTCACAGGATTTGGGGCTGCCAGGTCCCACATGTGGGGACACAGATTGGAGAGGGTCTAGGAGAGCTGGGAAGAGCCCTGATCCCACCACCCCTGTGTTTGCCTTGATTTACATTTGCATCAAGTTTTCCACTTTCTTCTCAGCGGGACAGTTTCAGGGCTTTGGGGCTTTTGATGATAATTGCTGGGTCTCCCCACAAACCAGCCCCTTCCAGAGGGTGTTTGCTCGAGGCTGACAAAGCCCACGGGGCTGTGCCCACGTTCAGACAGCGCGGGGACCGGAGCAACCACAGTGCAGCATGACACAGCCACATGAAGCCCTTGGTCGGGTTGCATGGCTGAATAATCTCTAAAAACATTATCAGCATAGAGATCACTTGATATATTTTTTCAGGATTTTCCCCGTCACATGCCGGATACCACCACAGGATAGGGTTTGTGCTGAGATAGAGGAAGGGAATTTAATTTCCATTAGATTTCTGGGTCTTTGAAGTCCTTTTGGCTTCCCTGCAAAGCTCTGCCCCCCCAAAAAAACTGGTTAAAGGTGAAATATAACCCTATTTTTCTTCTTCTGTGCTTAACTGTATAGTGAAATAATAAAATGTGGGCTAAAACAAGACACCTCAGTGCACATACTTTTCCCCAGGGGAAAGCAACATGTGATGGATGCTGTTCCTGACTCCAAAGGCCCCGGATAATGCAGAGGTGCCTGAGGTCTGGGGACACATGGAGATGAGAGAGCTTATGGTGTTGCTTTGAGGTTGCCTTGGTTTACTTCACACAGCAGGGAAAATACATTTTCAAAATACTGCTGGGTTTTTGCTTTCTGCGGGGCTCAGCTTCACCAAGTTTTCCTCTGGTGCCAGCATGTTTTCCATAAGCTTGGACTCTCACAGCCCTGGAAGGGATTATAGAGCTCGGAGGAGCTGGTGGGGCTCACCTGGGTGTGGAGATGGCAGAGGGGGGTCAAAGCCCCTCAGAAACTGGCTGGGAGGGGTTTGCTGGTGGGACACCCCTGGAGCCCAGCTGGGAGTGTGAGTTCCCCTCTGGAGCTGACGCTTTTCCCTCCCATCCCAGCCATGTGGTGTCTTCGCAGACAGCCTGGCAAGTGCAGCCTGAGCCGAGCAAATGGGAGATCAGGAGACATCAGACGCTGGATTTAAAGAGGGGGAAGTGTGGGGACTTTCTGTGACTTTGCTATAAACTGACACCGCGCTCACGGAGCTGTGCAGATGTGAGGGGGAAGGGCAGGGGGGTGCGAGCGAGAGGTGCCTCTGTTTACCGCCTTTTAAACGCGCTGCTTTGCTTTGCTTTTCTTCTTTAAGAGCCACCAAGAACTGAGCTTGGCTCGGTGAATGTCGGGCTACAGGATCTGATAAGGCCCAGCTCTCTGAAGTGCTGCAGAAGGGTTTCTTCCCAGCCTATCTCCCGGCGTGCCCGCACATCTCCGGTGCCCCTGAGCGCTGGGATTGTGCCGGGATGAGGCGGTGCCACCCCGGGAAGGTCCCTTTGTGGCAGGTGCAGAGCTGCGGGTGTTGTGGGGCAGTCTGGCTGCGGCAGGGAAGGCACAAGGAGAAGCCAAGGTCTGAACCCCGCACTGATGTAAAGCTGAGGCTCCTCTGGAGCCCCTCCAGCTTTGTGCGGGTGTAACTGAGACTGGAATCCGTCCCAGAGAGAGCAAAGCTGTTTGGCGATGATTAATACAGTAAAATGTGAAAGTTATGTATCAAGTGCATTTCATGTGCCTCTCGCCTCGGGACAATTAGCATAAATTTAATAATTATTGCCTTGTGCCAGCAGCTGCTACCTAAGGAGCTGGGAGTGCTTTAGGAACGCTCATTAGCTGCTGCCCTGCCTGGGGGAGGTGGGTGATTAGTCTGCCCGTTTTATGGCTAGGAAAGAGGAACAGAGAGAAACAAAGTGAGGTGGCCAAGGTGTGGTACAGGCGAGGGCTCATCCCATCCCTCCTGTACCTCCTCCAGCCCCACTTGGCTCTGACCCTGCTGGGTGGGCAGAGCTGGGAGGGGATTGGAGTAAGATGAGAGTTTGTTCTTTATGCAATGAGCAAACGCTGTAGAAAATACTTAAAGTTCAATGTTTGCTGGTTCCCCAGTTTCCTCTTTGCCAGGACATGTCTCCCCGCCATGTTCAGGGTCAGTGAGGGCTGGTGGAGGCTGGTCCCTCGGGCAGGGGCATCCTGATCCAGCTCCTTGACCAGAGACTTTCTGGATGATCTGGGGCCTCCCCCAGGGTTCACTCTGTGTCCATCTCCCCCGGGAGCTGCTCTCTGCTGGGGCTGCCACCCATTGAATAACAGCAAACCGCAGAGACAGAGGCTCTGCTGGCTCCCTGCGTAACCAGGGTGCTGCAGCCAAAGGGGAGCTGATCAGATACCAGACTCTTTTATCATGTTCCAGGGCACAGACAAAAGCTGGAAGACCAAACCAAGCCCTTCACCGACCGCTTCGGAGAGCTGGAGCGCCTGCGCCAGTCCATGAGAGTCACCCCGACGACACCCAACCCCCGTGGATCCCTCAGCACCCCGAGCCACTTCGGCTCCCAGGCTCAAACTCCAATCCAAGGTAACTGCCTGGGTGTCCCGCTGTCACCCCCAAACCCTCATGTTCCTGACACGGCTGAGTGGGAACAATCCTGTGGATGGCATTTTAGAGCTGGAGTCCAGCTCTCCCCTGGTTAAGGAGCCAGGGAGGGGTTTGTGTGGATTTCTTGGAGGCCTTTTGGCACCCATTAAGTCACTCTTAGCACCATTAGATCTGGGTTTTGAGGAGCAACTGAGCAGCAGGAGCGCGAGGGAGATGAGAGCAGCACACTTTGAACCCAGCAGCTCCCCTGACATGAAGGCAGCCGCGCTATGGTTATGCATCAGCCAGAGAGGGTGTTCTGTGCTTTACATGCTAATCCCAACGGTTTCTTATTGTTGTGTGGGTGCCAAGTGTGGTGATCCCTCGCCCTGCTGCAGCAGAATTCCCCACGCGGATGCACACCTGCACGGGCACACACACACACACACACACACACACACACAGCCTTTGCTCTTCCCAAATCTGCCAGCGGCAACCAGCGCCCGAGTCCCTGGGCGTTCCCCAGGAATCTGCAGCTTGCTGCCAGGACAGGGGGAGGAATTGCCACTGCAGTTACCTGAGAGAGATCAGGCTGCTGATCCTGGAATTTCAGTCCCAAACGAAGCAAGGCATTTGGGAATATTGAGCTGCTGTGCTGCTCCCGTCTTTCTGCACAGGCAGATGCCACCAGGATGAATTGAGACCATTCTCCTGTCCTTTTCCGTGCTCCTTTTCCATGCACTTTTAGTCTCACTGGTTCTTTTCTTTCAGAAATCAGCAGAGATATTAACAGGGCTTTAAGGAATGGCATTTAAGATGTCTGTATTTGGAATTTTGGTGAGAAGTGGCCCTTCTCTGGGAAGGTTTCATAGAAGAAGCTCCCAAAGCCTTCGTGCTGCATTTTCAGAAGGGATGTGGTTGTTTGAAAGGCTCGGTGTGATTGGCAAAGAGGGGGTTTTGGGTGTAAAAACATGTTTGAAAATGTTACCCAAACTGTAAAAGCTGCGCCACTCCTCCCAACCCAAAATTACAGAGAAAATTTAATTTATTTCTCATTGAAATGCAAATCTCCATGCTTGGAATTTTCATTGATATTAGCACAGTTTATGAGAAGAACACGGGCATTCTGTGCAGGATTATCATTTGAGTTTTTTTAAAAAAGCAAGAGACAGGGAAAGAGTTTTCTAGGCTGGTCCCGTTGGCCACATCATAAAGAAAGAGATTCTTGGGGGAAGAAAAATAGATTTGTATTTTAAATTAGCACAGCCCCCTGCAGTGCCAGAAACCCAAAGAGCGTCGTTTGGAGCGAAGAATCAGGTGATGACACAAATTCAACGAGAAAAAAATGAAGTTGGCCACAAGCTACCGCCCCTGCCAAATTCCCAAATGTCAAGTGACAGCAGGAGTGGAGACACACAAAATTAGCCTCTGAAATCATTCCTGCGGAGTGAATCCGAAGTCCCAGGAATGCTGCAAAAGGCGGTTTGTGCACGCTCTGCTCTTGGCTCCCTTGCTCCCAAGTTGGAGGAACTGTCTTAAAATGACTGTGGGTTCCTACCAGAGTAACTCGGAGCAGGACCAGCTCAGTAATTTTCATCTCAGCCCTGTCCTTTTGACACAGCTCTGGCTATGACCAATCATAATCATAATTTTTTAAAACCCCTCTTTCTCTCTCACACACACAGCTTATTCACAAAGATCATAATTTTTACCCGAGCAAGTGGAGCCCAGCCCGTGCCAAGAATAACAGGGGAGTTAACAGGCCTGTAATTCTCAGGACTTGGCACGTTCTTGGGTAACACACAGGAGAGGCCGATTAGTGGAAAGCAGAACGAGATACCAGCTGGGAGGGGCGACGGGGCAGGCTGGGGTTCATCCTGCTATCTTTGATGGGGGTGCTTCCCAAGGTTAATGTTTTTAGCATCCCTGTGCAGGGATTAGAAGGAGGCCAGGGAGCTTTTCCCTCCACCAGCGCCCAGCTCCCTCTGCTCATGTGCCGGGGGTGCTCGGCCTCCCTGTTCTGCTGACCAAGCAGTTTGCACAGAGTGCCTAATCCGCTCCTGGCAAAACCAGGCTGGGAGCTGGGATGCTCAGAAACAGCCTCAGCATGATCCCAGCACCCCAAATCCCTGAACACAGCACGTGGAGTTTGGGTTTTTAGGCAGACAGGAGACAGTGTTTTAATATGGGAGACCTGGGGTTCTTGGGAGATGTGTTTGCTCTGACCCAGTCCAGGCTCTCCTCCTTGGGAGTGAAAGCCGTGGCTGTGGTGGAGATCACGGCAAGGACGCCACTGTGAGTGGGAGAAGGGTCTGGCCCACGGCCACTCACAGAGGCTTTCAGTAAAGCAGCCCCTGGAGGTTATAAATAGCCCCCATGTAAAATGATCATCCTGAGGTTAAATGGTCTCAAACCAAAACCCTCCCGGTAAGAGAAAGCCGATGGTTTCTGAAGGGCATGCCAGGAAATATGGGAGGAGAGAGCGCGGCTCCGAGGCTGAGCAGCTGGGATCCTGCTCTCTCCAGTGTCAGGGTATTTCAGTGGCTCTGGCCTTGCCTTGCCCCAGTCAGATGGGCAGAGACTCGATCCCTTCCCATGCCTGCCCCCAAATGGGATGGACAGCGGCAAGCACTGCCACTTGCACTGCTCTAGGGGGGTAAATAAGGTAACTCTGGGTTCACCCCCTGTAGCTGTGATGAGAATCTGACCCAAAGGCTGGGCAGGTCAGACAGGCAGACCCCCATCCTCATCCAGCTCTGCTTCCCTGGCTTCAACCGAGCAGAACCTCGGAGGATTTGGCCCAATGCTCCTCCAGAGAGGTCTGGAAAATCTGAGTTTTTGCAATCCCAGCTCTGCCATCCCTGCAGCGAGACACCAAGCTGTCATTAGGATGGCTTGAAATGGTTCCTTATTACGGGGCACGCGAAGCCAGAGCCTTGCGTGCCTGCTGCAGTCGAGTTTTGCCTTTTAGCTTAAAAAAATCAAGTAGCTCTCAGAAGTGAAGCAAGATGTTAAAGGGACTTCTTCTGTCTGCCTCAGCCGCTCCTCGGGGCCCCCTGGCTCAGGGGAGGTGGGACAGTGACAGACACACGTCCTCCCCAGGAGCAGCCCCCAGTTCTCCGTGTCCTCCCTTGCCCACGTTTCAGCAGCGGCTCAGGCTGAACCATTTTGTTCCCCATGCAGCAGAGCAGGACCGCCCACGCTCCAGTTCTGTGGTGGAAACATCTTCAACCACTCAAAAGCAATTGTGTGCATTGTCCAGCAGCATGGAGGGGCCTTGTGCTCACCAGGACAATTGCAAAGGGATTTTAGGTTGGGTCTCCTGGGTGCCAGAGTGAGCTGTTTTGATCGATGCACTTCACATCCCCCGGCACACTCTTCTTTTTGCTCCAGAGAAGCCAAACTCCCTTGATTTCACAGGGAGGACAGTAAACACTGGACCCTTTTGCAAGCCTCTCCTAGCCCTAATGCCTGCTGAATGGTTTTTGGGAGACTCTGTGTTCACTGGTGAAGAGCTTCAGATCTTCTGATCTGGAAACTACTCAGTTTTAACCAGCTTCATTCCCACCAGGGCAACATTTTTATCATCAGCAGAATGCTTCACCATATGCATTTAAAGTAAAGTCGTCCTCTCTCTTTCTCTTTTTAAATATACATTTTTAAAGTATTACATTACTTTTAAGAAGCCTCTTGGCATAGGCAGCAAGTGCCCCTATTGTTTCCGAAATGCAACGTGGCTGCTCTGAGGTTAAGTCCTGAATTATGGGCCCAGCAAATACACTGAATTGCTGCTTCCTAATCCCTGTCCAGATTGACTTATGGTTTCTTTAAAATATCCGTTTCTTAATGGATAAAAACATTCTACCACGGGCAGAGACTAAATTGTTTCCAAAGGAAGCTAGGCAAGCATTAGTGGGAAGAAAACATATTGTGGGATTCAGCTTCAGCCTCAAAGGAAGGAACACGCTCGAGATGGGTTTCCTGCCTGCTTTCAGGCTTCTGTGTCTATCTTTAAACTGCTTTTCTGCTCCTCTCCTTTACATTTAGTGAATTTGGCATGGAACTGTCACAGATGAACCACAGAGCAGTGCTGGATGGGAGCTTCCCCCAGGACAGAGTCCAGGCACCCGTGACCACTGCGTTTGTGCTGTGGCCATGTGGTCATCCCCCAGCCACAGCTCAGGGTGCTGCATCCCCACAGAATGGCGAGGAATCCCTCGGAATTTGCCTCAGAGATGCCATCCCCTCTTTCACACGGGATTTTCCAGTGTGCTGGGACCCGCAGCGCCAGACTCAGAGCAGGGTGGGGAGCCCCCGGCCGGGGTGTCGCTGCCTTGCCGGGCTCTCGGCTGCTGCAGCCCCCGGTGCCATCATCCCCCTGCAGTGGGATTCCCATGGCAGACGTGGCCTGGCCCAAACCTGCTCGGCAGGCAAGGTGGTCTAGCTGCAGGCTGGGTTGTAAATCCAGCAGCTTCCTTTTATGTAGTCAGGGCTTGTTAATTTGTTTTAATACCCTTTGAATACAGGTAAAGAGCAAAGCGCAGGCAGGGTGGAGGGGAGTGCCGGCAATCCCTGCTCAGCCCACCCACCCGCTCCGATTAGCACCGTTATTCATTAGCTCCGCGGGATGCAGCGGCGGGGATTGCGGGATGTGCCGGGCGCGGGGATGCGGGCAGAGGGCTGTGGGATGAGCGGGGCTGTGCCGGGAGAGGAAGCGGGGAGAGCTGGGCTTGTTTAGTCTAGCAAAGGGCAGGCAGGGAGCGGAGCTGATTGCTCTGTGTAAATACATCGACGGGGTGAACACGGCGAGGCAGAGGAGCTCATGTAAGCTCTGGAGGACACTGCAGGCACAGGGCACGGGGCTGAAAGGGTTCTGGATAAACCCACACTGGAATTAGGAGCAGGGGCCTCCCCAGAAGGATGGGTCCAGCGAATTGGAGCATCCCAATGGACCTGGAAGGGCTTGCAGAGGAGGTTGAGATGAGGTGCATGATTCACTGAGCTGGGAATTTCCCTGCTCTGCTGCTGCCCAGAGTATTTGGGGTGGGATTGAAAGTGCTGGGAGAGGACCCAGGAGCTGGGTTTGTGCTGCTCAGCGGGGTGGGTTTGGGGCCGCGTGTGTGTGTGCACGGCAGCACACGGTGTTCGGGGAGAATCACCCGAAAACTGAGCAGCAAACGTGCTTGGCAGTGTTGAGGTGGTGCCGGGCGATGCTGTGATAAGGACCTGTGTGTTGTTGTGTTTTGGTTTGGGGTTTGGGGTTTTTTTCAGACTGCAGAGGAAGTCCGTGCACCCAGTAGTGAGCTGGTTCTATCAGATACAGAGCAGCTCCATGGGCGTGTAACAACGGATGCTGTTCACACCCTCCTTTTTTTTTTTTTCAACACCTCCCCTCCTCCCCCAAAATATATTTTGCTCTATTTTACGTGGGCTGGGAGGAAGGGGCCGTTTTCTTTTTTAGTTGGCTCTGACTTGGAAACAAATGAACTTGTTAACATACGTGACAGAGGCGTGAGAGCGTGCCTGCACGCGTGGGTGGGGAGGAGAGCGGCGCCTTCTCTAGAGATGAGCTGGGGCTTCACAGATCAGATGCATCTCGTGCACCTTCCCATGGAGGTTCTCTCCTTATCTGGCCACCTGCCTCTCCATGCTCCCACATGGAGTTGTTGTGATCAGGGGAAGGAAAGTGGAGAGGGATGAAGGTCAGAAAAATGCTCAAAGATGGCTTTGGATGTCCAACATGACAGAAGTGAGTAGAAAAAAACCAGCCAAAGGTATATCCAGAGCAGGAGTGTCTGTCCCCACTCGTCACACGCATGCTGGTGTGTGTTACATACAGAAGCATAAAGTATCATTGGTGTTTACGTTGTCGTCAATCATTGTGGAGTAAGACAGGAAAGGAGGGGTTTTTCCCCCGGGGTAGATTTTTCATGACAATTTTGCAAGGCACACATGTGCATGGAATTAGAATAGTGATATATGGCCAGGCTGAAGATATTTTATATTCTACACACTTGGAGAGTGCCACACTATCAAGTTCCTTTTAAATTCCCTTTATTCTCTGTGTGTCTCACACACTGGGAGTATTTGTTGTGTAACGCCCACACAAGCTCAGGTTTATTGCTGACTGGCTTCATCGGCCACTGGTGCTCTCCACATCTCTAAGGTGGGGACCAGAGGGTGGCAGCTGCGGTGCTGAGGAGCTGCTCAGGTTCCACACGTCGCTGCCTGGCCCCAGACGATCTGATAATTATGAACCTGCTGTACATCAGGCCCCGCTGCTGCGCTCTGCACGTGAGCTGCTTATTGAGGTGTCCCTGCAGCACCGAAGATGTCCTGACGTTGCTTTTGCTGCCCTTTCCTCCCTCCGGGCACAGCAGATGTGTTCCTGGGTTAGGAGGCAGTGGAAGCACCCACTGCTCCGCTGAGATGGATGCACATCAACCCCTAAAACCATCTGCAGGGTCCATTGCCTCACCTCCTCGAGGCTTCCAGGGACCTCAGAGCAGATCCACCAGCCCTGACCCAGCCAGGGTGCAGGGACCAGTTCCACTCCATCCAAGGCAGCTCCCAAACCCAGCGTGGTCTTAAGGGAGGCGGCTGAACACACCCAGAGAAACCTCTGTGGTTGGCAGCCTCACGAACCAGCCCTTCCCACCTCATGGCCAGCCCTTGCCACCATGACCCAGCCGAGGTTTGGCTCCCACCAGGGCATCTCTTTGCATTTATCTCATCACCATCCACCCAAGGAAAGACCTGTATGGTCTCCGAGGTGGAGAGAGAGCTGCTGTGTCACTGCAGCACTGTTGTTTTATCTGGAAAGGGGCTGAGCAGCTTTCAAAGCCTGTTTCTATCCGGCCCCACGTGCAGGGGGGAACCTGGGGGTCCTCAAAAGGTGCAAATTGCAGCTGCACAATTAAATCACGGGGTGTGTCCCGGCCTCCGCAGTCCCCGGGGCAGCTCAGCCCTAAGGAGGAGACAGTGGCATTACTAATCGGGGCTTTGACCTTTACATGGCTTTTATTTAATACACATTCCACACTTCCCCAAACTCCCATCCAAAACATTGACATTTCCGCTGATAGATTGGGTCAGATTTTGGAGTAGTTGGGGGACTCAATCCACTCTTACAATGGTTAAATTCTTACAGCTAAATGGGCTTATTCAGTTAGTGCAGCAGCTGGTGTGATTTCGAGAAGAAAATAAACATTTCCTTCAAATATTTTGATTGGCAACTGGACAACTGAAATACTCAAGCTCGTATTGCCAGGGTCCAAAAAAGCAAATGGGGGCTGGACAGCGAGTAAGCGAGGGGAAAACCGTAGTAAATCCTCGGAGGCAGCACCACGGCGCAGATGTGTGTGAGATATGCCGGGGAAGGGGACGGCAAGATGGGGTTTTTAAAGCCCATTTTCAGCTGTGATTCCAAAGGGAATGTGGGGTCTGAGGGTGCAGCTTCGCCCGCTCCTTTTCCCCTGGCTTTGCTCAGCAGCTCCTTGCCCCAGGTTGCTGTTTGATCCTGGCTGTGACAAAGGCTTCTTGCTGCCGAGTTAGGTGGTTATGGAGGGCGTTAATGGCCCTGTTTTATTTGGATCTCGCTGGGGTTTTTTTCAGTGGAGATTTCCTCGGATGTAGGGCAGGGGCTGGGGCTGTGCGGCCCTGCTCTGAGGGGCAGCCCTCAAGTGAAGGCGATGCGACGGAGAGGGAAACCTTGAGGCGAGGACCAAGATGGAAAGGGGCAGTTGTGAGGCGACGGCGTTGAGGTGGAGGGACGGTCATGAGGTGAAGGAGATGGGACGGAGGAGCAGCTCGGAGGCGAAGGACCGGGGCCGGAGGGGCAGCCCGGAGCCGAAGGACCGGGGCCGGAGGGGCAGCGCTGAGGGGAAGGACCGGGGCCGGAGGAGCAGCCCTGAGGGGGAGGACCGGGGCCGCAGGAGCAGCCCTGAGCCGAAGGACCGGGGCCGGAGGGGCAGCGCTGAGGGGAAGGACCGGGGCCGGAGGAGCAGCCCGGAGCCGAAGGACCGGGGCCGGAGGGGCAGCGCTGAGGGGAAGGACCGGGGCCGGAGGAGCAGCCCTGAGGGGGAGGACCGGGGCCGCAGGAGCAGCCCTGAGCCGAAGGACCGGGGCCGGAGGGGCAGCGCTGAGGGGAAGGACCGGGGCCGGAGGAGCAGCCCGGAGCCGAAGGACCGGGGCCGGAGGGGCAGCGCTGAGGGGAAGGACCGGGGCCGGAGGAGCAGCCCTGAGGGGGAGGACCGGGGCCGCAGGAGCAGCCCTGAGCCGAAGGACCGGGGCCGGAGGGGCAGCGCTGAGGGGAAGGACCGGGGCCGGAGGAGCAGCCCGGAGCCGAAGGACCGGGGCCGGAGGGGCAGCGCTGAGGGGAAGGCGAGGCCCCGGCCCCCCCTCGCGGCCGCCTCCTTCCCGCCTCAGCGGGGCCCGGCGAGCGCCCCCTGCTGGCGGCGGCCTCAGGCGGGGCCCTGCGCGGGTCAGGGTCACCGGGGGGATTTTGGTTTTTTGGGCTGGTTTGGGGGTTTATTTTTAGCTTCAGACTGGTCAGGGAGCTTTATGCTGGTCCAGACTTAGAGCCTAAAGCCGGCGGGGATGAAAGCGAGCTGGCCATGGCCACTCGGATGCCTCATGGGGGGTGTGGGTTCCCTCTGAGGGGGTCGCGCTGAGGGATTCGCTTTTTGAGGGATCCGAATTCTCAGGCCCCAGCTCTGCAGAGTGCTCTGTGCGGGCGTTCGGAGCCTGGCAGAGCTCCCTCTCTGCCCACCCGTGTTTTTCAGGCAGTTCCTGAGTCTCCAGAGCCCACGGCCTGGCTGTGCCTTGCCCGTCACACACACAGAGCCCGTAATTAACACTCCTGTCTAAATTAGTAGCAGGGACCCGCTGCCAAACGGTGCAAGTTCGGGCCAATAAAATGTAGCCTCTAAAAAAAAAAAAACCCTTTTTGAGTGTGTTATAGAGGAAAAGGGAAATGTGCCCTGAGTGCTCAGGTTTGATTTCGATTTGCATTTTATGGAATATTATTTATGGAGCTGTGAAAAGCAATGAAGGAGCGCAGTCTGAGCGCTGGAGATTTTCATCTGCGAAGGCAGCGAGCAGCAGGCTGGGTGTTTTGGGGGCCGAGGGGGATTTGGAGGCTGCTTTTTCTCGGTGTAGGGCTGCCGGGTTTTAGGGGAGGCATTTGGAAAATAGCACTTTTTCTTTCCAGTCCAGGTGCAGGCAGGGTTTCTGTGCCATGCTCCTGTCTCAAGCTGCGATGCTGCCGGATTGCTAAAGCCACGGGGCTGTGGCCAGGCTGCTTCTTTCTTGCAGAGCTGGTCTCCAAACCTCAGCTCCCAGTGCCTGGCAGCAGCTGTGGCTGTAGCACGGCTCTGGGATGGGTCCTGATGTCCTTCTGGGCTGTGAAATCAGGTTGGGATCACTTTTCCCAGCTCTGTGCTTTTCCAGCCAGCCCAGCACAGAGCAGGGGGCCGGGCAGCCACGTCCACGGGCGCTTTTCAGGGCCGGGTGTGTGCAGAGCAGCGCGGTTTGGGACAGCTTTGAGCTGCTCCTCTCTTATCTCGCCCCAAAGCCACAGCCACGTTCACAAACCAGGTGCTCCCCCGCCTTTCCCCTCTGTGGAGCCTGCGTGGGAAGGCAGGCGCTGCCGGGTGCCCGCAAAAGGGCTGCAGGGGAGGGAGGAGGATCCTCCCCTTCTCCTTCCACGGCTGAAGGACTCACCTGGGATCAGAAGGGAGGTTCACATCAAATCCCCTCAGTACCTGCTCCTCCAGAGCGTGCCCGTGTCACCGGGTAGCTGGAAGGGATTAAATCGGGTGTTTTCTCCTGGGGAAATGCTTCGGGGCCTGGAACGCCAGCCCTGAGAAGTTAAAAATGCTTCATTGTAATAAACAGATCTAAAACACACGTCCCTGTGCATGCAGAGCAGCCACACAATCCTCTCTGTGTGTGTTTGGATGGATATGCATCTCCAAAACCAACGGGCGTGTTTAGCATACTCACCTCACATTCTCTTGCTCTGAGGGATGCAAAATCCAGCTGATGTGACCAAAAAAAAAGTCACTTTTGAGGCTGGATGGCGTCCCACTAGCAAAGGAGAAAGGCCCTGCTTTTAACAAGAGGAAAATAGTGGAGGTCTAAAGGGCAGAGGTTTTGCTTCTCTCCTTGGAGCACAAACGTCATTTCTCTCTGCCTTGATGCACCAAGGCCAGAGGTTCCTGGGCTCCGTTGGCAATGGCATCAGCCTTGGGACAGCTGAGGGAGCCACAGGAATGCCTCCAGCTCCACAAAGGAGCTTCTGATGTGGATTCCCACCTCTAACCTGGGCTTCCTGCAGGAGGATGAGATCCAAAGGCAAGGTCCCTCTCTAATTCCAAGCTGGCTGTGACCCCCTTTGGGGTTAGACCCTCCAGGAAAAGGCGGGAGGGGCTCCATTATCCAACAGAGCTGGGGAACATTCCCACCACGCTGCCCCGAGTCTCCCTTCCCCCAGCAGAGAGCCTGAATTTCTCACTCTCTTTATCCTCTTGGAAGGAGAAAAATACACAGAGAACTCAAGTAGAGGGATACTGTGGCTCCTGGCTTGGGAGTTTTCAGCTGTGTGTTTATCAGCTCCAGCCCCTGATGGTATCAGCACGAACAGGCCACCCACAAGAAGGCTTAGCAGGCTGGTCTGGGCTCCAGCTTTTCCTGCCTGTCTCCGTGTGTGTGTGTGTGTATAGAGCAGGGATGGATGATCCCAGGGCCCGGCCGTCTGGGGCCTGCCTCCATTTATTTACTACACAGCTGATGTCATGGCTAAACATCTTTTTTCTGTGTTTATGGGGTGTGCTGCTTTAATCTGCTGGAGATGAATAGACCCCTAAGAGAAGTCAGCTTAGCCGTGTCCCTTCTTGGATAGGAAACAACAAATTTTAGGACAGGAAATGGGAGCAACTTAAACAAATGCGTTTAGGGTTTTTATTTAAGTCCCCCTGCCTCTCTTCCCTGGCGGATCCAAGAGGTGCTTTTCCTTGTAATTCCTTGGGAATGCTCTAACCACCCCCTCTCCTCCTGCACCCTTCCAGGCACGTCGGAGCTGAGCCCCTTCTCGGACCCGCGGCAGTTCGAGCGCTCCTTCCCGACGCTGCCGGCGCTGACGGAGACGCGCTTCTCCGACCCGCGGATGCATTACCCCGGCGCCATGTCCGCCGCCTTCCCCTACACGGCCACGCCCTCGGCCACGGGCATCGGGGGCATCAGCATGACCAGCATGCCCACCACCACCCGCTTCCACCACACCTACCTGCCTCCCCCGTACCCCGGCTCCACGCAGAACCAGAGCGGGCCCTTCCAGGCAAACCCCTCTCCCTACCACTTGTACTACGGGACATCCTCGGGCTCCTACCAGTTCTCCATGGTGGCGGGAGGCGAGCGCTCTCCCACCCGCATGCTCTCGTCCTGCACGAGTGCCTCGGCAGGGAACAACCTGATGAACCCCAGCCTGGGCGCACAGAACGACGGCGTGGACGCTGACGGCAGCCACAGCAACTCCCCCACCACCATGAGCACCACGGGGAGGATGGATGAGTCCGTCTGGAGACCCTACTAAGGAGGAACTCAGCGGGGCGCCGATGTCTTTGACTTAATCAGCCGTCGTGGCTCCTTTTGGGAGCGACCGAAGCGATGCCAAGGGAAAAGGTAAACCAAAGTCTCCCAAACCCAAAGCAAACCAGGATCCTCTGCATGCAAACATCAAGCGAAGATGGACCAAGACCTTCGTTACATTTCAAGGTGAACACCCACGAGGCTTGAATGTTGTCGCTTGATGTGGTTCCTTCCGTATGTTTTAGGTATGTGGATTGTACATAGGGAAAAAAACCCCAAGGACGTGTGGAATCAGATGTTCGGTACTTGCAGAACACTTCTCGTTCATCTCACTCACACCTCTTCCCCACACAAAGCATTCAAAAGTGAGAAGAAGCTCACCCATCCTCTGCAAAATGGTTCAGAGAAGAGAAAACACCAGGGAGTCATCTGAGCCATCTCTCTGCCAGTGCAGGAGGACCAAACTGAAAAAAAAAGGAGAAAAAAAAAAGAAAAAAACCCCCATTGTCTCCTGTCCTTCCCTCCCCGCTGGTGAAGGGTCCCCGAGCACCAAAGAGCAGTGGGGTTTGCAGCACAGCCAGGGGCACTGGGGCTCATTCAGCCGTGTGAACAGGAGCTGTGATGTGATTATTGTTATTATTTGTTGACGACAGAGGCTGTATTGTTCATTTTCGTGTCATTGTCGTCATTTGTCAATCAGTAACGTGGCTAACCCTGGGCCTGGCCGACCCCTCCCCTCTATGTTTACACACGAGATGTACTTTTTATGGAGATGTTTTGTTTTGTTTGTTTGCTCTCTTGTCCTGACCTCACCATTCAGCTCTTTGCTCCCCTTAGCAAGCCTCAGTGATGGTGGCTGAAGTGAAGGCGGCTTTCAGGACAATCCAAGATGTTTGAGATGCACTTCCAAGGGGCTCAAGAGCCTTTGGCACGGCCTTGTCACCGTTCTCCAGGTGTTCCTTTGGTCCCCTCTGAGTGGCAACCCTCGCAGCTGGTGGCAAAGCATCATAATTCTGTTACGGTCCTTTCCCATGTTCTCACCCACAGAGGATTCACACAACTTATTATTTTGACTCACACGTGTCAGTTCATCCTGAAAGCCCTGAGATCTGGAGAAAGGAGCAAATTCTACTCCTGGTGGTGGGAATGCTGTGAATTGATGCTGTGCAGCCTTTTCCACCCCCTCACCCTCCTGTCCCTCCCCCCAGGTGACCCCGAGCACGGGCACCTTGCTGTAGAAGAATAAGCTGAAGAGGGGGCACTCAAGGTGCCATTGGTGGCGGTGGCATCGGGTGGCATTTGCAGCAACCAGGTCTGCCAAGCACCACCCACCCTCACAGCTGATACCAAAGAGATTGCAACCAAACAGGGCCATGATGGGAGGCAGGTGGGGGCTTCTCCAAGGCTGGGTCAGGGGCTTGGCTCTGACTCACAACACAGGGTTTGGCACCTCCAGCAGGCCAGCTGTGCCTTCTGCTGGCATGGGAATTGGGGCTGGATTCAGGATTCCTCATGCTGGCAGGGCTGGGTGTGCACAGACAGGTTCTTGGGGATCCATAACTGCAGTACCCACTGCCCTGCAGAACCCGTCCTGCAGCAAGAGGGCAGTCCCAGTGCCACCAGTAACCACACCTTTAAAAAAACCCCCAAAACTCCCATAAACATAAGGAACTGGAACCCCCAGAGCTGCCCTCCCAGCCCCTGTGCCTCAGTCACAGCGTCCCAGCCTTGCCACCTGTCCCCAGCTCCCAGCTGGCAGCCGGTCACCCTCAGCACCGAGCGCTGGAATTGCACTACCACGGCAAGGCTGGAGCAGCACGTCCTGGCTGCCCTGGAGAGCTGCCATGACCACTCAGAGTTCCATAAGCAACAAAGAACAACTCTTTTCAATAATTATAATAATAATAATAATAATGATAATAATAATTTTTTTAAAAAGCCTTACCCCAGCAAAACTGCAACCTCCACTTGCCTTAGCACCGGCGCTCGCCGGCTCTGGAGCTGCACAGGGCAGCCTGTGTTTTGATGCCTTTTTACATTTGTCATCCCATCCCACTGGTTAAAAGCACAAAGGAAACAAGGCATTCGTAGTTGTAGGTTAATTTAAGACTGTTTGTAGTGAGGTTTAAAAGAGAAAATAATAAAAAGAATGGCAACGATGTTGTTTTTATGACATATTGTCATGTGAAGGTGTAAATAGCACCTCTATTGTATGCAAATGGTCACGAGACAGGCCAATGTTTTTTGCTTTGCACTATAATTTGCTTTTTTTTAAAAGAAAAAATGCACAATTGCTTGTACAGTAAAGCCCCTTTGTCTGGCTCACAGAATATTTAACTATAAAATCTAATTTTTGGTCTTACTTGTTATAATAATATAATTCTTAAATGTGTTGAAGGATACGATTCTTAATAATGCTTCTAATACTTGTATGTGCAGGGTAAAATAACACCAGACTAAGGAGATGAGATCAGAGATCTTTGTAGATAAAGAAGGCTAAAGCTGTTGGGTTTTTTAATGGTGTCTCACAATGGACATTAAAAAAAAATGCTAGTGATACCAAAAAATGTGGTTATTTGTGTAATACCCCAGCCCTACTTGAAGGTAATGCCCTATATTTAATATGTAGCCCAATTTTTAACTTGTAGCACTTGTCACTGGGGAGGGGGGAGGTGGGGAGGGGGAGAGGAAGAGGAGGGGCTGCTCCTGGAGAAATCCTTGGGAAAGCTGTTCCTGGAGGAGTCTCCCTGCTCGGGCTTCCCTCGGAGCAGCCGCGCTCCGCGGGGATGGCGTGGGGACAGAGCCCCGGCTCGGGGGACAGCTCTGCTTTTCTGGGATGGGGTCATTTCTGCTCCGAGGGCCTCGGGCCGCCGTGTAATCCTGTCAATGCCGTGAGCAACAATAAACCGATGGTTACAAATGGCCTCGCTGCCTCCCGCCTGTCACTTCTCGCCGGGGGCCGTGCCCGGGTGCAGAGGAAAGTTCCTCACGCTGCTTTTTCTCCAGGCTCTGGTTTTTGTCCAGCTCAGAGAACCCCAGTGCCCGCATCTGGTGTCTGGGGCCCTCCTGGCTGCCCTCGGCCACAGTTCGGCACCACAAGGTGTCCAGGGGGAGGGCAGGCAGGGATGGAATGGGATGGGGCGGGGTGGGAGGACCTGAGCTCCTTGAAAACCCATTTAAACCTCTCCAGAGGGGTCTGGAGCACTCCCCGTGGCCGGGGGCAGCCCCGGCGGGGCCATCCCTGCATCCCCTCCCTGCCCTCCTCCTGTCAGCGCCGTCCCGAGCCGCAAAAGCTACGCACAAATCCAGCAGGACCCGAACTCCCGGGCAGACCCCTCAGCACTCAGCGCTCGCCTCCAGAGCCCAAATGACAGCTGAAAGGCAAAAGCAAAAAGATCCCAGCCCACAACAGGATCCGATGCCAAGGCACTGCGGGCCGGGGCTCCCGCCGGGGCACTCAGCGCCAGAATTATTCATGAGCCCCGGGAAGGAGAGCCGGGGCCATTCCCAAAGCTCTGCTTCCCCTCTGCAGCATCTCCTTGAGCGTAGCCCACAGCAGCGTTTGCGTGGAAAGAGAGAGAGAAAAAAAAAAAATTAAAGAAAATAGGAAAAGCCCAAACCAAACCACAATAAATGCTCGTACCCGGCTCCTCAGACCTGGCCAGTGGGAATGTTCCAAGGAAAACCTGAGACATAGCTGCCTTTTCTTCACAGCTACCGGGAGAGGAAACACCCTGAGGTGTAGCTGTTACTTGCAGGAACTTTCTGTTCCAAACGAATCCGTGCTTTTTTCGCAGCCTCGGTTAGGGCTGCAGTGGGAAGAGAGAAGGAGAAGGAAAGGGTGGGGGGGAAAGAGGACAAATAAAAAGGGTTTTATCGTCCTGACATGCAATGCATCATCCATGAAATCCATGGGATCCAAGCCCTCTCCAAGAGGTTTTGGTGCTGGTGCTCATGGAGGGGATGAGGATGTGCTGGACCAAACCAGTGCCAGGGGGACAACAGCACCTAAAATCCTGATGGGAGGCCAAGGGAGCTGATGGTGCTAAATGTGCCCAGCACCTGAGGGCCAGAGGGGTGTGATTTTTATATGGGCATTATTTTTATATGGGCATTGTTATTATTTGTATTATTATATGGGTGCTACTTTCATAAGGCTGATGTTTTTATATGGGGGATATTTTTACCCGGGCCACCTACCACACACAGCATCCGACATGCTGCTGCTGCGTTGTGCTCACACACAGGTTTTGCCCCAGTTTATTCTATTTAAATGGAAAATCTGGATCCCAGCACGGCAGTGTGGGGCTGGGGGGTGCATCAACCGCTCCCAAAGGCTCTGAGGACTCCCACTGTTCCAAGGGCACACTGAAAAACAGGGCTGGAAGCAACAGCGTGGGGTAGTCAGAGCAGGAATGTTAGGGTTTTCTTTTGCAACAGAAAACTGAAAGGGGAAAAAAATTAGCTGGAGCTTGGAAAGCTATTTTTTGAGCATTCAGATATTAAATTCCGTGGAGTTTGGACTAAAAAATCTCCTAGGAAAAATGAAGACTATTTCCTTTGAGATCAGAGCTAACAAAAGTCTCAGCAAAGAACTTGTTGTATTCTCATTCCAGCCCAAACTCTAAAGCCCAGCCTTTTTTAATGACTCTGTTGTGCCCAGACTGCCTTGGTAAATAATCTTTTAACTTGCACAGATTCTGGGGCTACACAGGATGTAGGGGAAGGATCCTGGCTCTTGCCTTGCCCACATCAAACCCTTAATGAACCATGCCCAAACGAGCAATCAGCATCATTAAGGCCCAGTTCTGTTCATCTGAAATAGGAATGAAATCCAGTTCCTCTGAAACAGATCCATGTGGCCCTTAGAGGTACAGAGCACCCGACCAGCACCCCTAAGGACCCCCTGGACCTGCAAAAAAATCACCCCTGTGGGCACCCAGCTGTAGCAGAGCGAGATTCCCACTCTGGCATCATCTCCATGGCCATCCATGGGGGGTTAATCCTCCTGCAGGGCCTTCCTGCTGGAAAGGATGGGGGCTTTGTGGGGTTGGGGCGGGTGTTTTTGTGAATGCTGCCTATTTAGAAACTAAATGATGGAAAACATGGAAAATTCATTAGGGTGTCTGGGCAAGTGTTGGGTTACACGTCATTCACATCCACTTACTCAGCGGGACCTCGCGCCTTGGGGGAGAGATATATTTATATACATTTATATACATGGATTTTATATAGACGAGTGGTTGGGGGTTTTTTCCCCTCCATTTAATTCCCAGACAGGCACAAAATGAGACTTTTTGCTTCTCTTCAAAACTCGCTGCCCGCCTCGGCCTGGGCTCGCGGGGCTCTGTCCCCTTCCCACCCCTGGGAGGTGACCGGTGCCATTCCCACTGTTTGGAAAAGGAGCTCTTAACCCAGGATCCATAAAGGGCAGATCCACAGCCAGACCAGGACCTGCTGAGTGGGACCCCCAACTGGCTGTTCCTTCAGTGCTGCCGGGGAGAGGACGGGAGCTGGAAGAGGAGCAGGGGGTGAAGCACTGGTCCAGTGTCCAAAGTATAAAACCCTAAAAAAAACCCCCAGTCCTTCATTCCTGACAACTGAGAATTTCTCCAGTTTGGTGCAATACAAATCCAACCCAACAAAAACATTGCTTCAGGGTCATAGGAGCTGTTTTGTTCAGGATGTTTCATTTTTCAGGGAGCTCTTTCTCCCCAGCTTCAGCCTGTCCTGACACCACCCTCCAGCCTTGAACTACATCAGAGATACCACCCAGCAGGGCCGTGTCACCTTCTGATGGCACCAGGACTTGCATCCCGGTGCTGGCAGCCCCAAAAACCACATCTTGAAAGCCTCAGCAAGCACCTCGTGTGCTGTTCTGTGATTTAATCGCACATTTTATTTTTATTTAGTCCATGCAAAGCAAGGCCCCCGTGTAACTGTTAATTCCTGCCAGCAGCAGCCTGGGATGCAGGGAAGGTGTTTTCTTGTTCAGAGGCTGGGCTGGGCCGGGAGATCAGAAGAGTTTAAATTAAAATAGGCTCATGTGAGTCTTTATTCTTGGCTTAGCCCACAGAAGCTAAAAACGCTGTTAAGCGACGCAGCTCCGGGATCGCGCCGCTGTCAGACACCCGGCCCTGAGCTCAGCTCCACTTCAAAGCGCCGGGGCAGGGCACGGCGGAGAGCGAGGCCTCATTAACCCCGCGACTGCGTTAGATGGGCCGATAGCGGGCTCTAATTAGGGCAGGAGGGGCGGGCAGGGGAGCCGGGGCCGCGTCCCGTGTGTGAGTGCGCGGGGCCGTCCCGGAGCATCCCCCAGGTGAGCGCCCCGGGCGGGCACCNGTCCCCGCTGCCGGCTGCTGCAGCCCCCGAGGGTCAGGCAGGGCGCTCGCACGGCTGCCGGGGTTGTTGGTGATGTTCCCCGTGCGCCTTCAGCCCGGCGGGGCTGGAAAAGCCGCGGGTCTCTTGGCTGGGCAACCGAACCATCCCTGGGATGGCACCGGGGCATCAGGAGAGCGCCGGGAGCAGCGGGTGCTGCCCTGAGCTCCTGCCCAAAGCACCACCGCGCAGCAAAGCAGGAGGGCAAGGAAACCCCAGACACGTTTTGGGGCTAGATCACCCAAATCCCGGCCCTGTGATCACCCACAGCGCGATGCCGACGGGGTGGGCGGCCGAGGATCAGCTCGGGGTCTCCATCACCGCCCCCTCCGGAGATGCCGGGAGCCCCTTCCCCAGCCCCGGCCGGGCTCTGGCGGCGCTCCAGGAGGGATATTTCACACCAGCGCTACCAGGCGCAGTATTTCCTTTCCATCCGAGCGATTTGCAAAGCCCCCGGGTCCCTGCAAACATACACAGCGAGGGTTTTAATTCGGGCAGGAAAATAACCACAGCAGAGCCGGGTTTGGCTCCGGAGGGCGGTCCCGGAGGTGCCGGTCCCGGTGCAGCTCCCGGTGCTGTTCCCGGTGTGTCCCCGGGGTGGCTGCAGCCCAGACCCCCCCTTGGCAGGTTTTGCTCTTTGTCTTTGCAGCCCGTGGGTTCATTACGGCCGGGAACACCCAGGGTTTTTTTTCTCTGTCTGCCATGAAATCGATACAGTAATTTCATTTCTCCGTCATAAATGAAATGAGCTGTAAAGCAAAGTTGGGTGTTTAAACCGGAGTGAAAGAATGAATTGTTCTAATGGGGGACGCTAACGAGGGGATTAAATGTTCCTGCGAAGCCTGGGGGTCCCCAGGCTGCCCCGACTGTCACTGGGCGGTTTGGGGGCTCCCTGCACCCCTTCCTTGTGCTGCCTCGGAGCTGTGTGGTCCAGCACCCTGTCCCCGCCTGGGTGGGCAGCAGAACTTCACCCCAACCCCACCAGGGACCCCTCCGGACATGGACTGACTCCAGGGGGGTTTGGGAGAGACCCGAGGGAAGGTCGGTGCTGTGGGATGGGGTCGGTGGAGGTCTCTGCCAGCCCTTCATTGCCAGCATCCTCCTCATCCTCGTCTCCTCATCCTCATCACAGCAACAATTCCACGTGGGGATGGACTAAAAGGAATGGTAAAACCAAACCCAGACTAAAGAGATGTTTGTTACCAGCAGCCTTGCAGCTGACCCAAAGCAGCTGGGGGGGTTTTATGCCGAATTTTTTCACGGGGACACAACCCCTGCTGCTTTCCGAGGAGGGTGCACAGAGGTTTCCGCTCCCGGGGCCGGGCAGTTCACAGCTCGGGGGATGTTTTTCCCTGGCACGGAAGGCAGGAGGTTTGCCCAGCTCCACACCATTAAAGATTAAGCCCAGAATTTGGTCTTTGCTTTCCTGCCCGCAGCCTGGCAGCCCGACCTCGGGAGCCCTCCTCTCATGGCAAGCACCCAAGACCCCCAACTCCCCTCCTGCCCCTGCTCCATCATTTATTTTCCAGTGGAAAATAACCCAGCGCTGATCCAGAGCACTTTGACAAGTCCAAAAATACGAGGCCATATTATCTTTAAACCATTTTTTAAAAGCCCCACAGTGAAAGCCCTATTGGGGCAGGAGAAACTCCAGCCAAGTTCCCCACGTCCGCCCCCTGCTCCAGTTGTATTCCCCTGGAAATCCTCGCAAAGAAAAACACAGGGCCTGAAAAAAAATTTGGTTTTCATTAAAACCCTCGAATGTGAGGGGTTCTGTAGCTTTCAATGGGGCTTTGATTCCTATAGATGATGGAATGTTTTCAGAACATTTAAAAAATGTTCTCCACCTTTCTATCTTATATCGGCGGGGAACTGCGCCGGTGTTTTTCTCCCTGATAGAAGTGGCAAGGGCTGGGTGCAGATCCAAACCCTTTCCTTTATTTACCTTGAGGTTTCGGTTTAAAAATGTGATGATATTTTCTTGTGGCTTTGAGACCAGAGGAGATAATCCACTTGGGGGGAAAAGAAATGGGTGGAAAACGCTGCAGGAATTTTCTTCAAGGGGGATTTTAATTATTAATTTTTTTTTTTTCCATGGAGAGGAAGCGGGGTCACTCAGCACATGCAGGCACCCACGTACCTCTCTGAGCCACGGAGCTGAGATGCATTTCCAACCCTCTAAATCATCTCCAGCTTTGTGGAGCTTGCCTAAAGAGATGATTTTATTGCCCTGTTCCATCCCTGCTCCTGGGTGCGCCAGCTGGTGGCTTTTCTAAATCCCCTTTTATAGGACATCAGCCTTTTAATGTAATTTAATTCCATTTTTTTTTAGAGAGTGTAAAGTAGGTTCCTGGCCCTGGCATTTCTGAGGGTGAGGTTTAAGGGCCGGAGAGAGCTGCGGTGCCCCTTCTCGCCACCCCCAACCTCACCTGGTGCCAGTGATGCCCAAGGAGCCCCAGGACCCCACCCGAACTGGCATTCTGGGGTGGTTTTGTGCTTTTTCCTGCAGGAAACCCCAAACCAAACCCCTTTCCTGCACCTCGGTGGGGCTCTGGGCACGCGGCGCGGGGAGGAGGAGGAGGAGGAGGTTCGAGCTCAGCCCTGGGCGGCTGGTGCCGAAATTGGGCACCGCGCCGGGCTGGTCGGACCGGTCGGGCCGGCTGAGCCGTGCCCGGGGCACCCAGACACGCCGTGCTCGCCCCTATCGCTGTCCCTGCCCCTCCCCAGGTGGCAGCTCAGCCTCAGCTCAATTACCGCTCATTAATCGCCGCCCCAGAAAGGGCCACCCAGGCTGTGGTGGCCCGGTGCCACCGCGGGTGCCCGGCCCCGCTGCCCGCTCCCGGGGAGCACCTGCAGCGCTCCCAGCCTGGCTTTATCCCCGGTTCCTCCCCTGGGATTAGAGGGATTTGAATAAACCCGAGGGAGATGAGCACGAGGTGCCAAAGCCCGGCCCCAGCCGTGCCGTGCTGACCCAGCGCCTTGGGAGCTGAGCTGGGAGCTGGGTTTGGAGCTGGGTTTGGAGCTGCTCCCCGAGCCAGGGTCCCTGCAGGTGCTGGGGTCCGAGCAGCAGCGATCTGGGGGGACTGGGATGTGGTTCCACGGGATGTGGTTCCATGGGAGCCTGGCCATGGCGCTGCGCTTCCCCAGGCAGGGATGAGCCCATCCAAGGGTGGGAACAACGCGGGGTCGCGGCTTCTCCTCGTCTCCTCCAGAGCTCCTGAGCTGTCAGGGCAGGGGTGACGGCTCTGCCCATCCCAGCTCCCATCCCGGCTCCCTGCTCCAGCGCTCCGGGAGCTGAGGAGAGCGGGAGTGTGCCAGAGCTCACGTAGGCAGGAGGAGCTGCCGCCTCTCCGGGGCGGGATGAGGACGGGATAAGGACGGGACACGCTCCCCTCTCACTCCGGGCAGGCACCAGCAGCAGGACACGAGGTGGCTCCAAGCAGGGAATGCCCAGAGCCCCGAGCAAGGAGCCAAACCCAGCACCCGGCTCCCCCCTGCCACAAGAAATACAAATATCATTAATATCTTAATATCTAATTAAGAAGGTTTAATGTGCTCCCCTGGCACGAGGGGCACAGCCACTGGAGTGAAGAGGTTATGAAACACCCCCACGGAGCCTTTATGGTTTTGAGGATCTTTGTTAATTGTTAATTAGCACGCAGAGCTGGGCTGGGTTAATGGCCAAGGTCCTTGTGTGGCCATGGACCACCTCAGCATCCCACAGAGCATCCCACAGAGCATCCCACAGATTCGGGTGGTGCTGAGCCCCTCTGGAGCTGGACAGCCACAGCTGGGCGATGGCTGAGCCCCCCCAGGTCCCTCCCAAGGCTCCAAACAAGCTGAAATTATCCCACTCAAAGGCCCCTCTGTAACCCAGCCCGGGCTTGATCTGTGCCTTGAAGAGCTCCAGCATTTGCCTACGGGGGAAAAGAACCCTTATTAGATTAAAGCCAAGCCCCTCTCCATGAATCCTCTCCCTCTTCCCAAGCCTGGTCACTTTAAAAGGCAGAGATGGAAAAAAAGCCCCAGCCTGGGATAGGTTTAAAGAACTCAGCCCTTCACAGGAGATACCTCAGCCTGCTGTAACCTCACAAATAAACTTTGCTTTATGAGTTTGACTCGTGGAACAGTTTTGGCAAATTCAGACCCCTTCGATGCAGCGTTTCCTGCATTCCCGATTGCTATCAGAAGGCTTGGGAAAATATACAGGTGGAGGGAATAAATTTAACTCTTTGCTCCCCTGCCTCACCCCCCGAGTCAGAAAGAGCTCAGGGCTGCTCCAGAAGGGACCAGCGTTCCTGGATGGGGAACAAATCTCTGCCTCAGCAGCACAGGGAGATTCTTGGGATGGGCTCAGAGAAAAGCAGGAACTGGGACTAAAGGAAAGGGCTGGAAGTCAGGCTCCAACGCAGCTTCCCACTGCCTGTGCTGGAGAAAACCTGGGCACAAGAGGATTTCCATATCCTTGGAATGGTCCCTAGCTGGCATCAGTTGCAGAAGCCCTGCGAGGTTTCACAGCTGCCGAGGGATTTTATTCTGGGTTTCTAAAACAGAAAACGGGGTGATAATGATATTTTTTTGGGTGAGGAACCACAGCCCCAAGCCTCAGGTGAGGCTCGGGGAGGTCTGGACTGGCCGGGGTTCCTCGAGGAAAACCCAGGCACAGCGAGTCCAGTTTAATTCCCTACAAATGCTGGCGGCCCTGCTGGCCACAGCTTGGCTGGAAAGCCAAATAAATGCAAATAAAGTAATAATAATTAAACAAAAATAACAAATTAAAAATGTCAGCCAGGCCTTTTGGGCCTGGACCAAGCAGGAGGAGGAAATTCCAGCCCATCCATGCCAGCTGCCACTGCAGGAAGGTGCTGGAGGTGCTCAGAAAGTGGCTGGTAAGAAATGGAGGGGCTGGGCTGAGCGGGAAGGACACATCCACACCGGGATGGAGGGGCTGGATTGGGCCTCTCCCTTCCTCCAGCCCCAGATATCAGCCTTGGCCTCGCTGGCCATGTGTCAGCCAGGACATTGCTGAGGGACAGACGTGTCATGGAGCTCCCAACAGCTTCCCAGGAGCTCCAGACCTCCCAGGGGAGCGTGGGTGCAGCTGGCAGGGATGCAGGGCCGGGAGCAGGGATCCTGTCCGGAGCACGGTGACTTTGCTGGTCCCTGTGGCTCCAGGGCCACCAGCGTGCAGAGAATCCCGTTCCCAGCCTGCAGGGACCCGGGACAGCTGGGGAGGGAGGGGATTACTCATCTCCACAGGGATTGCGGCTCCCGGAGGAGGAAAGGATGTTCCCCATCCTCCCCTCCCACCAGGGATGGATTTTTCCCTCCCCAGGGCCAGCTGGGACCTCGCTGAAGCAGCGGGGCCGCACAAAGCCCCGTCCCTCTGCAGCTCAGCAAAGGGACCTCGGCTGCCTCCCCGGGCATCTCTTTCGTTGAAGTGACGGGGATGTGGAGTGGGTGAAAAAGCCAAAAGATCATCACGGGACTCGGCTGGGGCTCGGGCTGTCCCCTCCCCGGGCCGGGCCGGGCCGGGCTGGCGGCCCCTCGGGGCCGGGAGAGGCCGGCCCGGGGCAGATCAAAGCGCCCGGGAGGTTCCGGAGCGATGGACAAGACAAAGCGAGAGGGAGAGCAGACAGAAACCTGCCCCACATGGGCCGTGCGGGGCTGGGGGAGGATGGGGAAGGTGCGGGCTCCGAGCTCTGCCCCAGACTGAGGCAATGACCGCAGGCGCTGCTTCCATCTCCCCCCGTCCCGGCAGATCGGGTGAAACGCTGCCCGCGGAGCTCCTGGGCTGTGTGGATGGTGAGTGGGAGCAGGGGCTGTCCCCAGGGCCTGTGCCGAGGCTGAGCCACTCCAGGCCCGGAGTTCGGGGGTTCCCCAGCACCCCTCACCCACTCACCCTGCTCTGGGAGCGTCCCCGAACCCCCGTGTTCTCTAAAAGAGGGGAGAGATGCAGAATTGAATCCAACCCTGGCTTTGCAGCGGGGGGAGGAAATTTGGGCATTGGGGGGGAGCTCCTTCACTCACCATCAGCCCCCTCCTCACACCTCCAAGGGATGCAGCAGGAAGCAGCACCAGAAGCCAGGGGCAGGAGCAGCAAAGGGAGCCTGAACCCAAACCCACCCTCTGCTGGTTTCTGGGAAGGGTTTGCAGTGACCACAGGAAAAACACACAGGTCTGGGCAGCTGCCCGGGCTGGGCAGCGCCTGTGGGGTCACAGCCTGGCCTGGGGACGTGGCACAGCGGGCACTGCCAAGGAAATGCCCAGCGGGAAGGCGGGAGGGGTGTGCTGACCCCCACGCCATCATTTCCCACCTACACCCGGCCACGGAGCCTCCCTTCCATCCTCTCTGCATCCAAGGTCCACCAGGACTTTTCCCGCTTGGAGAAGCCCCTTCCCGCTCCCAGCAGCGCCGTTCCACAGCAGCCCCGGGGTGTTTGGGGAACTCTGCTCGGGGCATCAGCCGGGGAGCAGCCCCGGGACCCCGCTTCCCTGGGCTGGACCCTGTCAGGGCAGGGCGCTGATCCCCCACCAGCGGCTGCAGCTCGCGGGGAAAGCGGCAGGGGAGGCCGGGCCGAAGTCCCGGTTGTGAAATCAGCCCCGGTACCTCCCCGGCTTTGAAATGCAAAGCGCCCGGCTGCGCTCGGGCAGCGCCGCTGCGGTCGGGGGCAAACAAAGCTCTCAATCCAAACGGGCTGCAGTTGCTGATCAGCGAGCAGCTTCAGACCGAGAGGCATCTCGCATGCAAATGGGATTTACCGCTAATTAAATGCACAAAGGAGATTTTTCCAGGCATCCAAGGTTGCTCCTGCAGAGTCTGAACTCCCACACGCGCACACACCCAGCGCCTCTGCAGAACGAGGGCTTTTTCTGCGCACAAAGCACTTCATTTCCATGCGCGTGGATTGGGCAACGCTGCCATTCCCAGCTCCCTTCCCTGCTCCCGCCGAGGACATCCTGGTCCAGCAGCAGCTCCGGGGCTCCCGGTTCCACCCCCGTGTCCAGCTCGGTGGGAATCCCAGCACTGGGACGATTTCAGCCCGTTTCCAGGTTCGGTGGAGCTGGGTGAGGCCTCGCAGGTGTTGGGCTCCTGCAGGTTTGGGAAAAGGTTTTGGTTTGAGGGACAAGACTCACAAGGTCCCACCTCCCAGAGGGAACCATGGTGCCACTTGCTCCCCTGTCCTGCGAGGATGTGCCACTGGTGATGCCCTACGAGCCAGACTGGGGATTGCTCTGGCCCAGCTGCTCTGGGTCAGCACCAGGCTGTGCCACACACCAGTGCAGGTGCTCCAGGGGTGGCCCAAGACCGGGACTTTTCCCTTCCCAACTGGTTTTGGGGCTGCCACCATCTGATACTGGCCAGGAGCCGCCCCGGCCCAGCACCACAGGGTCAGAGGGCTGTTGGAGTCACCCCGCCCGTCTGGTGAGGGGCAGCGGGGACATCCCGGCGGTTCCCAGCCCCCGGGGGGACGCAGGGGACACTCGGGACTCAGACACGGCCACGTTTCACAATTGCCGGTGGGTCGAGCTCCCCCCGCCACCACCACCCACACTCGGGGTGTGTTTGCAACGCTGAGATGCCGAGTTTGTATCTCCTGCTCATCTCCAGCTGAAGAATTCCTGCTTGTTTACTGGTCCTCTCCCCCAGTCGCAGGATCCCAGTCCAGCAGAGGAGCTTTCATTTCCTGGGGACATCTTGCATTCATTAGGACATGTTGTTATTGACTTACAAGGCTGCTAATTCTCAAGGTCCAATTTAGCCCTCAAAACCACGAACATGTGTGCTGGGGAGTTGCTACATCCCCGCCAGCAGCCAGGCGTGCTCAGCAGGCACAGAGGGAGCCCGAACTTAAAGCCGGGGAGCTTTGGGACCTCTCTGCTCCCTGCCCAGGATCTCCAGCCCTCGGGGGCACTGGTGCAGGGGACGCGGCCGCCACACCAAACCCAAATATTCGCCCTCTGCAAATGGGAAAAATAAGATGAAAATCAGCTGTGGGGTGACAGGGACAGCCGAACCCCCAGGGCAGCATCACTGAGGCAGCAGGCGGCCCCCGGATCGGGGCAGGGGGTGAGCCCGGGGTGGGAGCAGCAGCGGCAGCGCCGGAGGAGCGATCCCCGCCG